>JAHLJT010003656.1:98943301-99067644 GCA_031308135.1 Acheta domesticus | reverse complement strand
ACGTTTACAGCACAAGACTTCCATGCCTGAGAAACTGAATCTCATTTCAGTTTTGTAGGCTTCCTATACAACCGAATGCTAGACAATAAGTTGGCATATTCGTTGAGAGATGATTTTAAGCACCGGTATCAACACAAGACGCACTTAACTCTGCGAGAATATCTTTAGCTAGACGATCACCACAGCCAACGTAACGAAAAACGATCGTCACAATTTTCATCACTCTAAAGTATTGCAGGTGTGCATCCAGTTACAATGTTGAGATCACTGATATCGACTGCCTGCGTCTCGTGGAAGTCGCTGCTTGGTAAAGCACTGTACGGGAGAATAAAATGTCTGAGTGGAAAAATGTTACACCAGCCCCGACAGTGAATACTCATGGATGAATCGTGGCTCGGAATTGTAAAGTACGAAAACGACCAGACTTGAAATAAATTTTTTTAGGTGTCCTTATACTCTATACCAATTATGCCATAGACAAACATGGCAGTGTGATTAAACTGTGTACTGAATGTGGCATTTATCTCATGGGACAGTTGAAAATTTTAACCAATCTATCACTTATTTTTCATTTTGTACATTTGTTTTAGAAATTTAAATATTACAGATTTGCTGAACAAGAACTTAACCGAACGTATCTTCTGTATTTTAAAACATTCGCTCCCTCATTATAATGGTAAGAAAGTGGCGTTAATCTCATACATTAGCAATTGAAAACAATATAAAACATTAGCTGATTTGAAATAAGGAGGAAGTGGAATTGCGTTGTTCTGTTCACACGACCTTCGAATATAAATCGAAAATCCTTCACCCGAGTAAACCAATGATCTTTTTTGCTTTTAATAGCCCACATATCCACATTGATCCGAGGACGAGAGCAAAGTTTCCTTTTTCAACCGTAGATAAGTGTCCACAAAGTCTCAACTAGATCTCGACTAGTCTCAACTCGAAATGTTATCATTGAGTAAATTTTAAATATTAATTTTTCTATAATTAATCTTCTCAAAGGCGTAGCAAGACCTTCAAATACCTCTCATAGTAAAGGCATAGAGGGCACTAGAAGTGGGTAGCTGCCACAAAAGACAAAAAAGTGGATTCCTAGCATCCTTGTAACTTTAAGCAAGGGCATGTATCAAATACTAAAGTACAAAGAGTAAAAAAAAAGAACTTCTAAAGTGGTCCTTGGGGCAAAGGATGTGAGAAATGCCGCTACGGGACAGTGGCCACATCGAGAGTTGATGCTAATATTATCAGATACGGAAACTCAAGAGCTCATTGTCAATCCGCCCACTCGGCTAATTCGCACGGAGAAGCGGGGTGATGTCACACTTCCTCCTCTGCGCGGCATTGTTACACCTCGGCGGCGCGCTTTTGGGAGCTGCGGCGGCGAGCGTGCGGGCGGCTGCCGAAGGCGCACTGCGCAAAAGTTAGGCACCGACGGGCAAGCCTCTCTTGGCGACCTTCTCTCGCACGGGAGTAAATCTGTGGCTGAGTAATCTGGTGCTGAGTAAATCTGTGGCTGGGTAAATCTGTGGCTGGGTAAATCTGTGGCTGGGTAAAACATCCGTAACTAAACACACAGTCCAACTCTTAAATAACTTTTACTCAACGCTATACCACACGCAATCTACTACAACCTTGCCTCAACGAATAAAAAACAGATATCCTTTTGACGCCTTCCTAAACATATTCGTGGACAATTGTTAACAGCAGATGCAGATTGTAGCTTCCTATCCCTTCTTGTGGTTAGTTTTAAGATGAGGAAATAAGAATAGTTGTAAGTCATCCAAGGCACATGGAAAAGTGTAATTGAATCGTGTGTTTCCGAATGAAAAATAAATATGTATTACAGAAAGCGGGATTTGCCTGTGAATGGATGGCTTGAAGAGCGCGCGCACGCGGGTCCTTGGGCGGGGCGGGCGTCGCGTCGAGTAGGGGGAGCGGGCGTAGCGGGAGGGGCGGTGAGCGCCGCGACGCTCGTGCGCTTGCGGGGGGACGGGCGGGGCGCGTGGCGGCCGCTTTCCCTGGCCGACTTGCCGCCGCCGCCGCCGACGACGACGACGACGTCGTCGTCGCTGCCCGTCGCGGCGCCCAGCGCGTTTGCAGCCCGGCGTCTCGCGCTGCCGGTGTCGTTGGCGACGCTGCCAACACTTCGCGCCTGCGTGTGTTTTCAGATCGATTAGTCAGCCGCTCGATAATTTATTGCTGTGAAACCTGCGCAGACGATCACCTGGATTAAGAAGTCACCTCCACTATTGGTCTCTTTTCTCGTGGAACTGATAATTTTTCCCGAAGGACGAGAGTAAATATTCTCACTTTTCAGTGGCCACCTGACTAGGTGTACAGCGGCCATGCACATTTCGTAGATTGAACTTTATTAAGCGATCACCTCAGGCGATTTGGAACAGAGTTATTACAAGAAGCGGAAAAGTGGTGGTGATTACTGTTCATTAATATCTTCGTGCTACGAGATGCATTGTCAGATTACTTCGAAAAACGACGTAGGTAGTGTTTATCTCATAGGAGGATTGTTTTCTGTTTTAGGTATGAACAGATTATTTTAATAAATCTCTTAACGGAACAATAACGTTCCTTTCTCCCTTTCCGCAAAATTCCAGTGGTTCCTTAATGCATGCTTCCTTTCCGTGAGAATCGAATAAGGACTTGCGGACCACTCCGCGAATTCGATCTAAAGGTTATTCTCTGACTCCTTCGTCAGAAGGAGGCGTAAGTTTCTACAGGATATGAATTGCATCTTCAAATATAATTATTCCTTTGATTCGGCGAGGGCGGAAAGTTAATTTCTCGACCAAGAGAATGAATGACAAGATATGGAAGTTCTTTGATATTAGCCGATATCCTAAATGATCCTAAATACTTTGAATGCCTAATTTAAATTGTATTTTGTCTTCTTTTCCCGAATCGGCCTCAATGGACAACGCGAAAGTGCTTTTATGCACGTAAGACATTGTTTGGAGGAATCAGCATTTCTGCTGAGTCCATTTTTACATCTCAGGGTTGTTAGCCGTGGGGGTATGGAAAATGAATTGATGACGATTATGAGGGGTGAAAGGACGACACACACACACACACACACACACACACACACACACACACACACACACACACACATGTCCGGGGTAGAACTACAATCCGCGACCCTGCTGCACGAGATCGTCACGGCACTACTGTCATAGCGACGGGGCGGACATTTTGTCATTTATGATAATTAAAAATGTTGAAGAGAACATACTTAATTTCATATCAATTAGCACAATTTAATTTGATTTACACTCCCAGTAACCTCGCAATATTTATTAAACGGACACCTCAAAAATGGAGAGTTTTTACTGGAACCAGATTTTACTGTAATTAAAACATTATTTCATGTTGAAAGAGGAAGGATCGGGGGGTTTCGTATCTCTCTACAGCCAAGCATCGAGGAAAGAATCACACGACTCTTGGTGGATCAGGAAACTGTATTAAAGGTCACAGAGGAACTTCGAATATTCTCTAATAATTGTAAATTGACATTTATAGACATTTTAAACCTGTGTTTTTATATTAATTCGTTATTTCTTGTGGAACACAGTAGTCGCCCATTCATATCAAGCTGCTGATTCATTCATATGTTCGACGAAACATCCACCGCAGACAAGGCAAGCATTGGCCCACCGAGTAATATAAAACTTCAACCATTTGCTCCATTATCAGTACCCCCGGCAATTTTTACACACCGAAGTATCGATTTTTGGAATCTGAAAGTTAAGCCAAATTTCGACGTGTTATTTAAAAAGTTGGGAATTGTTTTTCTACGCATTTTTTTTCAAGTTGAAGAAAGTAAGTTGAGCTTTTAATCCGAGATTACAGTCACTGCTATTTCCAGATACGAGTCTGTCACAAGTTTAATAATATAATGTATCAGACCACTTTATAAACAGCAATAAATAAAATCTGGGTTTATTGTTTCTCTGCAGAGAACACATGTGCTTAAAGTGACTTTTAATTTACGTATAGGTCTACACTTGAATAAATTATCAAGAAATGTTTACAGTGTACTGTAATAAAAAGAAAAAAATATCGTTTTACCTAATGAAGCTTGCAGCATTAGCATATTTGACAAGATGATGATTGAATCAAAACCTGCTGACGCAGAAGTCAAGACTGCAAATTTTTGTATGTAAATGATATCTCGTCATCTACGCACAATTGTTTCGTTGTAATGCAAAAACATTTCACGTAAGATTTGAGAAAATATTGAGAGTATGGCCTGTATTCTTTCCCCATTTGTCATTTAAAATGAAATACAAAATCATAATTTACAAAACCTCTGAAGGAAACTGATGCAGAAGAAGAGTTATCTTAATTATATTTAAACCTAATTGTTTTAGGTATTTTTATATTTGTGTTTTTCGTTGTAACCTTTTATCTCTGTTATGCATAATATGTGGATGTGCATGACAACAGCCCAATTCCAAAAGACAATACTCAAAAATATAAGTTTTGATGTATTGAAGTTTTAAATTTAAAATTGTTCTGAAAATCTAACATACATAATTTAATATTGAAAAAATGTATTATTAAATTTATATTTACAATCATACATTTAAAGTTCACGAGACGAACACCAACATTTTCAGAGCGAAATTATACATTAAAATGACTATTTCTGAACTTTGATTATTAAGTTGTTGTTTTTTGAGAACTGAGCTGTCGATATTCAAAATTCATACCACTGAAAAAGGAATTCAAATGAAGCAAAATAACGTTACTGTTTATGATGAAATCACTTTAAATTTTAAATTATTTGATAAGATTGAAAATCATCTACAGTACACATTCCGGTTACGTTAAAGCAGATATTATATTTACCATTTACAAAAGGCTGTTATTTTCATGTTTTAAATATAACATCTCTACAGGTTCATAATAGACGCCCCACTCTTATTTAGCAAAGTGTATTGTCGGCCCCGTGGCCGAGATCGTAAAGGCAGTAGTGCCATGGTGATCTCGGACCGTGGGGTCGCGAGTCCCGCCTCGGGCATGGTTGTACGTGTTCGTCCTTTCACCCCCTATCATCACCACATCGTTTCATTCTCATACCATAACGTTACATCCAATAGAGATCGCCAATGACCAAGTAGTTGATGCGACCTAAAAAAAAAGAAGAAAAAAAGAAAACAAAGTTTATTGCCTCAATTACAATGCAGGAGGGAGAAGTGTGATTCTGATTGAAGTACGTCGAACGCAGCGCTGCGTGTGCAGTGGGAAACAGTAACCCGACCGGCCAGCGGCCTCCCCTTGGTTCCTCTGGGTGCGCCGGGAACCGGCTCTCGGGAAAACGCGAGGGAGAAATGCAGCGCGGTCCAGTTCCATTGGCAGCCAGCAGGTGCAGCTGCCATCTGTTGGGCTCGCGGTGCTGGCGTGAAATTACGGCCACAATGCCTTATTTTGTTCAATTTCGTGCGTGCGCAAACAACTTGTTCGTTTAGAGTATGACTTTTCTTTTAAATGGAGCAACCTGCGCAGTAGAGTGTGGCATCTTACACGAGGCAGAATTTCGAGCATCTTAAAATAAATAATAATTAAATAAGTATTTTATTTATATTTATTTTATTTGTTCGTGTAAACGTTCACGAAGTGGTTTGTGGAGAATCTAAATTTATTGCCTTGAAGTAAAGCAAATAACCGCGCCTATTTATCAAAGTAATTGCTATACTCCCCGAAAGCAAAGAACGTGCTTTTATATCCGTTTCAGTTCTGGTATAAAGCTCTGTTGAAGAATTTTGGTGCCAGGTTTGCGTTGGAGGCGGCGCTGGAATACATTTGATGATTGCTTGTGGAGCGATACGTAGTTATCATTTATGATGACAGAAGAAAATATACAATAATTCGTTGAAAATAACTATATAAATCGGTTATAATTTCGTATTGAATGAAATGGATTGTGTATTGCTTTAAGCAGTTGCTTTCGAATATATTGCCCGAAATATTGTTTAAAGATTACAAATTATAACTACAGTACAAATTCTTCCCTCGTGCATAGATTGCTTCGTACAGATATTTTTCTCTTTGTTGTTATCTTTCGGTTGATAGTAGTGTAGGTAATTCCCATATATGACGGTCACGCCTGTTAATGAGCAAAGCCATTGGGTAGGGTGTACATAAAGTGCATTGTTCCAGATTATGAGTGCGCCTTGAACTGTACACATTTTGTACATGACTTCGGCAGCTCACAAAAAGGGTGCGTTGACTGGATGTGCGAATGGTGTTAAACTGTTATAAAAGAACTAATCAATTATGAATGACTATATGTTGTGGCATAGGAGGTAAAACGTGCTTCTGGTAGAGAGTAGCAAAGTTTCACATCATTTATAAGTGGCTTGTAGTATGTATATATGTATATGTGTATATGTATATGTGTATGTGTGTGTATGTGTGTATGTGTGTATGTATATATGTATATATGTGTGTATGTATATATGTATATATGTATATATGTGTATATGTATATATGTATATATGTGTATATGTATATATGTGTATATGTATATATGTGTATATGTATATATGTGTATATGTATATATGTGTATATGTATATATGTGTATATGTATATATGTGTATATGTATATATGTGTATATGTATATATGTGTATATGTATATATGTGTATATGTATATATGTGTATATGTATATATATGTGTATATGTATATATATGTGTATATGTATATATATGTGTATATGTATATATATGTGTATATGTATATATATGTGTATATGTATATATATGTGTATATGTATATATATGTGTATATGTATATATATGTGTATATGTGTGTATATGTGTATATGTGTGTATATGTGTATATGTATATATGTGTATATGTATATATGTATATGTATATATGTATATATGTATATATGTATATATGTATATATGTATATATGTATATATGTATATATGTATATATGTATATATGTATATATGTATATATGTATATATGTATATATGTATATATGTATATATGTATATATGTATATATGTATATATGTATATATGTATATATGTATATATGTATATATGTATATATACTAATATTGAAACTTATTGATGCTAAAATTGACAGGCGGGTAATAGCATGGATAAGTGAATTTCTTCGCGATAGAAATCAAAAGGTTAGAATTGGACAGCATTTATCGGAAAAGGGTAACATTACTTCCGGAGTCCCTCAGGGCAGTGTCATTGGCCCACTGTTATTTCTTATCTTTGTAAATGATATATCGCAAAATATAACGTCAAAAATTCGACTCTTTGCCGACGACTGTATATTATATAGGGAAATTACAGAACAGCACGATATGATTCAACTACAGGAAGATTTAAATAAGATTAATGATTGGGCAAGAGCTAATAAAATGACTGTAAATGGAAATAAAAGTAAAGCGATCACATTTTGTAGGGCCAGAGACTTTCATACATTGCCTTATCAGCTAGGTAATGACGTAGTTCCGCGAGTCTCAAACTGTAAATACCTTGGCATCCTCCTGGATAGCAAGTTGGGATGGGAGAAACAAACTAACTACGTAGTGGGTAAAGCTTGGAGGTCTTTGCATTTCGTCATGAGAAATCTTAAAAAATGCAATACGAAAGCAAAAGAAATCGCGTATACCTCGCTTGTTAGGCCAGTAATGGAATATGGAGCTAGTTGTTGGGATCCGTACAGAATAGGACTTAAGAAGAGCTTAGAGAGGATACAAAACAGAGCGGCAAAATACACTTTTCGGAAGAACATACCTGCACGTTGGGAATCGTTAGAGCATCGGAGAAAAAGGGCTCGACTTTGCGTAATGTATAAATCTTACACTGGTGGCCCTGCATGGCAGGAAATACGGGGAAGGCTAGATAAACCGGATTATTTTAATAGATTTGATCATAAATATAAAATTAGAACTAGAATTCAAAGAACGGACGTAGGCAAATTCTCCTTTGTAAACAGAACAATCTTAGATTGGAACGATTTGCCTGCGACAGTTTTTGAGCCCTTTCCTTGCTCAGCGCGTGGTTTTAGAAAAAAAGTATAGGAAATTAATCAATAGGGTGAAAAGTGCAGTGAAGTGAAGTGAAGTGAAGTGAAAGGTGCGATTATGGGTAGTAAACTAAAAAGTATTGAGCTATTAGTATTTAGGTAAAGTGTTATGAGGTGCAGTGACGTGAAGTGAAGTGCAGTGAAGTGATTTCATTTCGTAGTTTAGTTCGCTAATCTTAAGCGTCTTTTATAGGCTATTCTGACAAAAGTTCGTATTTATTGATTGATGTTAACGAGTGTTTTACGTGTTAGAAATGTAAAAATTATTATAAGTATTGTATATTATTATGTTGTAGGTAAAAGTGATTATCCATATTTGTCTGAATATGATTGTGAGTGAATACTTGTAGGTTGGTGTGTATGCGAGTGTTCTTTTGTCTTTGTATGATATGTATGTAAGCGTGTATGTTTGTATGTATGAATGTTGGTGTTATATGTAAGTAAGTTTATTACTTAAATGTTAGTATATATGTAGTTTCATTTGTTGTATATGTATAGGCATGTAAATGCAGTTGCATGATCGTTTGATTTTTATATTGATTTTTTATATATTGTTTTTATAGTTAATTGTGTTTTGTACTTTTTATGTACTTTTGTTTTTCTGTATTCTGCCACCGGGCAACATCAGCCCAATTGTAGAATAAACCCTATCTATCTATCTATCTATCTATCTATCTATCTATATGTATATATGTATATGTGTGTATGTGTATGCATGCGGGATCTACGGAATCTTATCATATACAAGGCTACTAATGGGGTAAACTTTCGTAATGCTCTCCTCGCTTTCTTTTCGAAATGTCAACGTACGAAGGAAAATATTAGCGTTAGTGAAGTGTTGAGCTCACCGCCGCAACTTTGCTTTCAAAGGAACTGTTTCAGAAACCAATAAAATATTCACACTACAAATGTTCAAGACTCCTTAGGACTGGTGATTTCCAGTTCGGCCTATTTTTCTTGGGGTCATTTGTAGAGGTCTTGCATTATTGCTAGCCCTAGGCGCTTTCAATATAATTTATCATTCAGAACTTGACTTGGGCATTTTGTTAGAATGACTGAGGACAACTTTTTACTTTCAGAGAAGCTTGGCATTTATTATTCGACCGCAATATGAAGAAATAAGTCGATAATATCCGCTCTGCAAGAAGTAAGTTCTAACATTGTGAGTGATGAGTCACGGTATTGTCTAAAAGTTGGATCGGTGTGAACAAACTTCAGTTAAGGAGCGATAATCATCGAGCCCATATAGCGAACTGTGTAACACCATGTAGGTCCAATATTGTGCATGAGTAAACACTTTAATATTTGAGTATCAAATGGTAAATTGCAGAGTATCAAATAGTAAATTGAAATTTCTGTACGTTTCGTGATTTTGTTCGTTTCTGAGAACCCTTAAGACCCACAAATGTAGTAGACCTCCGAAAAGATTACAAGGTCTCGAGTTACGCCGATGGCAAGGTGTATTGCAGGGTTATGAGTTGCATCCCGCCTGCAGACTTCTTTAGAGTATTATCTTCAAAATTCTAAATTTCTTCTATTAAATCTGTTTCGTGTAGTCCTGGGAGGTGAGTAACGAATTTACGGGCTTCTGTGTTGGTGCTCTTAAAAATCTTCGAAACGTTCGTCTTTCTTTAAATTATAATTGGCTATATCCTAGATAATGTAAAAAGGGGACTAAAAGGAATAATAATGTATATCGATGTAATTAGTGTTATTTTTATAGCCCACGCTTGTACTGATCTTGGTCAGCGTGCTCGCTTTCCACTACACGGCTCTGGGTTCGATTCCCGGTCAAGGCAAGACTACAGTGTGAGTTTTCCTTGCAATGTCCCAGTATATGTTGCTATGCGACGACGAGAAAATTCACTTCTCAGGTTCACCGGAATACGGTGTGGGGATGTTTACGAGCCAACCACACGTACCCCCTTAACCCATGGCCGCAAGCCAGGAGCGTCACTTGCAGACCTGAGCCCGTTCACGGGCTGTCGCGACAAGTTCATATTACTCGTTCACTTTACATTTGCAGACGGCAGAATTAGGAACTAATTTTGTTTTGAAAGTGAAGGCCCGATCACACAACCGAGAATACACGAATGGTCCCTATGTCAATCAGCATCTGACCAATCAGCCGAAGGCAGCACAAGCGCTATGGACACAGCTGAATAATTATGCCTTTCTGACAGTGAGCTGGAGTCGTGCTCTTAAATGATTAAGATAATATACATTAAAATAGATCACACCATACGCTATTCACAACATTCACGTACAATTTTTTTGCACTTATCTACTGCTCAATGGTTATGTTCTTGCCCCGCCGGGGTTGTGTGTGCTGCTCACCGCCATCTATATCATATAAAAGCGGTCAGTATATACTGCAGACGCGCGTTTCTCATTTAGTCGGCGGTGACCTCATGTAAACAGATCGCAGCGCTCCGTCTGCAAATGTAAAGTGAACGAGTAATACATATATACGATTTTACTAAGACTACCATTCTCATCCAATGTATATCTGTCTAATAGAGAACCGAACGGAGAATATTAAATCGTCGACGTTGTAATTCTTAGATTTTAAAATAGCTTATATCTAAAGAACTACGAAAGCAGTTGAGACAATTGGGGGAACTGTTGGACTCGAAAAATCTTCCAAATTAACGGGCACAATACAGAGTTTAAACGAAATACTTTGCACTGCTATTTGTTTTATTATTACTCATATTTTTATGTAAACCCCGGGGAGAATTAAAGCTGAAAATATGAAAGGGGGAAAGCGGCATATCATTACTTTCGCTTTCTGTGTTACAGAAAAAAGAGGTTTCAAAATTTCAAGATATTTTTATCCTTTATTCATTTTCACAATACAAACAGAAATTTAATTCGCTCTTCTAAGCAACAATATGAAATTGCTCCCTGCATTTTTTAACTTGCATATCAGGACAGTAGCCTACAAAGGTTGGAATAAACAAAATAATGAATATATATTTAAAATTTAACACAAAATATTTCTATTGGAATTGAAATGGCCCATCATTATGAATACTTAGTTCACGCTCTTACAAACAACAGTAGCTTTGCCGCATACTGCTCTCATAGAAAAATGTTTTCAAACTCGAAACTGAAGATTCCAAATCGAGTAGAAACTTGGAATTTTGTTCAATAGTTTCAATAATTTTAGATGCGTAATTCATGTGTGTAGAAAGTCATTTTTGTTGAACGTTATTTTTTTTAAATTTTGTTTTGTGACGCAAAGAAAAATTACGGTGTAATATGTGAACTGTTCATATCCGTTATACAGAATGTCTCAGAATAAACTTTTAGAACATGTGTGGGGGTACAGAATAATCATATTTTTTCAATGAACGTGTGATGGGAATTTTCAAATAACAAAAATGCACATGTGACATTTAAACCCCATGGGTTGGCCACTCATCAAGCGTGGGTGTTAGTCGGGTCACGTTCGAGCGCAGTCAAAAGGAAGTCGTTGACCCGTCAAACGCCAATGCATGGTGAGTTGCCTATCAAACAGGGGCAAATGGCACATGTGTATCTTGGTTTTTTAAAAATTCCCCCTACATGATCAATGGCAAAAATGATCATCTTTGACTGTTGTACCGTCTCCAAGAAGTTTGTAACATTGATTCAGATACATTCTGTATTTGTGTCCTCAATGATTTCATAAATTATTTTAATTAACTTAAGAAAGAAGTTTTGTTGCACTTAAAGAAAAAAGCTTTGTTGTTCGGGTCTTGAATGGCATCGATAGTGCGGCGTGTAAGAGTACGTCGCAAGTGCAGCGATGGGGTCGGCGACTTCCGCCGTCGAAGCAGCAGCAACAACCATCAGCAGCGCAGGCGCTCAGCTCAGCTCAGCTGGGTGCGGCGCCACTGCGCAAGTATGCCGCTTCCCTTCCTCCCTCCCCTTCTCCCTCCCCCGCGCCGACTGGCAGCGCGCGTCGCCGCCCGTGGACAGGTGGCGCTGCGTTCGGCACCTGCGCCGCCGCCGCCGCCGCCAACCGCCTCCAGCGGCGCGCCGCCGCCAGTGCAGCCCGGGCGGGCGCCCAAGCGACACGTAGGTGTTTCTCTCTCCACCGTCTGCGCCGATCGGCGGGACGTGGGACGTGCGAGTTCGTCTGCGTGACCGAGTGCGTGCGTTGTGCGTGGACGTGGATAACCCAGTGCTGTGCCAGTGCCGCGGAGGACGACCCCTCCCTCGCCGTGGGAAGTGTTGCCGGAAGAGCGGCCCCTGAGGAACGCCTGTTCGTCGGCGACCGGTGCCCCGGCGGCGAGAAAGCGTGCGGCGGCGCACGACCGGAGCTCCCTGCTTTATCGCCGCCCGCCGCTTCGAGGGCTTTCGGGCTGCGATGACGATAGGGCAGCGGTTCCCGGACGTTTTTGGCCGCGGAACGGTTTGAAAGGCGATTCTTCTGCGGAACCTTGAACGGATCCACAGATTTTATTAAGCTATACAGTTCACAACCTCCATCTTTCAGCAAATCGTATCGCTTAATTGTTTTTCATTACATAGAACGTTGAGATATAAAAATAAAATACTTAAATTATCATTTACTTGTAGGACCGTTGAATCACCTTTAATATTTTGGTATTATCACATATATATATATATATATATATATATATATATATATATATATAATGAAAGAAACAGTCATTTTGCTATTTAAAATGGCTTTAAAATTGCGGTTTATGACCGACAATTAAACCCATAATTTTTTTCCAAAATCTGTTTTGAACTTAATTTCAGAACTCTCTCGAAACTCTTAAAAGGATCGCGATTAGGGAATCGCTGCGATAGGGCACTCTCCGTGTAGTTTCCTCGTAGGCGCGTACTGCTTCCGGCGGGGAACGGGCGACGCTTTTTGCTGGGCGTGCGTTGCGACAGCAGCCCGGCGCGTGCTCGCCCGTGGATACGCGGGATTGGATGCGAACACGCGCGTGCGTGAGGGAGAGCTGCCTGACGACTCGCTGTAACTCTTTTATCGTTTTCGCGTGCACGCGCTAATTCGGGATAGCGGGAGAGGCCGATCGCTTTGGTGAGGTGTAGAGCTACAATTTTTCGGGGGAAGGGGAGATCTAGAGATCTATAAATAAAAAATAAATGGGAAGGGAAAATTTGTATCTCTAAAATTTAAGTGAAGCTGTATAGCCTGGAATGAAGAATAGTACATGTGCTTACATAAACATACTTTCTAGGGCATTGTATTTGTAATAATGCTCGTATATGTTATTTTCGACTTCAAAGCAAATATCTTTTTTATTTTATTTTGATGGAGTGGATTAATTACTTTACAGACTGGTTGTATAGATAGTAATCAAAACATAGTACAACTTGCTAAGTCTTACTTTTTAAGTAGGAGGAAGGTGTCGCCTCTGCTTTACTCTTCAATCATCGAGCTGCGCAGAACTTTTCTTTTTTTTCTCAAGTGTTGTCTCTATATTTGAGGAGGGATCAATTTGTTAGGAAGTCTGGAGTGGATTCTTGTTTATAGAGGGTCATATTTTTACTAAGTTGGAAAATGTCCTGGGCAAGAAGTCTTGGTAATTTCACGTTGAATCTTTCTGAAATACTGTTGGAAGAATTCCAAAAACCTTTCTGGAAGAATGTTGTCATAAATAACTTTATTAACTAGAGTCAAACCTCATTGTTTTTCATTACATAGAACGTTGAGATATAAAAATAAAATACTTAAATTATTTACAAGATTTCCAAGGGACCGAAATAATCGGAGTTCGTGTTATAAAACATTCGTATTGTCCAAGTATTATAAATGTTCGTATTATGGTACTCCTTGCCGGGACCGAAGTTTTGTTCGTGTTGCGGCGAAATTCATATTAAGTGAGTTCGTGCTAACGAGGGTTTACTGTAGTGGCATAAACGTAACAAGACGTCATTTGTTCTCTAAGTCATTAAATTGAAATCAACAGATTGCCATGTATATCTCTCAAGGTAAAAGGTTTGAAATTATGTCACAAAATTTGTCTCGTACCTGGAATGAGCAAGAGCGACTGGCTAATATGCGTCGCTATCTATGCAGATCTCGTACTTCTAGTAAGCTAGAGAGTTGTCGAAAACTTTCGCACTAAGTTTCTCCTTGTCTATCTGCAAATAGTCCGTGTTTGCCTTAGCTTTTAGTACCGCAATAACACGCACTGTAACGTAGAACACAGAGAAGTAAAAAACCTCGGCCTGTTATCTCAAGGGAACATTGAGGCGCGTGCATTCCGTTCTCGGTGTTTTACATTTCGAAGCGCGCTGACATGGCACTTTGTTATGCAATGTGGTCACGAAGACGCCAAAGCTTGTGGACAAAACACCCAGTCGCCTCTTTGTGGTATTCACGGTTGAATTCCGTCCTTATAAGCCTATTACGGTTTTTCAAAAAATTGTTTAGGAAATAAATATTGCAAACATTTAATACTCCGCCTTAGAGTAAGAAATGAACATTCAAGTCTTTATTTCACAATGACTTTTTTCCCTAAATGCTCGTAATTTCTCTGTGGTCGTATTTTAGCCTATGTAATACCGATATACCTGTGCAATATACGCGTGCAGTATATCAAGAGCCATGCAAATCCAAAAGAAACTTACACGCACGGAACCACTGAACCCACTGTTTTAGGATTGAATGTTGGTATTTATTTTTGTGAACATCGTCTATGCCAGTCCCTTTTCTTACCTTACTTTTATAATAGAATGCAATTTGAGTTGATTGATACCTCAATGCCCCTAATTTTATAGTTTAGTATAATTATTTCGCACTAAGTTTTATTTTGGTGTGAAACCTTCAAATCGTCGTTTATTGAACATCAAATTGGTAAGTCCATTTTAATTTTTTATTGCATTTGTACGAAGCTCTTCATATACTACTGAGGCTAAGAAATTCATCTACAATTAATTGTTGGTGTTGTTGGATTTGTTTTTAGTTTTTTATTTTAAGAAAATATATTTTTGCATAATACCGTCGTTTATTATATACGCTAACAAATCAATTAATTTATTTAGGCCTTCAAGATGGAATGTACGAAATGTGTTCTTTACCGTGAAGTCACGACATAAATGTTTATTTTCCTTGCGTTTAATTTTTCGGTAGATACCGTCTTATTTAAAAAATGCATTCAATTTGATATTTTTCAGTTACTTCTGAGGAGGCGCGTCGGAGGTACCGCAGTTCACTTTCATCTGTCTGTACTTACGGGCTTTCAATTAGACAACCTCCAATATCAAATTTACAATTTGTTTTTATTAAAATACTTCTCTTTTTATAGAAGTCGCTCTACTAAAAAAAGATGGGCATCTTTAAAAGCTTTAGTTAGTTTTATAATCTCGCATATTCGATATTTCTATCCCAACCTAACTCACCGACCCAAACACATCTATATAGTTTCATATAAAAATGTTTGGTACCATATCAAGGTGTATGAGAAATTTGTACTCCAAATCGTGTGATTACATTAATAATAATTACTATGTAATGCTTTGGGCGAAGCCATATTAACTAATAGTAGGGGTTTCATAGTTATTATCACAATACTTTTGGAAGCACTAAACAACGCAGCCCCTGATCCCGCTCCACGCCTCGACCGGTATTGAACAGTTAGCATTATTGACTAGTGTGAATATTGTCGCTTGAACTATTGAAGTCATTGATTCTAATCAATATGTGTAATGCATATAATATCCCGGGAGGTTACGGTGTTCCTCTCCCGCTAAAACCTAATATCCGGTGCCGACCTACAAGTCGGCTTTTGGGGTTTTCTCGCCTCCATCAATCTCTTCCAAAGGGGCACCGCCCCAGGTGGGATAGGCTCTAAGCTGCCAATTGATGTATCGACAAGTGTGCAGTAATTTAGTGCATGTAAGTAAGAGTAAATATGTTAAAGGGGAAAGGCGGGGACAAGGATGAGAAAGGAAAGAAGACGTGCGACTCGTGGCCTGTTTGTTAGGGAAATAGACTAAGGAAATTTAACTGGTTTATAAGTTACAGTGTGATTTAAGTATTTTTTTTATAAATCTGTGGTCACAGGATAAAAGTTCTTAAGTCAAAAATCTTAGTGTGGAGAAAACAAGGGTTATATTATTGAGCAAACGCTCTTTCCTATGCTCAACGCTATTTGTCTTTGCTTTTTTTGTCGTTAAGGAGGCAACACTTGAATTCGGTCGTTTTATGAAAATGAAATATAGATACTTAACTTGTGGTTTCAGTGCCTAACCCAATTTCACCAAAAATTGACTTAAGAACTTTTACCCTGTGACCTCAGAAATATTCAAAGGTGGTTGGATTTTGGTCTGAGTAACTACCCCTGCCTTACGCCACTGATGAGCTGGTTCTGCGTCCGGCGCGGCGCCTCAGAATGCTGGGCGCTCGCAGAGAAAGCTGGCGGAGCAGCGGGCGAGCGCGCTGGGAACCAGTTCCACTTGCCTCGGCTTCTCGAGCCAAGAGTGATGCGTTCCGTTGGGCCCAACAAGGGAGAAAAATCTTTGGTATCCTTCTCTTTAACCTCTCTTTCGATATCGATAAAATTTGGGCTTGATCATGTGTTGCCATTATTCATTCGGCGTTCTTTGCGTGTGAGATGCCTCGCTCGTTTATTCTCCAAAAAATTCTTGAAATTATTTTATTGTGCATGTAAATTAAATTAATTCTCTATTAACTCTCAACACTCGTACGCATTTTCCCATCAAACTGGTATAAAATTAATATAAAACTCTGATTGAATGTTCTCTTGGATAGTTAATTGCCATATTAATTTTTTCATTAAATGTTAAATAATGCATTTAATCACTCGTTTGCAGTCGTTCCTTGTATTATTAATTAGTAAAAAGATACTCGTGTTGTATTCGCTGTTTCAAAAGATTCTGTGAATTCGACAAAGCTATTTAGCTATACAGTTAAACCTATGTCAGTTCGAAAATAATGAACATATTCGATTTCGTTCAATATGTATACATCTATTTTGTTTTACAAAGATTTTCTTCGCGCATTTAAAATGTAATAAACGCAAAGTTTCGTGAATTCATTTTTTTCCTGAACATAAATTACGACAGATACCAACAATTCCATCCCCAGAACAAAATTAAGTAATCACCAGCTTTCTAAGAAAAGAGAACTCTCAAAGGCTTGAGATTGAGAGAAACCCAAGGAAAAGAGGGGAAACTAAAAGGTGCTACGCATGGTATTGGCCGGAGGAGTTCTAATTTAGATCTATAACAGCGATGTGGCTCAAGAGCTGTCCGGAAAAAAATTAAATGTTTATCGGTGTTTTAAATTATATTAAACGAATATAAATAACTAAAATGGGTGTAAAGTAAATCATTTTAATTTATAGAATTTGGTTCATCAGTGTATATTTCTAGTTATCTATGTATCATCCTTAGATTGAACAGTAACCGCTTAGTTTGTCATGGTACGAAGGGAAGATACAGCATCCCGTATCTACCAGCATACAGCGAGGAAGCATTCATGCCATGCACGACATGTCGAGTCTCAGAATCAAAGCTTTCTAATTAATATTTTTTTTAAGCTGAGATTTTTTTTATTTATGCTTAATAGTATCATAAATGTACATTTGGGGATATTTCAGATATGGTTTCTAAGGTTATTTTATATTTCTTCTATTGATCAATATGTTCCTCTTTTAAACCGTTACGCGAATCCACTAACATCGCTCTGTCGTCTGTCAATTGTTCCATTTGTATCAAGCCACCATTGTGTGACTGACACCTCTGGTCATATAAGAACACAACATATCTTTGGTTACCGTATTTATTTGTATGCTCTCATATATTTCTGTCATGTGCGCAGTAGTATAACACCAAGCTTTCAGAACATACCATGTGCTTAACGAAGAACAGGATGTGATGTTCAAATTTTCTATCTGTTGAACAGTCCAACACGATTCATAGTCTGTTATATTTTCCACTTACCTAGATATTTGGTGCATTATTTTTACAAATGTTTTACTTTAATCTCATTTTTAAGAAAGGAAATATGTCGGTTTAATACATATTTGTAAGAAACAATCGAGAAAAAACGTGAGTCGGGAAAAGAGTGAAATCGAGAAAAGAGTGAAACGGGATTTTAGAGGTTACCCCTAGTCATTTCGATTTAAGACGAAAAGACACATCTGCAGAATATGAAATGGGGGGGGGGGAGCAAGAATAGGCGTTCATGCAAACCGAACACATTACCGTCGTGCATAACTCAAAAACAATGCATCGTAGGCCCTAAAAATTGAGTTTTCGCACTACATTGAGTTTTGTTTCTTATGTCATAATCTATAAAACGAAACCTTCAACTATTACATCTTGGATACACACGCAGACATACCGCCGTACGGGTTGACAGAAACGTTCGCAAGTTAGGTTGCAATATGAAGCTTTTTCAATTTTATAACTGATTTACAAAGAGCGGAATGCCGGCCTGAATAGCAGAGGTCGCTAAAGCTGGAGAGCCATAGTTGTCTCGTGCGTGAAGGGTCGCGGGTTCGAACCTCGCCCGGGACATGAATGTTCGCGAGTAACCGTACCCCACAATGTTACTTACAGTGGTCGCTGTGTGACCTTAGTAGGTGAAAATCTGCCTTAAGTGAAAATAAAAATATTATAAAATTAAAAAAATAGGGGAATGTTCGCACAGATCAAACAGCGTAAGATTTTATATAAAGTAATTATATACAGGCGCAAACGACATTTTAAAAACACGAAGTGTCCTATACCCCTATTTATCTTTCATCATAATCATCACTAGGGAGCGGATTTCGAAGATTTTGCATATTTTTGTCCTTTGCTTCAGGAAATACCTAAGTGAAATTTCTTGTCACTTATTTAGAATAGGGTACTTTGTAGATTAATATGTTTGTGAATATTTGGCCGATTTCTCCTGTTGATGCATATTCGTGTAATTATAGGAGCATATTTCGTTAAAATGTACACTTATCTGTAAAACGTTTCATGGTTTCATAGAATCTATTTATTTGCGAGTGTTCATTGATCAGAAAGAGCTTGTCACAATTTGAGTTTTTTTCTTTCTTTTCTATAAATAATGAAATACTTGAGCAAATGTTTCTTAATATATTTGTTGAAGCAGACAGAAAAAAATAATGAATAAGATATACAATGTACTTCACGACGGCGCATATTTACTTCCGTTTGTCTCGCGAAGTAAGGAAGGTTATAATACGTTTGCACAAAAAAGTATCTTTTCATTCCAAGCATGCTTCTCCTAAACTTTATCAAATTAGATTTATTCATGAAATGAAATATTGTTAATTTTAATTGGATATTAAAGTGCATATTTGAACGTCTTTAGGCCGTAAAAGCATTTTTCAAGATTTTTTAGGATATAAAAATCCTCTCTGCCGGCTTAGTGACTGAGATCGCTGAAACAATAGTGTCATAGCTATCTCGGACCGAAGCGTCGCTGGTTCGAGTTCCACCTCGGGCATGGTTGTATGCGTTCGTCCTTTCATCCCCTATATCACCACATAGTTTCATCCTCATACCACAACGTTAATATCCAATAGTTGTCGCTAATGACCTAGAAGTTGATTCGACCTTAAATCACAAAAAGAAATCCTCTCACTAACCATCACCGAGAGGATAACCCCGCGGGGTGGGGCGCGGCGGGGCGCGGCGGGGCGCGGCGGGGCGCGGCGGGGCGCGGCGGGGCGCGGCGGGGCGCGGCGGGGCGCGGCGTGACGCGAGGTGTGGCGCGGAGGGCGGCCTTGAGACAGAGGCGCCGCGGGCCGTGCGAGCGCCGTCGGCGTGCAGTGTCGCGTTCTGCCGGGGGGAAAGGAGGAAGGGGAGGGTGCTGACGTGAGGTGCTTGCCGACAGCTGACGGAGGCGTCGCGACGCCAGGCGACCCCGGGCTACGGGACGCCAGCTGCCGCGCTGACTGCGAGGAAGGCGATCCCGCCAGCGAGCCGTGTCGCGGACCAGGCGGGTGGGGCAAATCGCGACTCTTCGAAAGCCGGGCAGAGGAGAATGGATATTAGTATTTGGAGAAAGAAATAGCGAAATGAATGACCAAATGAGAATTAGGGCGATTGCCATCGTAGGAATTTAATTTTTTGACCTTCATAGTATGACGTGAACCCATTTGTATCAAATAACACGCGCGCACGCGCGCGCACACACACACACACACACACACACACACACACACACACACACACACACACATACACACACACACACACACACACACACAAAAGAAATTTGCTCTTTGAAAGAAATTACTATTCCGTACCAAACGCCTTTTTAGGGCAATATCTATATGACTGTAGTCATTCCTTATGTTATCAATCTCCGGCCACTAGGGCTTACGAATTGTGGTTGCGTGGAAGGTAAGTCGTTGTCTGAATGACTATGCAGACTAAACACTTGCAAATAATGTATGTATTCTTTTTCCGCCTCTCCTGGGGAATTGAAAGTGCTGAATACGCCGTGTGAGTAATGCAGTATGAAGAGAAATATTTTTTTAAATGTACACGACTCAATTGGGTGACCGTTTAAACTTCTGTAGGTAAATAGTGACACATTCTGATTAACAGAAACACCATAAACATCCTGTTTGCTTCGATTGTACTCATCAGTAATCAGGTCTGTGAGCGCTAGCTACGTTTCTCCATCCATTTCTCTCATCTTCACGCTGATCGTCCGCGATCATAAGAGACTTTCCATGTACTAAACAAAACGGGAAAATACGCTGTTCTGCGTACTACTTCTCTTCCTTAAAATAAGCTAGTAATATGAGAAACGTATTTTGACTAATTTTCTCGAAAAAATAATTTCGGTTTTAATATTATTTTAATTCTCGAAAAGGCGTGTTATTTATTTGCGTATTATTTAACATAGAAACGAATATTATACACATTGTATTTTGCGCATTGTCAAGATATTTTTTTCGTACAACCTTCCTTGATTTGCCAAATATGGTTCCAATAACCTTAATCAATGAGGAATGAACATTTTTACGAAGAGAAATAGGCACATCTAAGTGGTTATAATGACTCAAGTAAACGAAAGCAACCGGGTAATTAGTGTGCGGTAGCATAGTTTCTTTGGTGGTTTACCCAAGCCAATCGAGGTGTACACAATATATCGACCCAAACGGTCGATGGGTCTATTTCTTTCACTGATACGCACTGAGCACCCTTCACGAGGCCATAGTTTCTTTGGTGGTTTACCAAAGGCAATCGATGTGTATACGGCGTATCGATTCAAACGGTCGATGAATACAATTCTTTCACTGATCATTAGGGGGTGGATTTTTATGACCTAAAACATTGCCAAACACAGTCCATAAAAAGCTCTTAAAATGTTTTTAAAATGCCGTAAAAGCAACAAAAAAATTATGTAAAACTGCAGTATTCAAACCACTTCAAATGAACAACTCAAGCTTTTGGATATGTTGTTGATGTAATCGTGGGTTCGTCCTTTCGTTCAAGTGAACTCAGCCTGCGAGCGTTTCATTTGGACTGTTCTTTACCAGGAAATCTGTCTTTAGTTATCCCAAAATCGGACGAACCAGCAATGGCGCTGATAGACGTCACAGGAACCTTAGATTATACACTGACAATGGCTGACATTACAATTTCTGGGCAAAGAAATCGAATATACTCCACAGATATTCTGTGTAGAACATTTGTTGCATCTCGAAAATATTATTTCAAGCAAGTACCGTTAAAATCTATAAAATCAGCGAAAAATAATTTTAAAACAACAGGAAAATGACTTATTGGTCAAAATCGACGAAAAGTGAAAACAAAAAACCGCCATATAAAAATGGATAATTTCCTTCTCATAACATATAATTTATGTCTATAATAAAAGGCATTTTTGTAAAGTAAAAAGAAAGGGGGAAAATGACATATCATTAAAATCAGCCCCCATTGATCACCCTTCACGGGGCCACTGGAAAGACCACCCAATCGCGCGCCTCTACCCCGTTTGTCCTCTTGAGTATACGGCGCGCGATGCGAAGACGCGACGCAATGCAATATGAATGGACGACGGCGGCGGCAGCGTCGTCCGATTCCTCCGCAGCGGGCGTGCGCGGGGCATTGTTTAATGCACGCGGCATCGACCGCCTCCATCAAAGGGCCGACGCGCGTCGCTTTGGCCTAACGCGGCGACCACTGCTTCCTCGGCGCGCCGCCGGTCGTGAGCAGCGGGACGGGGCGACGGCAAAGGCGATGCGGGGGCGGCGGAGGAAGCTTCCGAGCGAGCTCACGCGCGCAGCTTTGTGAACGCACGGAAAGTGCAATGCACGTTCACGCCCCGCAGGGGCCGATCCAGCCGATTGTTTGGGAGTGGGCCGGTATACAGAATGTCCGGGGAGGAACGTCGAAACTTCGAAAATAAGCTCTTAAGACAATTCTAAGCATATTTTGTCTAATGAACTACGTGGATATTCCGAATGGTTGAACCGCAATAAGCACTCAAAAGTTGGTTTGAAAAATTGATTTCTAGGCAAAAATTTGCATTAGAGAAGGATGGAAACACTCCAAAATCATGCAAACTATTTATTATTTATAAAAGGAATGAATATATTTGTTCGGAAAGGAAAATTAAGCAAGAAATAAGAAAGCACCCAATTTACACAATTCGACTGCTTTTTTATTTCTCGCTTAATTTTTCTGTCTGAGCAAATGTATTCATTTCTTTTGTAAATAATGAACAATTTACATGTTTTTGGAGTGTTTCTATGCTTCCATAATGCAAATTTTTGCTTAGAAATAACTTTTTCAAATCAAATTTTGAGTGCCCATTGCGGCCCAACCATTCGGAGTATCCATATAGTTTATTGGACAAAATATGCTTAGAATTGTCTTAAGAACTTATTTTCGAAGTTTCGACGTTTCCTTCCCGGACACCCTGTACATTTTCGTTAAATAATAAACATTTTTATTGTATTCTATATTATTTTTGTAGTGTAGAGAAAGCTTCCTTGTAGCGTGGCGGCGATCGCCAGTGACGAGGCGGGGCCCACAGCTGTCGAACCCAGGGGGGACTGGCCAATGACGCGAACGGCGTGGCTGGGCGGAACCGGGAAGGGCGGGATAGTATAGTGGAGGTTGCCGTGGTGGCGGTCATATGCGGGGCACACACATCGTAATAGTCTCAAACCAATGCCATTCCGGAATCCGGAGAACACAAATGGGGGTGAGGGGGGGGGGCAACACCGGCCCCGTGAATAAATTGCAATAATGATTTTTTTGTATTAAGAAGTAATACACATATTCAAGAATGTGTGACTATAATTTTCTTCTAGTTTGTGTGAAATATTTTCAGATTTGAGGCGAGAAAAGCCACATTTTGAACCTATTTTATACTGGCAGATCCTTGGAGAGGGATGCAGATGGCAATGTCCTCTGTTTGAAAAACTAGTTCAATTTACAATGCACCTCCGATTGAACGACTTTTCTCTATCGATACATACTGAAATTAAATTGCAACGTGTTCTTAGGCAGGACTGGCCCGTAAGAGGATACTGAATTTTCCGCGAAACGATACTTATGGCGACTTGTTGTCAATGTTTTTATAAACATGCGCTAAGCGTTGAAAGACGAAAGCATCTCGAAAGGTTAAGAAAGGTTCTAGTAATAACTTTAAACTATGACACTGTTACCCCTTACCGAAACAAAGGTGTAGGAAAATAACTACGGACTAGGAACTGTAGGGAAATACTTAGTCCATCGATCGATATGTGATTATTAAAGACCAGTAAGACTGTCGTCATAAAAACCTGATGTAGGTGATCGTTGACACATTTTGATCGTACGAAGCAGTCCCATGGTTATCTCACGTAATAGGACAAGGATCAGGCGGTGCGGCGACGCGATGGCGGCCAACGGCGGGAGTGAGGGCGGAGGAAAAGGTTTCCTTATAGCGTGGCGGCAGTCATAGCAGGGGCGGTGGTGGCGGGCTGGATCGCGTTGGGGACGAGGCGGCGTGGCCGGGGGGGGGCGCCGGGCACTGACCGCCGCGCTCCGGACTTCCGCCGCCGGACGCCCCATCGCCCCCACGGGATTCCAGCGCTGCACGCGACAAACGACTGGCGCCGAGTTGCAAGTGTGAATCTACGTGCTTTGTCCATATCCTATTTTATAGCTTTGCTCTAGGAAAGGACCATTTTGATCGGTTAAGATGCAAATGAACGTCATGGAGGGCGATGGCATTGCAAAAAAATAGTGGTGAAGCCATTTACAAATGACCTTTCAGTAAACGAACGTACGAAACAAGTGCATGTACATAACTTACAGTTGTATTGCCAGCAGTGGCCAAGCAGTAGCTGTCAATGCGGTCCCTTCTTGTAGTAATATCTCCTTTAAGAGTTGTGTTCCACGGGCCCAAATTTCAGATCTTAATTTCGATCTCGATTTCTAGGCCTGCGTCTTTTCTTGCTGTGTGTATTTTTTTAATGATTTGATGTGTATGTGATTTATATGATGTGAATACTGATATAGCAATAGTTATCTTAGAGCAGAGTCAACAGGAGACCCCAAGGCCTCCATTTCCCAGGTCGCCTAGTTCAGGAGTTTGACTATTTATTGTGCTTCCACTTCGAATGCCTTTATTACCAAATCTGCGTGGATCAGTGATTTAAAGAGATGATGACTATAATGACAGAGATGCTAATGATAGAGCAATGGTTTAATGAGAGGAAGGGGATTTCGGGATATCGAAAAAAAAAACTTGATACAAAACCGCTTTGTTCACCACATGTTCCGCATGCATGCGAGGTGGAACGCAAGCCCATATGTTGCTACTCTATGGTCACTAATTCAGGAAAGCATCGAAGGAATTTTTGTTGGTAATGAATTTAGTGTTCATTGCAATAAAATGTGTACGTGTCTATTCTATAGAAGCACAAAATACTGCAACCCCATTGTGTCTTAGTTTTTCTTTTTTAAAGAAGTGACTCGAAGGTTTTGGTCGATTCATCATATCATGTGAGAAAATCATAGGACTCTTTCACACGGGGCAAGCTTGTCAACGTCGACTACATCGCGTTTTTATAGTTAGTCTCACTAGTCTTAAACGCGAGTGTTGCGATGAGTGTGCGACAGCGATGTTGATTCACGTCCGCCTTAACACATCTTTCTCGCAAAGGCTCTTACAATAGAAGGAGCACAAAGTTCAGTTGAACCACAGAACCCAGCTCTCTGAATCCGGACATGTGACACAAGTGCACCATAACGACCAAACTGTTCAGTGGAGTTATTTGTAATGATTTGTGGAATATAAACTCTAAATATTACGAAGGTTTGTGACTTTCGTTTAGTACACGTTAACGTCGTTAGAAAAAAACCTTACCAGAGTAATTGCATTTTTCCGTGTACTGATGTAATAGTATTTACAAAATAGATAAATCTGGTTTAGTTTCATTAAATAATTTATTTTCGCATAAAGCTTTTTCGGTCGCATTGCGGTCACCTTCTGTACAATTCTGTATTGGCTGCCGACCCAGTTTAAACACAACAGGCTCGCAACAGCCAGAGAATTGCAATGAATAATCACAACGCAACCGAAAAAGCATTAAGCGAAAATGATAGTGTGTCATATTTTTCTATTTCTGGTAAAAATAATATCATAAACATATTACCTCATATTGTGTTATTTAAGATATTATATTTTTCTAGATAAATGAAAAAAAGGTTGAAATACTTAAAGTTGGCCGCGGTAGTACGAATTATCAATTATCCCTATTAAGGCATACACCTTATTTCAGTGACCCAAATAAATGATGCGGGTTGCCACGCGGTATTATTTAACTCTGTAATAGAAAAGTACACTCAATGTGCGGGCTTCAAAACCTTGTTCTAAATGATCCACTGTTTTTTGTCGAACGTAATGTGTTTTGCAAGAATTCAGTGGTTTATTTGCATTTCTACTTGAGAGTATCTGGAGTGAAACACCGCTGATTCCATTTGAAGCAGAATCCATTTTCAGAATTGTATGCACCGACAATATGTATGAATCTTACTGTATTGTTGAACAAAAGAAATAATTAGTATTTTGTGCTATATTTGCTATAACTGAAAACAAGATTACGGACATTTTTAGTGTTAAAACGTTAGGATGCGGGAAAATAGACTTGTCGAAGAAGATATTTCAACTTTTGAGGATTTTTCCCTTTCCCCTGCGTTACCCAAACTGAACCGAAGCGTCTTGAACCTGTTTTGGTGGAAATTTACCTGCTGCAAAGTGACCCATTCCCGGCCGTAATCCGTCTTGCGAGCCGTCTTTTCTTGTCCAAAACTCCTAAGGTCTTTCTAAACGTAAAGAACCTAGCTTCAAGTGGGGTAATTATAATTCAGAATTTTCCGTTACACAAGTGCCGCTAGACGCAGAACAATCCCAACGATTTTTCTGTAGCTAACCAACCGTGTGCTTAAAAAAATATCAAATTGCTTTAGAGTATAAATAGCCTAATTATGGTAGCTTACCCATTCTTAAAATCTGCATCTTCACGCAAAAGGTGACGCAATGTATGCCAGCTATTTGATAGATATTTGTGCTATCTGATAGACAAATAAAAGCTCGAGCAATATCGAGTTCTTAAGCAAACATTTTATAATGCTACATTTTAAAACTACTAGGCTTTGGATTCGAGCCTAGCGAACGAGCATATTTCTAATACATGAAGCATACAACGGTTAGTCAGAGTGAAAATATATCTTAAACAGACTCGATAGACCCACGTACTTTAGTACGGTGATCACGTGCACAAAATACAGTGGAGAGCTCAGAAAACATTTTGGAAAATTTCCTGCGACAGTCTTTTATCCCTTTTCTCCAGGTGTCCAAAAGTTAAAGATAAATAATTTAATAATAATAATAATAATAATTGAATAATACAATAGCTTTTATTAGTTCGTTGCCTAGGTAGTTATTAGTGACATATTATTTACTTTGATTATTATTAAATACAAAATCGAATGCATAATTAATGCCATGATTGAATTGAAGGATTATGAGGTGGAGAGAAAATTAAATTAGAAAAAAGTGAAGTGCTCCACGATCCTGTCCCACGAAACGGCTCATATTGAGTTTGAAGCATTTAGTACATTGTTCGTACTTCGATATACGCAGCGGGGTGAAACTGCATTGGTTGGTGGACGCGTCTGCGCACGTGGATGCAGAGGGGGGGGGGGCGCAGCGGCCTAGGCGGCGCGGCCGGCGCCGGAAGCGCCTGTCGCCCAGTGGCTGCGCGCCAGGTATTTTCGCACGCGGCGGCGGCGGAGAGTCCGTCGTTCAGGGCCGCCTGCCTCCAGAAGTAGGCGATCCGCCGCGTTGAATTGCAGAGGTCCTGGATTTCTAGTTTCTGCTAACGTTCTTTACTTTGGTGCAGAGAGATTTTGCACGGTTTGAGAAAGTTCTCAATGGAAACCGAAAGTTTGGCAAGTAATGGAAAATAAAAATACAGTAAAAATTGCTCAAAGCGGAACCTAAAGGGACCGCAATTTTTTTTTCGTATTAGAGAAGATTCCGCTTTATGAAGTGTAATACTGTAGGATTTGTGTTTGGCAAGACCGCGATTTATGTTTACATTAGACAGATTTCCGCATTATACTCGTTCTGCTTTGAGCAAGTTTTATTGTAGTTTGTCTAATTGTAAGAGCGATGGAATTCAAGTAATGTATGAAATTTCTTAAAAATCAGTGTTATTTCCGATCTTATTGATTATTAATATTTCATAAGATGAGAACTGTTATTTTGAAAACAGAAGCACTACGAAAATATTTTTGTCGCCACATATTATATTTATTGCACTGAAAGTACAAGACATTTTCCTAAATTAATAACACAACTCGATGGCCAATGTTTCCGCTGCATTTGTTTGTAGTATATGGAAATGTTCAGCTGCTAAATCATTAAAGCAACAAAGCG
This sequence comes from Acheta domesticus, assembly GCA_031308135.1. Lineage (NCBI taxonomy): Eukaryota > Metazoa > Arthropoda > Insecta > Orthoptera > Gryllidae > Acheta > Acheta domesticus. The sequence goes on along the minus strand of JAHLJT010003656.1, from coordinate 99,039,642 downwards.
TAAAAAGTTCGGAAAGAGGAACGCACGAAATTTCGCGCCTTTCTCGCTCGTGCCGGTAGATGTCGTATGATCGCAAACACTGCTTGATATGGTCGCGATTATGCGCTATCTAGCGGCAAGACTGAGAAAGACGCGAAATACCGTGACATATTCCATCGTGAAGACGCGCCTTGAGGGGCAACGTTACAAAAATCGCACTATAGAAGAATAAATGTGTCCGAGCAGGATATTAGTGTCGCGCATGAGCGTCCGGGCCGGGGCGTCCCCTCGCGTGCGAACTCCTCGCAGCGGGCGCCGCTCCGAGTGCCATCACGTCGCTTCCGCCCGCCCGCCCGGGCGAGACGTGCGGCGTGGCGAGGGGCGAGGCGGCGGGAGCTGCCGGCTGGCTGGGTGGGCGCGGCGCTGGCCGCGGCCGGGCGAACGCCTGCGCCAACGGCACTCGCACCAGCGAAGCGCTCTAGCGGGACCGCGCCCCGCCTCGCACTGCCCCGCCCCGCGCGCTCGGCCCGCCGTGCCCGCTCGCCCGGTTCGCTTGCTAGTTCACTCCCTCGCTCGGCCGATCGCTGTTGGTGATGTCTCTTTCGCACGTTCGCGCCCGGAGAGGTGGTTCAGGGAAACATCTGTCACTGCAGTGGTTCTGACCGGGTGTTAGTTAGTTAATGCCTTATTTTACGTGGCGAGACTCGGGCCCGCTCTTCCGTCTGACCACGCAAATTTCGCTACGCTCCTTTCCCGAGGTATTATCTCGGGCGACGAAACAGGCGATTTGAATTTAGCTCAGAGGCGTCATTTAGGCTTGAGGATCTTTTACATGCAAGTAAATCTACTAACATGGGCCAGCCGGCTTTACTTCCCCTCCGCGGAAGGCGTACGAAGGATTTTTTCGCCCTTAAAAATCCACGGCTTCGATCGGGTTTGAACCCGCGAACTTGGGTATGACAGTCCGGGTATGCACGCTAACCGTCACACCATCGAATCCGTTCTGGGTTCGAGTCCCGACGATGGCAGGATTTTCGATACTAGCTAGTTAGCTAGTGTGGAGGAGAATTCTATCGGTCGGGTGCTCTGATCTGTAGTTTTTAGTGGTTTCTCCGATCAATACCACGCGAATGCGGGAGCAGTACCATAACAAACGGGCGCGATTTTTCCCTTGTCATTGCTTACACACTTGTCCCGGCTGGGGCTGTGCCTGCTGATGGGGGATACGTAGTTGGGGATAAACCCCGCTAGCCGACGGTAGGTCCGCACCGGATCTCATCATCTGCAGGGGAAGATCACTGCCACATCTCGAGCAAAAACATGCACTACACTTGCGGGACAAACGCCCTTACCCGTTGACGCGCCCAGAGTTAATCAATCAATCGCACGTCTCATGCTTTAGTTCCCTCCCTCGTCCACTCCGGATTTATTGCTTTCTCCGTCTTTCGGTGACCCGTGCCCTTACTCGTTCTCTCTCTAGTCCTTTCGCTTGATTCTTCTCTCGCTGGTCCTTTCGCTTGCTCATTCTCTCGCTGAATTTTTTGCTCACCCTCTCGCTGGCTCTTTCGCTCGCTCGCACGTTCGCTCCATTGCTTGAAAAGGCACACACACACACCAAGCAAACTAAGGTGCATTTCGTCAAGTGTATTCAACTTGAGTTTTTTCGGCGTTCGTTTAATGTTGTTTGCTGTCCCCATACAAAAAAAGTATGTTTTCATTGTAATTCTCAATCTATTGATGTATACGCTACATTTCCCTCACAACGCTGACTGCAATGCGATTCAAGCTAAAACCAAGTCTAACGCGTTCCGAATGGGGTTTGATGTTCCGCCTCTCGGAGCAAGATTACATGAAAGGCGAACGACCTCGAATCAAGGCATCTGCTGAGTTAGCTCAGAGCCGCATTGCCGCTGTCTCTGTAGCGACGTTAACAGGGAGGTGCTAGGGTTTGAGCCCTGACAGTGACGGATTTCAGATTCCTAGCTAATAGCTACGTCGAATTCATCTGACTGGAGGAGAATTCTAACGGTTGGCTGCTCCGATTGGTAGTTTTCCGTGGTTTCTCCGATCAACACCAGACAAATGCCGGAACATATCTGTCGGCCCTAGATCTCATGATCTGGGCGGGGAGAAACACCACTCTACCAACTCCGGGAATAGAACATTCACTACACTGCTGGGTCTAATGAACTAAGTAGTTGAAGATCCCGGAAACAATGAACCAATCGAACTAAGGCATTCGCTATGACATGTGCATTAACCAAACGAACTGATTCGAAACTGTTCGAGCCGTCCTTCTTTTAGTGTATACGCAGCTTCAGGTATCACTTTCGCGTGCTTCCTCGCCCGTTCATTCTCCCGATCGACGCGGCAATTTCCAACGAATTTTAATTTAAAACCAGGCTTCATCGTGGCTCCTTTCCTCAAATTCAAATGGAAAGTACGTACCAGGAAAGTGCGCTAGCGAGCGCTCCTCTCCCTAACATTCTCTCGTCTCGGATTTCTTATCCGTTCTAGCAATGCATAGGATCCTTTTTCCAGCTGTGGTTTCATAGTTCATCGTAAGCAAAACGGGTTCGTCGGCCAAGCTGAAGATAACAAAATTATAACTATCCGCTCCTTGTGTACTGACTGCTTGAGAAACAACTTCGTGTCAATACTTTATCGAAAATGATGTTACGTCTTCCAATTTATATTGCCTTATAAAGAAAAAAAGTTTTTGTTTTGAAAAATGTAAATACACAACAATTTATTTTAGATACATGGCGGAAAAGTCGCTTAAGTTTGGTGCAGTGCTAAATTACTGTTATAAGTGCTTCTGTTAAAAATTGATTGTTAAATATTTATATGACATGCATTTCTGACCACTTTCTCACTCCTGATGTGTTGTCCTAGTCATCTCCTTGTATCATAGTTTGGGGATAAATGTAAACGTGTTGGAACTATTTTCCGTTGATCAAGAAATTTCTTGAAACGAACATAATTTTCTTACGTTTAGACTGCAAGTCGGCGGAAGACCCAAGAATACGGAGTTCATCAAAGAACTAACCAACGAGCCTCTGTTTGCGTTTTATCGTCAGACAGTTTCGAGCGGGGTAGAATGCAAATGTGAGCTCTCTTCGCGCCAGTCTTTCACCCGCCCCCCGTCGCCTTCCAGTCGCCGTTAAAGCCATTGCGAAGGACAACAGAGTCCGCACCACGGAAATTCCTCAGGCACCGTTCTTTCCATGTCATTCTTTTTTGGAAGCTGCGGCTTCATCGTGACGCACGCCTTTCTCGCATCCTTTGCGGTTTCTTCAGTGTATGAATTGACGGTGATTGTTGAGAAACATCTTAACGTTCGTTAGGGACTAGAGATTTACGTTTCAAGTGCCATTGCCAGTTAGTTCACCACATTAACAAAAATCAGGCTGGCTTGCGTTCCAAAACGAGCCGTTTAATGGTCACATATGTCATATCTTTATTGTGCTGTATTTCTGCTGTCTGCCATTACTGGAATTACCTGGGGAAGATAGGAAAGGAATGCGGCGGTAATTATGCAAACGACTGAAGTCTTTCGAGATGGAAACGGAAAAATTAAGTGCAAGAATTTTGTCGAAGCTTCATATCATAAAAAAAGCTTAGCTATTCTCCAGTGATATGTTATTATTGTTATTATTTTTGTTTGTTAATATTTATTTGTATTTTTTTACTGATACGTTATAGCTTGTTATTGCCTTCCATACGGAGCCCAATATACTCTGTATAACTTACTTGAACCGAAAGGATCGTGGTTAGGAGACAAATATGAAAACAGTTTAGTGGTGCTACATATTTTCTTATGGAGGGAATTATGGGAAGGTAATATGAAAAGACAGAGTCAAGTTAACAACTAATTAATTGTAAATAAGTAAATCTGAATCATTAAAATTACGTAAAACAATAAAATAAAGTATATACCATGGGCGCAAACTGGTTCTAATGATCGAGGGCTTCTGTCGCCCGAATTATTAGAATCCTTAAACGCCCTTGGTGCTTGTTATCAGTATTATTTATTAATATAGTTCTTATTTATTAAAATATTGTTGGCAAGTGAGGTATTATGCCCCTAAAATTGATTGATTGTTAGTGATTGCGGGCGCGTCAACTACAGAGGTCATTAGTCCAGTAAGTGTAGTGCATGGTTTTTCATCGGGAGGTGGCGGTGATTTTCTCCCGCTGGATGGCGAGATCCGACGTCTATCTACCGTCGACTAGCGGGTTTTCCAGCTGGCGGAGTCCCAGCATGTGTGGTAGTGTAGTTCATGTTAGAGTGTGTGTATGTATGTGTGTGTTTGAGAGAGAGAGTGAGAGAGGATAGAACAAGGAAGAGGAAGAAAAGATTGCGCACGGTCCCTGGCCTGTTTGTTTGGGTACTGCTCCAGTTTTGATGGAAGGAACCATGGAAACCTGTCAATATGAGCAGCTGGCCACTAGAATTCTCCTCCAGAGCACGACTGAATTTAACCTAGCTGACAAGCTAGAGTCGAAAATCCTACCGTCGTCGGGACTCGAATCTAGAACCTCCGATTCACAGCCACTGCAGTGACATCAGTTGATTCCCTGAACCCCTGAGCTCCCTTACGTCACTAAAGACGTACGCTATATACATACGCAAGTTCTCGCACTGTTTCCACCGACTCTCTGTCAACCTGCAGGTTGGTAACAACGTAGCGTGTAGAGTACTCGTACGAAATGGAGGTGTGAGGCAGACAGCGTGGCGGTTCGAGATCAGCACGCATGAGGCGGGGGCGTGGGAAGGGGGGAGGGGAAGAGGCCGTTGGCGTCGCGGAGGACGCCCCTCTCGGACCGGAAATGATGCTTCCGCCCCCGCCCCGCCCTCCCCTCCCCTCCCCATCCCGTCCTTGTGCCGCCGCGTGAGGGTCAGCGCTTGGAGGGCCCCGAAGCGAGTGGCTGGCCATGCGGCGCCACTCCCATCAAGGATTCCCCGAAGCACGCGCTAGCTCGCCCTCGCCCTCGCGGTGCGGTCCCTCTGCGGCGTCTCTGCCCGGGACGGCCTGGGGTTGGAGTTAGGGCCTTGCAACTCTCCATCAAAATCCGAGACGAAGTTGGAAAGTGCTACTACAGGAGGTGCTAGTATCGCCGGGTGCAGGTTAGGCTCGCCGACTTCCGCACATCAAAAATGGCTAAATTATGATAAATACTAAAAGTGTCTTCTAAATGTTCAATTGTTCTCAATATACGAATACATGCATAAGAAAGCGCGAACATCGACGCTATCTTTTGTAACATACGCGCCTGCTTACGTCTCGAGAACCTGTAGCAGCAGCAGCAGCAGCCTCGCAGCAGCCTCGCAGCAGCCACACACGTTTTTAAGAATCAGCTGGCAGGTTGGCAGCAGTTGGTATTTGAGTTCCTGTGAGGTGCTGCAGGAGAGAGCGCCCCTGTAAAGGGTTATATGAGACACCACGTTATGAGAGTTAAAAGGCCCTGGTTGGAATTCCCTGGTTGGAAAGGCCCTGGTTAGTGGCGGATTTTGAATTGAAGGGCTCAGTAGAACAAGGGGCCAACTGACATAGATACGAGATAATGGTAGTTTTATCTGAACTTCCCTCATATAACTCAATACGTTTTAAAATTTTAATCTTAGTACAAACACAACAACATATTACATTAAAAGAATAATATTTGAAGTTTTGTATAATGTTAATAACTCAATTTCACAAAACATTTGTGATAGTCCCTTGTTCTGCTGAGCTCTTAAATTGTAGCTACATAAAAGTCGAATTAAACAACCGCCTCGAGGAGAATCCAAGCGGCCAAATACTCTGGTCAATACTATACTGCGATTTTCGTAACTTTGTCCCTGACAGGAATCAGCTGTTTCGCTGCCATCTAATCGAGAGCTTATATTTCGCGACAGTGATGTCACTATGGTGACGGTCAAGTTCCCTATTGGATGAAACCGTGAACAGCTGATTCCTGTCAGGGACAATGTTACGAAAATCGCGGTATAGACAAAAGCCGGAATAATATCCTAACAAAGAGGCCACGGAACGCGCACGGCCTTTCCTTTCGTTTCCTTGTCTCCTCGTCTCCGCTTACACACATACACTTACAGGCGCTGCCACACACGTCGAGAGGACCAGTCGGAAGCTTAAAGCGCAGACAGTGTTACGCATGGGGGAGGAGGGCATGCACGTTAGGGAGTAGGTCCGCGCTGGATCTTGTAGGGGAGGAACACCGCCACCTCCCAATTATAACATGCACTACACTTGTGGGACTAATGACCATAGAAGTTCTCGCACCTTAAAACGCTCGCTCACTCACTCACTCACTCACTCACTCACTCACTCACTCACTCACTCACTCACTCACTCACTCACTCACTCACTCACTCACTCACTCACTCACTCATTACTCATTCATTCACTCACTCACTCTCAGCTCCTTCTCTGGTACATACAGCAATGTGTCCGAGGAGCTGTTGAATGCCATTTTTTTCTCTTACTTAAGCCGTTACCTGTACTCTTTCCCTTTCCCTCTCTATTTTTCTCCCCCCTCTCTCTCCCACTCATCTCCATTCCAGTCTTTCTCTAAAGGCGACGCCACACATGAGGCGTTTGGCGATTAACGAGTGCCTGGTCCGCTGAAACACGTGGTCGGGAAGAGCTGCTTACTCTTTGCCGAGAACTGAACTTTGTGTTCGGAATTCACCGAGAACCTCTGCTACTGAGATTCAGCGAGCACTCGCAACCCGTGGTCGCTGAATTAGGCATATGTAACGCCGTCTTAACTCACAAAAATAAATGTGGTATATAATAAAATACTACAAAAGAATCTGCTTCCAACTTCAACACGCATTACGCACTAAAAAGGATTCGAATAATTGGCTCCCGTTTATTGATATCAAGTAAGACTGCTAGTGAGCTTGTGGCAAGTACCGTAAGCCCGTATTTCATTTGCTAACATCTCCCGCGATTCAGGCTTAGTCTGCTTGCGTCTCGCATCAAGGCCACTTTCACCGCATCCTTCTACGGCCGTGGAACGAGGAAGAGCTACTGGGAGGAATGGGTCAAACAATTACATTCACCGTTCTCTAGACACCAATTTGTCTTTGCTCCGCCGACGTGAGCTCTTCGACAGAGGGGTCCCCCAAAAGAGCTCCACTTGCGTTAGGAGCGCCCCTGAATCACAGGACAGATCCAGCCGATCATTTTGGAGGGGGCCATAATAGGTTTTTGTTATACAATATAATAACATATTATCTATTATTTTTGTAGTGTGTACTCGGTACTATGCAATATTATTTTGTAAATAATTACATAATTTTGGTAACGTAATTTTAATAATTTCATAACACAAAAATATTTCAATCAGTTTTGCCAAATAAAAGAAAGCAAAACGAAAACTCTAGGCTGTTGGGGGGGGGGGGCATGACTCCCATGCCTCCCCCCTCTTGGATCCGCCACTGCCCGGAATGAACATTTTTTGGCCCAGAACCAATTTCGTTAGTTTGTATATCACGTATTGCTATGCAGACATTTGCTCGGCAATAAAGGAATTCATTCAACTCTGCCGAGCTCAGTGCTCCCTGTACCTTGCAGGAGGCAATAAAAGATTCTGGTGTTATTTGTGTAAATGTTAGTAAGATTAGTCGAAAATAAGTCGCAAATTGAATGTTTAAACTGGCGATGTCATAATGAAAGTTTCTGCATTGGATGAAGATTCTTGTATTATCGCCACTTTCAAAAGGAAAACAGCGAATTAAAAGTCAATAAATAAATATGAAAGTAAATGAAATAATAAATAGAAATATTAAACCAAGTAATAAGTAGAAACGAAAATTAATAAAAGCGTACGTGTGAATAAAACTGTTTTTGTCTGCACGCAAACAAACGTGCACTTACATTCATAACTACACTAAATACATACTTGATCATGCCTAAATGTTAATCGCATTGAAGTACATTTGCTGCAAAACGGAAAATTTTCTCCTACTGATAAGTTTGAAATGCCAATGGACATGCATACCTAGGACGACCGTAGTTCCTGGGCCGTATGCGAGTAGGGGCCACCACTATAGTGTGATTTTTAATATTTTTGTCCCTCAAGACCCGTCTTCACGATGGAATACATCACGGTATTTCGCGTCTTTCTCAGTCGTGCCACTAGGTAACACACGATCGCGACCGTATCAAGCAGTGCTTGCCAGCATGCGACATCTAGCGGCTCGACCGAAAAAGACGTGAAAGGCAGTGTGATATTCCATCGTGTCCATTGGGGCTTGAGGGGCAAAGTTAGAAAAATCGCACTATAGGGGACCCACGCCGCGCGCTGCGGGCTTCAGGAAGCGGCAGGGAGACCGGGCGGGATTACGTTCATGCGTGAGTGCGTGCGTGCTCCTAACGAGACGGAATGCCGCATTCCTCGCAGGTTGCAGCCACGCGCTCTGCCCCGCTCTCCTCCTCCGCATCCACCACCTCCACGACGCCGAACCGCTCGCTCAGAAAAGCTTCGCCGCGAACGGGAAGACGCCGACGCCGTTTCCACCACCACCACCAACACCCCCGCCGCCTGTGCCTCTAACGCCCTCGCAATAGCCGCCATCACCATCGCCGCCTTCGCCTCCATCGTCTCCACCACCCTCGCCGCCTTTGCCTCTCTCGCCCTCCCCGCTGCCGCCTTCGCCGCCGTTGTCTTCGCCTCCACCACTACCACTACCACCATCACCACCATCTCGACCACCGTCGTCGCCTCCAACTCTGGCGCCTCCTCCCCTTTTGCCCTGCCACTACCACCCTCATCTCGTGCCTTCGTCTCCATCGCCACCGCCTTCGCCCCATCGCTCTCGCCGCCGCTGCCGGTCGCCACCACTTCCACCACCGTCGCCTCCTCTCCTGCCCTCGCCACCGCCAAGCCCGCCACCTTCACCTCAATCACCGCCGTCTTCGCCTCTATCGCCCTCTCCGCCGCTGCCTTCGCCTCCATCGCCTTCGCCTTCGCAACCACCGTCGCCTCCGCCCTCGCTGCCGCCACCTCTGCCGTCTCCACCGCCACCTCTACCGCCTCCACCGCCACCGCTACTCGCTGCTCCGGCCGCTCCGCGCCGCGCGGCACCGAGCTGTGCTGCGCTTGCGAAAAGAGAAACCGTGGCGATGGCGCCGCCGGGAAAATCGCGGGCGAGGTCTCCCAGCGGTTCCCGCGCGCCGCGCCGCACCGCGCCACGCCACGAGTGTCTGAAGACGAAGCACCGCTCCGCGCCGGCTGAGGTGGTGGCGTTGTTGAGACATGCTGACATACTGGCGGAGCCGGGGCGGGGGCGAACGAGTTATTCCTCCTCCTCCTGTTGGACCAGGCGGCAAGATGTAAAGCGTAAATATGGGGTTAGTGGTTTGGGAATGTACTCTGCGAACGAATTATGTGATAATATTATTTAATTGGGAATACTTCCGAAATGGGCATTTTTAATGAGCAATGGTTCTCAGATTCATTATCTTTTTTTTGGCAAAATGTGTCGAAGTTGGGCTGAACTGCTTTATATAGAGAATTTATAACTAAATAAAAAAAGCTTGCCAAGATGGACATCCTGTGAATAAATGAAACGAAACACAGCATGCTGCTACATTAAAAAATAATAGTAATAATAATAGTAATAATAATAGTAATAATAATAGTAATAATAATAGTAATAATAATAGTAATAATAATAGTAATAATAATAGTAATAATAATAGTAATAATAATAGTAATAATAATAGTAATAATAATAATTATTATTATTATCATTATTATTATTTTAAAAGATTGCCGTTTATTAATAGCATGGCTCAGACCATTGGGCCTGCTCTTCTGTTGAACCATGTTAAATATTTAGGACGTTTTAACCGTTTGTTATAGTATTGCTTCGTCATTCCCCTGGTGTTACAGGAGAAGCCGTGGAAACCAACCGATCAGAGCAGCCGGCCGCTAGATTCTCTTCCAAACAGGGGCGCAAATAGCTGTTAGTGCCGAAAAGCTCGAAACCAAGGGGACTCGAACACGAGGATTTCCCGGTCAGAGGCTCTGCAGTGACATCAATTGATGCGCTGAGCCACCTAAGCCGGCAATTCTATTTGAAACTGAAAAACAAATGTTAGTGAACTCATTTTTATTTGTAGATGTCTTGTTTTGTATTTTAAGCATAAACCTCCGTTTTATGGAGACGTCTGCTTAGTCATTCAAAATACACATTGCTAAACCTCTTGCCCAAACGATAACTTTTCCCCCACATCGCGCGTGCTCTGGAGATGTTGCAGTGTGAGATTATGGCGCGAGGTCGTCTGTTTGTTATGACGTCAACGTTGTGTACGCCTAGAACTAGCGCTTGAAGTGCGAACACTTTTCGTCAGCGAAGCGCTAATCTTGCCAGCGGACTCCTCGCTCATGTGCGCTCACGAGGCTTCTTAGAATTTTCTTCACCTCCTCCACGAACCCTCTTGGGAATACTTTAATTGAATTCGTTCACACCCGAATTCTCACGCAGAAGATCTATTAGCGACCGCGTTTTGTTGTCATCTTGACGTTTGTGGGCGTGTTTGAGGGAATTTCTCGGACGTGCACCCTCGAAAATGAGGTTTTCGGCATTTCTATTCTCCTTGACGAAAATGTGTGAAACTTTTCAGGTTGCTGATTTTTTTCGTATCCTCCTTGTTTTCTGGAAATGCGTATGGTTAAACCAAGATCTACATTTCCTTTCAATTTCATGATTTTTGCTTTAATGAAAAAAAAATGTTAATGTTTCAATAAGGAAGCTAAGCTGTTTGCGGAATAAACCTGAATACTGTCAAATATTTTTCAGATCGAGAGAGTGTCTCGTGGAGTTTTGTGCGGGGTCGACCTAAAAATAGATGCCGCGATGTGTTAGTTTGCCCTTTGAAAATGGTCATTTTTCGGCTATATTTCGTGAGATGGCAGAGTCAGATACAGGGAGGTATCACAGATACTCTGCAATTTGTAAAACCCTTTATACTAACAAGCCTGCACTTGGGAGCGTAGTTTAACATTTGTAGGCATATCTGTCGCCGTCGCATTGTCGGAAGTTGTGTGAGCAATGAAGCAGGTAGTAGTGACGACAGGTATGCAATCAGCACAACGTACGCTGTTTGTGTAGGGTTTGCCCGTGTGCTTAGTATTTAAATTCCACCATTCACAGGCAAGTCAGGCTTAAGAAACCTGCGATGCCCTGGCTGTAAAACTACACAATTGTTCGCTCTATGATTTACGTCATTTTTTTCCCAGCGAATGGCAGGTTGGCCAAGCGAGATCTGCCCGTGGATGCCCAACATAAAGCGGGCCATTCACAGGCAAGCTGGACTCGACAAGTCTGCGATGCGCTCACTGTGAAACATTTACCAGTGCTACATGCTTCATTTTTCGCACAGTGTAATGTGACACGTTTCAACGATTACATTACGGGCTCGTCCAGCGAGGCTAGTCTGTGGGTGCTTAGGGTAATGCTGACAACTCACCTGGCTGGCTTGGCGACCTAGAGGCAAAACTTTCTTAGTTAATAGGGAGTTTTGGCACGGCATAGCTTACAGCAATCGACTGAATATTTTAGCCTCTACGCACGCTCCAATTTGAAATCGAAGTGATCGCGGAGTCACCACGTGTATCACCTGGTAATTGATGACTCTTTCTTTATTGAATTTTTCCCCAACTCTGGCAGCAGAGTGAGCTGCAAAGTTTATTTCCTTGATGTATCATGCATTTTGTATAATTAATTACTATTTACTGTGTAATTATCTCTATGCCATTAGTTATATTAATATTATAATAATTATGTAATATACTTATGTAAACATCAATTGCTGGGCAGCGCCAAACAAATGTGAATCAAGAGGAAGTGGCATTATGGAAATATCTCTGACATCATACTTCCGAACTTCTTCCATTTCGACCTAAACGTTTGTGCAAAAGCTCTTTCTTGACTTCACCCGCTATTTATATCGACATTGCTGTCTATTGCTCTAACGCCTCGTGCCATAACTCCCTAAAAGCCGGCCACTGCCCTTTCGAGGCGTCGCGTGGCAGCGACGTCGCGACGCTCCCAGCGTCGTCGTCGTCGTCGGCGTCGCCGCCGCAGCTTCCGCGGCCGACTGACCCGGCGCCCGCGTTCCCAGGGGGAGGCCCGCGCGAGGACGACAGACGCGGCACAGCGCGGCGGCGACTTTCGCCTGCCAGCCCACCCTCCTCCCTCCCTCCCCCCCAACCGCCCGCGCGGGGAAACCGTCCTCAGGACCAACGCGGCCTCGCCCTGCTTCGGGCCCCGCGCGCGAGCGCATTGTGTTCCGCGGCGTGTTTCTCCGCAGGAATGAACCCGCGCGCCCGCGCCCGGCTTTTCAGAGCGGCCCACGCCCCGTCACGGAGGGGATTTTCAGGGGGACCGTTAAGAACGGTGCGGAGAGCTGCGATCAGGTTGGTCGATAGATCAGCTGGAGAGTAAGGAGTAATTCGAGACGTTTTCGTTGCGTTGAGTGGGTATTTTTTCCAGAGAGAATGGGATCTAAATGCCCGGGGGAAACGCGGCTCTTTGTGGTATATCTCTCTTTAATAATGCCCTGTGGCGTATCACGGTCTGCGTCCGGGTGCTGTGTACAAGCTCTATCATAAACCATCTCGCTACCGCTACGGCAACACAACCGCAGCGCGTGATGCAGCTGCTGCCGTCGCTAGCGCGTGACGACAGTTATCAACACCTCCAGTCGCTCCTCCACCGCTGCCATCGCCATCACCACAAACCACCCATCATCACAATGTTATTCAGATTTCTTATTTCTTTGCCTTGCGTCTTCTGCTCCATCTCGTTTTGTTTTTTTTTTGTCCTTTTTTTAAACTTCCCTTCTTCCATTTCTCCACCTTGCTCCTTTCTGCCCATGCGTACTTGTGATTATCTCACTTCTTAATCGCATCACTAAACAACCAGACCTTTATCTCCCCACCTTTGCATAACTCGACATACCGGAGCTTTTAAGAAAGCCTCGTCTAGATTCTCGTTTTGGGGATTTTTCGGCAAGCAAATATTTGAGAAAAAAACGTTCATGGCCTTTCGACGGGAACGTTTTTAGCAAAGTTTGTAATAACTCCGGAACAAAAATATTAATACATTTTCTTGGCATTGTAAGTGTAGTTCACGACCATTAATGTAAATAATGAGACAGGTTTACACGTGTTGGTCTATTCGTACAAGTAATTAAAAAACTCTTGATCAAATCTGCTAGTGTAGAGGAGTATAATCCTTTATCAAGGCTTACTCAGTATAACGAAAACACGTTTATGTATTCATTGTCACGCTCATACATTAGTGCAGGGGAGGAGGCCTCGTAATAAATGGCTTGTCCGTCTACCTCTGGGGATCGGATCGTTCTACGTGGAATTTGCGGGAAGCTCTCGCCGGATTTCCTCAGGGCTCCCTCGTTTCCCCTGCATCTCATTCCTCCTCTTATCCATCGTCGTGCACCCAATCATCATTGCTATCGTCTATCATCGCATATTAGTATCGCCTTCCAGCCAATACCATCGATGCGCCCTCAAGAGTTCTTGCATGGGACAACCTCTCTCTACATATCCGCGAAGAAGTTGTCCTCCCTCTGGCGTCGTGTCTGACTAGCGAGCCGCAGGGTCTCTGTGAGTGTGCGGATCAGTGTGATGTGCGGTAATCGAGCACCCACATAATCAGGCCTTTAGAACGGGTATGTAATGCTTTTCGAATTTGTGAAGTCGTATTCTCTAAGATGCCTTAGAACATGAAACGAGTGCGGTCATTTCAAATACCTTAATAAATATGATAAATTCAAGTTTTTGTGTGTTGATAAACGTCCAAGCACTTAGTTTATACCTTGTCCTTTCACGTGTATATTTGAAATTTTCCACCTCCAATCGTATTCTCATAAAAAAATAGTTGCCATGACTTCTGCCCCAACCCTCGTTTGTTTGTTATTTATCATAAATCTGTGATGCCCCTTCCCGAAAATGATCGGCTGGATCCGCCCCTGAACGCCGCTCCGGCGCTGCCGGACTCCGCGTCGCGCCAGGAGCTCACGCGGAGGGCTTATCTCCCCAGAGATGAGCTAATAGCGCGCCGCGCCGCACCGCGCCGCTGCCGCGTACGTAATAAAAGCTCGCGCGCACCAATTACGCTGAGGCGGCGGGGGGCGGTGGGCGCGCGCGTCGCATGGTCGCCGCCCCACTGCCCCCGTTCGCACGTTCCCTCCCTTCCCCCTCCCTCTCCACCATCACGCTCCCCACCCAACTCGCCTCGCCCCGCCCACCGCGAATTCGAAAGTGAAGAAATCGAATCGGAAGGGGATGACTTGGCCCACTCTCCGAGATGCACACTGTTCCGAAATTGGGGAAAGACGGGTGAAATTGGGTGAAAGACGAGAAACAGCGCCAGCAGTGGTATTTTGTAGTGAAGATCGTTCGGGGTGTCTGATGGATTCTTTTGCCTCCTGCGCTGTCACAAGTCGCCTTCTTTCCAGTTTCTTTTCGTTCTTCTATGTGCCCACCTTCCACTCGGTGTGCTGATGCGACTTGTGTGCTGTCGGACAGTTTCATTTAACATCCACTTTGAATTTTATGCTAGGACGCTGTTTATTATTATTATTATTATTATTATTATTATTATTATTATTATATTATTTGTACTATTATTTAACCCTTGTACTCGTGGGGTTTTCGGCGGTATCGTGAAGCATTTCGTAACTCCATGTGAATTTTCTGTGAAGATAATGAATTGGCGGCAGATTTCCGGTATCATTTCATTAATATTCCTTTGTTATATCTTCCATCTACACTCAGAAATCGTATTTTGAAAATCTATCATTCTTTGAAAAAAGAAGCTGCGTTGTGTAGAAGAAATCACAATAAATACAGAAGATGAATAGTATGCAATGAAATGTACTATTTACATTTGCTCAAGAACTAACTTTCGTATAAGGAAATGTATCTTCATTGAAGCGTAAGAATGACATGTTTCTATACTGACATTTGTTATCTCATATCTTAAAAATATAATGAACTGGAACTTTCAGAAAGGGGACATATTAATTTCTTCTATTACTTATATTTGTGCACGTTATACGTCATACACATTTTTGTTGATGCAGTGCAGTTGTTTCGTAATTTTATACAACAAAGTATTTTGTGCAAACAAATATTTTGTTGTTTTTTCGACCCACTATGTGAGTCGGAGATTAAAAGCGTGTTCACTCGTGGAGTAAAGAGGGGAGAGCGTATATCCCTCAAAACTCGCTATAGAGTCGCTGGGGATTCGCGGTCCAAACAGTTTTGCAACTTTCTTCCTCGTCAGTTTTATGAACGGCGATTTTTTTGTGATTCCTCTTTTGCAGCGTTTGCAGCATCTGCACTTTTAACTGCAGTTCCTCTCACGCCTGATATCACAGCACGAATGCATTACAGTGATATTAGCATGAAAACAATGACGTTGGGGAGGGATACTAGTGATTTCGGATTCTGTAATAAAGCACTTAAAGTAATCGTATATTTAATTATATGCGTCAGATAAAGCACGAAGTGTATGATGCTTTTTAAGGAGGTGAGAAGTACTTTTTCGTACTTTTATAAACTATATTGTTATATGAATATAAGGCAACCAAGAGAAATGAAAACCCTCTCTTAATGGGCAATGCCTGTTAAGGAATTTGACATTTTGCCTTCCATTTACAATCGAAACTAGGTGTAGGTAAACGTGGCGTATGATTATTCCTATTCAAAGAGTGGATTTCTTATTTTTATTAACGTGGCAAAATGTGGTATTGCTGAAAGAAGTGAACATTCCTGACATCTAATTTGGTCATAAATCGCGGCTATCAGTTCTGTTTACTAACTTCCCTCGCGTTCGTTATTTGCTCTGTATCGGCCGAATAAGGTTAATACCTACATCTGCCCAGAAGATATTATTCGCGATACGCCGTTTACGGTGACTTTCTGAGCCACTAATTAGATTTCATTCATCACTAATGCTCAGAAACCTATACATTACATTTTAAACACTGTTTTATGGAAAAACATTTTTGTGTAGCATTCAATGAGTGCAATTTCATACGTTTTTATATGTATTTAATGTACGAATAATACTAATTCAAACGTAAATAGCTATAGTGATTTCCTAATACAAGAAAATGGAAGTATTCAATGCATTAACCACGTGTCCCGAGTGCTCTAGTTTTTCTCGCTCTTTCATCTTGGTAAATATCTCTTCTCCCCCCTCATTTCTCCTCGTTCGAAAGCGAGGAAATGGAATCCTCTGGGAAGGCCTCGCCCGTCTCTGTTCGTCTGGAGAATTGGGAGCGTGTCTTCGCGACCGACGAATCCGCGGGTTTCTCCTCTTTTGTTTACGTAGGCGCTTTTCAGCAGCTGTTCGCACCTGTTCACAACTCGCCTTAAATGAATGGAAGTCCACGTTCCTTCGTTCTCAGAAAAACTGCGAAAAATTAGTTAACGACGGCGGGAACGTGTCTCATGGATTCACAGTCTGCAATTATCATGTTTGTTTCTCTGCGCGACAAATTGGTTGATAATTTGTGCTCTTCTCACGTCGTCTTTGTTTAAGAAAATGAATGAATAATTCTACTTGATATTAATTTACCCACGCCTTGTGCCTGAAAAGATGAATCCGTACTGAATGTCATCAATGTAGTATGTCAATTGTGTTACGTTAAGTTTAATAGTTCATGAAAATATTGTTTACAACTCCATTTTCGTTTTGTCTAGCCTAATTCCTTTACGAAATAAAATAATAGCTTCTTTCCAAAACGTAGAAACCGTATTGCGTATTCGTTTTCTGCTCAATTTCAAGTATATGTGTATTTTTTTAAAGATACATCTATAAATTCATCGTGTTTTAGTTAATTATCTTTTGTTTAATCAAATTAAAAGAATTTTTCCGAATGTCCGAGGGTGTCATTTTAATGTATCTGGTCACGGAAAAGAAGCACTTCATTTAATCTTTTCCTGATTTATAGATCAAGATAAGCATTTGTTGGTTTGAAGATTACGAGAACATCTGTGCGGATAATTGAATGTAGGGTATCTTTTATCTGCTTATTATTAGACCGTGTTATGACATGCAAATTCAACAGTGAAACGTTCCACTTATGTTCGCAGTTGTATTATATCTCTCGTAATTGTAACTTCTCGATTCCACAAAACTGAACATTTTTTCTGATACAAATTATACTTCTTTTTTTGAAAAGCTGAAGGCTCATGCTCTTCTTTTAAGGTTTGACAAATTAAGTGACTATTTGCTCATAAATGATATGTAATACCAGCCTGCCAGACTTTTGGAGCCATTCTATTGCTAATGATTTTTTCAAAAATAATGTATGTCGACGAGATGATGGATAAATAAAGAAAGATAGAGGAGATAATGTAAGAAATGGAAAAATAAACTATTTTTGCAATAATATTTGCACAGAATAACGTTGATTTCAGCTGAACATAAAATTGACAAGCCACATTGTGGCGCCCTCCTAAATATGGAAAATGGGTAATAAATACAAAATTACTAATATTTTACTTCAACTCAAGACGTCTCGCTAGCCTCGATGAGGAACTGTCTTCCTTGTCACATCGACAATACTCAAAGTACAGGAATGACCGGTGAATGATCACAAATTACCAGTTAAGAGTCTTCACTTACAGCTAACTTCAACTTCCTTCGTTGTGTTTACTGCATTTTTATTACAGCGATGTCTCCTCAAAGCGCAGTAAAGCGGCTGTCCTGGTTGAGGCTTTGATTACCGGCTTCTTCTCGTCCCTTCAGTGCAGGTTACAGTGCCGCTGGCCGCGTTTTTCGCTCGCGTGGGAGGAGGCGGGCGGGTGCGGCTGGGCAATCGAGGGGTACGGAGCGTGTCCATCACCGGCAGCCGGCGAGCGCGTGGGCGAGTGGCCAGCTGTTGTCGTTGCGAAGGGTCGTTGCGCTTTTCATCCCTTCCTTGCGAGTTCGAGTTGAGGGTACTGATACTCAGTGTTAAAAGTAGTGAGTTTTGGTACGGTATAGCAAACAGAAATAGACTGCGACTCTGCGCATGCGCCAACTGCAAATCGAACTCGTACTAGAAGTGATAGCGGAGTCTGCTATTTTGCTGGATTTAGCGGGTGACTTATATCGCATGCATATAAACCTTGGTCTGGAATCGAGTATGAATTCAAGGTAGAGATTTCTTCCGTAATGAGAATTATGCTTCATGAAATACGGAAACTTTGTTATTGATCTAATTAGATTATTTTGAGCTCGAAACAAGCTTTTTCCTCTATTTTTAGATTCCATGTATTGACACGATTAACAAATGTTTATGTGGTTGTCATTGGTTATCCACATCTCTAACTTGCCTCCCACAATTTGGGGCAATAATTTAGCCAATTGTACTCGATGTCTTCCGAGGCCGGATTTCATGGGTTACGGACTCCCCTGAAGATGACAGACTCGCCAAATATTACCGACGTTACCATTCTGCAAACCCTTTCAGACTGTAATGCAGTGGTTCTCACACTTTTGAGTCACAGAATGCCCTTTCAACACATGGAGCATTGCGGCACATCCGTAAAGTATAAGTGCCTCCCTTGGGAGTAGAAATGCTCGTAATCTACTGTATATCTACTTCAGTTTTCAACAAGGATGAACAAAGACTTTTGACATTGGCTCTGATTAAAAAAAACTGTAACAGTAAACCACTTTCTTCTGAGGATGAAGAATTAGGAATCTGTTGGTTTGCAATAATTACTCCTCGTAATGAACTAAAATAAACTACCCTAAATTATATTACAACAACTCATTGCCCATTATATTTAAAAAATATTTCAATTTTATTACAAATAATGTATTTTAGTGTAAACGTTACAAATAGCATTACTAAAATATTTAATAGGCTATACCTGTTTAAAGATTGTTCTAATTTTCCTTATTAAATTACTTTCGTGGCACGCACAAGTAATTTTTCGGCGCACTACTATGTGGCGGCACACCCTTTTCAGAACCATTATTTATTAAAACTGGGTTCCGAGCCACCCAGATCTCGTAAATTGGCCGGGGCAGATGGAGGAGGGACGGCAGGTCGAGCCAGTGGCAGAGTTCCTTCCGGTGCACCCTTCCGGCGCGGCGGGCGGCGGGCAGGGGTGGCATCGCAGTGCCCGTATGCGCCCCACTTCCCCCTTCCGCTCCCCCCACCCCCGGGCCAAGAGGAACGGCGCCGCACGCGCGCGCCTCTGCCCTGGCACGCGTGCGTGAGGGCGCACGCGACGTCCGTTACCGCCAGCAGCGCCGCGCAGTGGGCCGAAATCGCGGCTGAAGCGACCACGCTGTTTTGGGATTGGATTCGTTGAGTATTTCGTGTTTCCGGGCGTCAGTAGTCTCGTAAATTTAGTACATGTTTATTCCCGGGGGCAGTATTCCCAAAGGTGGCAGTATTCCTTTGATCGTTGGAACGTGATATAGGGCGCCGAACTACACATCAGCTTGGGTTGTTCTTCCACTCATGATATCTCCCCCCCTCTCCCCGGGGCAAACTCAACGCTCCTGACTGGTCTCCCGGCATGTGCGGTAGTGCAATGGAAGCGAGAGTAAGACGAGTGTGTAAGTATGGTGTGATGAGGTGACAAGGAATAGGGGGAATGATCCGTGGTCCGTTTGTTAAAGTATTGCTCCTATATTCGCGTGGTATTAATCTTAGAAACAGCGAAAAATTATCGATAACAACAGCCAGTGGCTAGAATTCTTCTCCAGCAAGTGATTCAATTCGACCGAGCTATGGAGATAGTGTCGGAAATTCGGGTCCGTCGGGGCTCGGAGGATCCCCTCAGAAAAGCTGCAGGGGCAACAGGTTCTGCCTCTGAGCCATCGCTATCGGTTTGTGGTTAGAAGCGTCATTTCAACCGACAAAGAAGTTTTTAAAGTTCACAAATAAATTATTCCAGGAGGGATTTAGAAATCGTTGATTAAACTATTAAAAACTCATGTTACATTTATAAAGGTTGTTTTACGAGTATCGATAAAAACAATGATCTGGTATTAATAAAGGGTACTTAAAACAAAATCCGTGGGGAAAAAAGTTCGTGTATGTCTAAAGGACGAAGTCAGTTAAACTGTGGGGATAAAAACCACTAAAATAATTCGTCTGACTGGCGCCTCGGGGAAACGTTAACTGTACACAGATTAATCATACTAATAAATCCAAGGGTTTCAGTTGATTGCGCCTGTAAATCGCATTGTTCTATTGTTTCTTGATGTCTGTCATCTTGCTAAGCAAATATAGTAATCTCACTATTTAGCTCTGAATAGTTGATGTTGAAGAAATATGTTTTTATTCACTGATGCTTATTTCTCCATTGTGTATTTAATCTCTGTTAACCACAAAGACTCTTGGAATTTGTCCCAGATGGGACAGTGCCCCGCTGGGGAAGCAGGCAGGCAGGACGAAGGGAGAACCCCATTATCGCATCCGTAGGACGGCGGAAGATCTCACGTTCCAGCGGGGTAGGAACACCGCCACCTCCCTGGATGCAACACAAACTACAGTTGCAGGGCTAGTGATAATGGTAGTTGCGCGCCAGGACACGCTAAATACTCATGCACGTACTCTTTGGAAGTTTTCGTCTCCTTTTACGTCTTTCATTTTTCTTTTATTTTTTTCGGTATATTTTTCATTTGTTCTTCAATAATTTTTCTTTCCTTCTTTGTTTTTGTTTCTCCTTTTATTTGTTTTGATGCGTTTTGTCATTTCACCTTTTAGTTTTCATTTCTCAAGTTTCTTTCTTAAGTTTTTCATTTTCCCATTTCCCTCTCTTTTCATCGTGTATTGTCTTTTTTCCTTCAATGCCTCTTTCGACCCAGTGCACGCGGGCGTCGCGCCGTTTGGGGACGGAAACCGTGCCAGCGGCAGCAGGCCGCCGCCGGGGGACGTCCCACATTCACTCGCCTCCGATACGGCCCTGAGCACCCAGCCGGCGTTGAAGGCAGTTGCTACACGGCGCCTTCGAAGGAGAAACACGCGTTTCGTCGCAGGTCGCGTTCAGTGGGTTTCACCTGGCGCTCGCGCGTTGCACGGAGACAATTGTTTTACAGTTTCGTTTTGGGAGAAGGTTTTTGTTGAGTAACTTGTAATTTTCTGTACGCCGAATAGTTACGAATCACTTAACTTCATAGTGATCGTGTTAATTTTAAAAAAATGTATTTCTTGCCTGGAAAATTCTTACTTTCTAAGTACTAATTTGGTTTTGCGATTTGATTGATACGATCTCATCACATATTTTGAAATTAGTCTTGGAAGGCGCGATGATGAAACAGTTATTTTTCTTAAACGTATTCCAAAAATCCATGGTTAGATTAGAATCCTCGATCTCCAAATTGCTATGTGAATGTCGTTAATTCCGCTCGTAATAACGTATTCACAAAATGATTACAAAGACTTGTGATTTATGCATTTAATATTGTTTACACGTGTTACAACATATATACTACATAAGAAAGTGTTTTCACTTACCTTTGGTGTACTATACAATTTCTATTTCTAAACGTTTCCTGTTAGGAAAATATCTTGATTGACTGATATGGTTGATTTATTCGTCAAAAACGGTTAAAAGATATTTGGGAGAAAAAATTAAAACTGTGCACATTTTTTTGTGCTCCAAAGTACCTAGCCATTGTTTTACTATATTGCATAATGATTACTTTCCGGAAAACGTGGAATATCTGAAAAAAATAGGGGAATTTCAATGCTGTGGAAAAGTCGGGGGAAAATCAGGGAATTTGTAGAAGCATAGTCAGAAAGAATTTTAAAGAGGTATAAAACTATATATTGTTTTTAAAAACATTACCACGGAGTTATTTTTCTCAACGTTTATTTGATAAGAAAATATTGTTCAATCATACTTTGTGAAATCAGAGAGCTGAACAATTAATCAGGATACCTTTAATATTTTTCTTTAAATGTGAAATTACAAATCTTATCGGGAAACAATAAAAAGTGTTCTTGAAAACCGGGAAAAATAAGGGACATTTGTTCCAGGAAATGAGTGTCCATCTTTACAAAAAATGTTGATGTATAGCAGTTCCAACAAAGCGTGATTAGATACATTTGAAAACAAGAAAATTTCGCTCTGCAGTAAAATTAAGAATTCTTTTATTTTTATAACGATAAATTCAATATGTTGCGTAATCTAATGACCGAATTGGTATAATTTCTCTCAACGACAAGTTTTTTTTAGATTGTCATACTTTTGCCCTCTTCTTCTGCTTACTCCTCGAAGCTCTCTTCCTACCTGCTTCTCTCTTACTTATTTCTGTACTCAATTTTCGAAACTCAATTTTTTGTTGTTATTTCGTTTGCGTGGTTTTGGTAAGCCGGTGACCAAAATGTCGCTTGCCCTCTGGTTATTCTCCTTCTTGTGTAACTCAAACTTTTACTTATCTAATCTTCGGTGATCTAATGCTAATAATGGGCTAAGATGTCGCGGAAACTGGTTTTTCTTCTAGGCGCGGGAATTTCTCTTTTCGTGTCACCGGTTTCTTCTTCAGCAAACCACCTGTTGCGTTTTCGCGTAAATCTTTCCGTATGCGAGATGAACCGTCTGAAAGAAGTCCAGATGAGTCCGGTTTTTTCTGTTAAGGGAATAAATACGGCAATAAATATTCCCTCCTTCAATGTGTATTTGAAACTTGAAGATAATTAGAAGCGCAAGTAATGGCGTCTTTGGAGTGTTCAAAGTAAAAATAACTTCGTGTGCGACAGAAACCTCATTAATTCAAGATTTAACGCTACTTAAAATTCACGTGATCAAATTCTCTTTCGCATATAATTTGATCTTAATTATTCGCTCGATATTTAACAAAAGATGCATTCATTTGACTCGGATTTTTTTTGCTTAATCTTCGACATCGGCGATGGAATGGAATGCAATTACACGCTTTCTACGGTTGCCGCTCAGGTGAAAAACTTGCTTTGATTTATCGGTGAATCAAGTGAATCACAACTTAATTTCACATCAATTTCAGTTTCTCGGGACGAAATGTTGGCGCTGGGATAAGAGATCCGTGGCCAGGATAAGGACTGAAAATTCCTGCGAGTTTCGAACACCTAATCACAGAACGATCTCGACGAGATTCTCCATCATATCTGTTAATTGGAGAATCTCTGAATTGCAGGAGTTGCCCGAGCATGGAAATGAAATGAGGTTATTTGATATTAAGGAAAATATTGCTAACAAATTGGGAGCATTTAGCTTCACTGACATTTTCATAGAAATATTTTCTCCAAGGGAAACAAGAAGTTCGTCTTTTTCTCATTTGAAATAGGAAGATGCGATTTCTTTATAAAATCAAAAATCATCCCATGCATTTAATGAGTTGAAAACGGAAAAAATCATGAAACGTCAAAGATACCTTTCCAGACCAATATGGTTCGAAGGGTGAAAAATACATGTAAATCCATGTTTTATGAAAAGAAAATTGTATGAAAAGGAAGCTGAGGTATTCCATAGGTGCATTGTTTTAGTTTCATTACTGAATTGTGTTCTCATGGGGGCAGGGTGTGAGGACTACAAATGTCAAACTTCTCCACCATCATTGTTCTGTTCTATTCAAGTAACCAAATAATAAAAATGTTTTGCCATTTTCATTCACAATTGTTGAAATATTTCTTCTGGCGCCGTTTTTATATAGACCAAACATTGATCAGAACATGTTCCTCAAAACAACTTGGGCTGTTTTGTTTTTAAAAGGGTAAATGGAGCATTTAAAAATAATTCAGCAATAATAATAATAATAATGATTATAATAATGTTAATAATTATTATTATTGTAATAGTAATAATACTTTAATTACTAACTTTCCCCAGAAAATAGGTCTGTTCTTCTCCATGATTGCACAAATATCTTCCGTGCCTTTACAAAAAGGATCAGAGGTCCAAGATCTAAATTTTCTCTTTCGAGTGCGAAGCTAAGGACCATCCTGACAAACGCCTTAAAAAAGCGTTTGAGTCAACCCAGAAAAAACCCAATCGGGATAGCGGCCACGAAAATGGCAATAGTGTTGTTGTCGGGAGAGTGGAGAGGTGTGTCGGGTTGCCCGGCGCCGTCGCCGCCGGTTGGACAGGAGGAGCGGCGGGGCGCGGAGCGGCTCGACTCAGCGGCCGTCGGCGGTCAGTGACCACCAGCGCCGAGCCGAGCGGAGCCGCTCCTCGCGTCGTCGGGACGCCCCAGGGGCCGGCGGCGGCGGCGGCGGCGGCGGCGGTTGCTGCGCACCACACTGTGCCTAAATAGACCCGACGCTCTCATCTCTCTCTATATTTCTATCTGTTAGAAATGCGACATCGGTGTCGGTGTTTCTATAGAAAGATCCAGGTTTTCAAAACATCGATGCTTTTGTAGAAAAGATCCAGGTTTTCAAAACATCGATGCTTTTGTAGAAAGATCCAGGTTTTTCAAAACATCGATGCTTTTGTAGAAAGATCCATATTTTGAACATCGATGTGTTCTGTACTCATTTTTTTTACGTTTTCGAAGTTTTGTTTCTGAATGGAAAAATTCCCATTACCACAATTTTGTAAAAATGGCGGCGGTTGCTGCGCACCACACTCTGACTAAATGGACCCATCTCTCTCCTTATGTCTATCTACTAGAGACGCGTTATCGATGCCGATGCTTTCAAAACATCGGTGTTCTGATAAAAACATGTTTTAAACAACGATTTATTGAAGCCGATTGTTTCGACATTGATGTGTTTTGTAATCGATTCTCGCTTAACATTTTCGATGTTTTTGTTCGTGAATGGAAAATTCCCATAATTACAATTTAGTAAATGTTAAAAAGTGGAATAACTGATGGTTCAGTACTACTTTCCGTGAACGTGTTCGAAACAAACGAAAGCAATTTGTACTACATTTTTCGCCCTTCACATCTGGGTACCAGAGTCCAAATGTCTGTCGACCGATGTGTGGAATTTGTGGTGGATAAAGCGAGCTCTCGCAAGGTTTTTTCCTGCCTCTCTTTCCATCGTTATTAAATGATCATCATAACCTCACAATCGCTAATGAAATAAAATATTTGTACAGTCCAAGTATTGCCACAAGGCTTTAG
The DNA here is from genome assembly GCA_031308135.1 of Acheta domesticus. Classification (NCBI taxonomy): domain Eukaryota; kingdom Metazoa; phylum Arthropoda; class Insecta; order Orthoptera; family Gryllidae; genus Acheta; species Acheta domesticus. The sequence continues at coordinate 99,014,549 of JAHLJT010003656.1, read as the reverse complement.
CGTTGACATCATAATAAAGAAAGGTTTAGTCGACAATGTTCTATTGTAGGAGACCGCCTTATTGATTTAAAGTGGTAGGTTTAGGGGAAATTTTAGAGGAAAATATAAAATGTGTATATTTGTGTGCGTAAATTGTTAAAGAGTTTCATCAGAACAGGCATTATCTAATTTAGTATGTTTTGTAATTGTTTAGACATTCTTTTAATAACTGGAGGTGTGAACGCGAACGTATAACACAGTTTGTTATTGAAATATATCAATAAATCGCTTTATTATAATAATTCCATGTTGCTAAATCGTAAATCATCTGTATTAGGACATTTATTCGTTATGTTTGGGTATAGGTTAAATAAATTATTAAATTAAATGGACATGTCATTAAACATGTTATATTTACTGGATACCTCAATAAGACATTTCTTCATTTTCATTTTGTTTTAACAAAAATACGTAGTTCATAAAATAACCATCTTTTGAAACAACGGTTTTGTCAAATTTAATAGTCTCCCATTTAAATAGATCTGTCAAATTGGTTTTGCTTTACATGAGGAGTCACGTTTCAGTGCGCAATTGCCTTTCCGGTAATTTAACGAGATCGGTGACCCAATTTCATTCAACCCTTCCCCAATTGCGCACAGTCAAATCTCTCACAACATGTGTTACTTAGAAAGAGACAGGCAACTCGTACGAAGAGGTGCCTCTGCTGTTGATCTCCATCTAATGGTAGTGGGAATTCGAATTCGAGTTTCTCCCTGTGGAACTTGAGGCGACAAAGCAGTTGGGGACAGGGTTTCCCCGGCGGTTTCCTGTTCCTACGTCTCTCATTTCACCACCATCATTCACTCCTTCACTACATTAATTCACTCGGTAAATCACTGAACATTCTGTTGCATTTGCAGAATGAAGTGACGACTTTAACTCAAAAATCGTCTGCAGATGGAGAACAATGTAATTGATTCTAGCTCATTGAGGGCACTGGAAGATGTAACGAAATGTCTTGCGAAGTCTAAATTCTGTAAGTAAATTGCTATATGTGACTTTCAGAAACTACTGTGAGAGAGAAAATCAGTCTTTTAAAGAACGTTTTAACATGCTTTCAGTGATTTTCAATATTTTGCGCATTTTGTAACTCTGTGGAACGTAATTTCATTCGTGGAATAGAAGTGTTAAGTACCACACTTGCTCCGGAAATTCTCACACAAATCCCCGACTCGCTTCGCGAGTCGGAGATTTATCGACAATTTGTAAAGCATTCGTGGTATTACCTATGATAATTGGTAAATACAGGAATTGAGGATTGCTAGCAACGAGAATTGAGGATTAATAGTTGCCTTTCTTTCGCCCTAGGGTGCCCGCCTTGGTCCTGATAGTAGGGCACTGTGTGTGTTAATGTTAGCAAGTCGAATAGGGATTCCCATCGTCCGGTCGCTGCAAGCAAGAAGCCGAGCAGGGAGGAAAGACCCTAGGAAAGCGAGGAGTGTTGTCCATTAGCGTCTCCTGTCAGTTTTACGAAGTGTGAAGTGTTTCGCGCTTCCTCTCACCGCCGTGTGGAGCGCTTTCACACGTGCGGGCGCAGTTCGGGCCCACTGCGAGCGCTTCTGCGCCGCTGCGCGCCTCCGCCGTGCGATCCGCGGGGCCTTGCCAAGGCCGCGGGCGGTAACGGGGCGCGGAGGGCTGCGCACGCAGGCGCGGCGGCCGCACGGAATATGCTCGGGGCGGCCGGAAGCCTCCGTGGGCGTGGGAACGGCCCGCGGACACCGGGATTATGAATGGCAACGCCCACAGACTTAAAAATCTACGTAATAATCGGGTAACCTGTGTGTCCAGTCCGTTCGTCACTCCCGGTTGTAGTGCGATTTGTATAACGTTGCCTCTCAAGCCCCTACGGCAGTGTTGTCAAGGTCGGTGCCACGAGCGGGCGTCCGTGGCACGAGTGCCACGACGAAATCGCCCCTCCACGCAATTGATCACCCCGCTACCAGAGACAACGCCATCCCTATTGTAAAAAGGCGGGGTTGCTAATAGTTTCCTTTCCCGACGCTAGTTGCGCAGAGAAGCTCGTGTTACGCTACGGTGCGTGCCACTGCCACCAGTAGAAGATCTTGACACCTTGGATACTTCACTGTACGCTATACGAATAACAATTAAAACAGATTTGGTTTTCCTGCTGGAGCTATCTATAGCTCTGCTCGGCTGAAAATGACTCTACTGCTTTCTAGCTAACCCAGAGGGTGACGAGTGGGCAGCGTTAACGGCTACTAATGTTCCACAGAGGGTTGCAATTACTCTGAAATTCGTAGTTAAAAGTAGACGGAAAAGTAGTTACACTTACGGGAGTATGTTCTGGGAGGACTGCTCTCCACCTTGTGAAAGCGGCACATACTTGTACGAGTTCCGTAATTCTACAATCAGACATCTTGCGCATTCAAGTCTGGCTTGTTTAAATGAAAGCGAATTCTCTAAATTCAGGTTGTCGAAATGAGTACAATTACTGGATATTTTAAGTAGGTCATTTTTCTGGTTAGTTTCTTTTGATACAAGATTATTCCATTTGTGGAAGTATTTCGCGAAATTGTTCTGGAGTATTTAAGGTGAAAGTGTGCTCTGAACATATTTTCAGTTTACTTTTTGCATTTATTACATACGATCTTGGAGGTGGCGGTATTACTCATCATGTTATTCATCGCTATTGCGTAGAATGCATTGTTCTTTGCCGTAAAATGCAATCTCATGAAATTCTATTTGTTAATTACTAAGCAGGTTTTTTGCGACAAATAGTTTACGAAATGCTTTTTTGTTCGTCGAAAACTGGCGCGTACCGGGGGGGGGGGGGTATCTAGCTCCCATCACCAAGAAGCGAATATGTTGAAAAATAAAAAAAATATAGTTTGTATAATTCCCTGTTCTAACCAAAGTCGTTCAATGTATCAGTTGTTTAATTGAAAATATTAATTAAGAGTCAACAAATTGAAATATATCTTATATTCAAAAAATATTTATAACTAAACATCCAAGTCGGTGGGAGTCAATACATCAACCCGCCCTCGAGAAAAATTCTCCCTCGAGAAAATTTCTGAATGCGCCTCTGTCGTCGGACGATCAAAAATGCAGGAACGCAGCAGCATGTTTTCTTTAGGAATGTGATAGTTTCTCCACCGCGCTCTCGGCTTCAAGGATGAAGAAGACGCGAGGAGCGCATACAACAACCGTTTTCCAATGCCGGCCGCTGGACAGCACGCGCCGAGAGGCGAGGAGGCCAAGTGGCCGGGAAGGCTGGGGGCGCGGGGCGCGACCTCGGGCCCCTTGCAGTCGCCAAGTCGCAGAAGCGGAATGGACACACACCGGCTGCACTCGCTCAACGGCAGCACCGTTGCAGATGCAACGTCGTTGATCAGGAAGTCCTAGCGTTCGAGTCCCGACGGAGGACTTTCGTCAGTCGCTAGAAGGCGGGGTCGAATTCTGCCGTCTTCTGACTGAATATGACTCTTCTTGTAGCCGGTTGTGATTGTCGGTAGGTTTCCTTGGTTTCACTAATAAGTACCAGGTGAATGCTAGAGCAGTATTATGACAAACGGACCAATGACCGCACGCGATATTTCCTTCCTTATCCTTGTTCTCTTCTTTCCCGGTAAACACAAGCGCATACACACACACACACACACACACATATTTAAATTCACAGCTACCTAACAAGTTGGAACACCATTCCGCAGGTTAGGGCTGCGATCTCGCTGGGGTGGTGTCTCACTGCTGGAGATACCTGGAAGTAGCACCCCCTCCGCGAGGCCACGTGTAATTCAGAGCCAAAACTAACTTTCCAGCGGCTGAGGAACTTCGCCGCCTCCAAAGATACCATTTGCACTGCTCTTACGAGACTATTCAGTAGCGGGTGGATTTTGATGACCTGAAACATTGCCAAAAGTTATCAATAAACTGCTCTTTAAATGTTTTAAAAATGCCCTACAAGCAGATAAAAATGACGTAAAAAATATTCAAAACCACTCCAGACGAACAACTCAAGGTGGATACGTTACTGATGTAATTGAGATTGCTTTTATTCGTTAAAGTACACTCAGCTGGCAAACTTTGTTTGGACTGTTTTTACCAGGAAATTTCTGCCTTCATTTTTTTCTGAAATCAGCCGAACAGTCAGTCGTGCTGTTACGGGTCACAGGAATCTTAGGTTACACACAACAGATGACATTACAATTTCTGAGAGAAGAAATGGAGTAGGCTACTCGATTAGGAATTATGTGTAGAACATTTGTTGCATCTCGTAAATATTATTTGAATCAAGTAGCATTAAAATTCCATTAAAATCAATTAAATCAGTGAATAATGTATTACAAATGTCAGAAAAGGTAAAAAATGGGTTATTTCTTTTTGCCATAACATTAAATTAACTTCCATACTAAACAGATTCGTTCTAAAACGAAAAGGGGAAAAAAGGCATTTCATTAAATCCGTTCCCTAACATACTAAGTATTTGTCCGCCTGGAATAAATACTAGTTTATTAACCACTCACGCACCACGCACGCCCTAATCCACACATCTACAATGGACACGGACGCGACTTCGAACACAGTGTCTCCCTGGCGCATCCGTGTGAACATTTTTTTCCCCTTATCGTGATTGGTCAGTGGGTCGCGGGATTTGAAGCGAGCGCGTTCCCGACCTACTAACGCACGAAAAACGCACTCAGTTCTTCGCGAAGCGCACATTTAGTACGGAATATTTACGGCAGAAGGTAGCTCGACCTTGTCATGCGTAGCCACGAGCTCTCTCGCGGCGTTTTCGGACGTAAAGACAAAGTAATCTCTGCATCGTGCATGGGATGAATGGAACGTTCTCGCGAGTTGCAGCATAAACTTTGGAGATACCGCCTTTCATGCGTCGTGGCATTGTAGTGCACTTGCATGGTTAATAAACTCTCCTGTGTGCTTGGAACATACGTGGGAAAGTAGCAGGGCCGCCTGCAAAGCAGCACGGTGAAACTCGAATGCAGTTGCATCAGGTAGATTCAGTCTTTGTGATATTAAAGTGTAAAGATATGTTACAATTTTACAGTCAAAGAATATTACACACGTACTTACTAAGTTGTATTTTTAATTCAATTAATTTAAGTTTCTTCAAAAATTGTAAAAGCTGTGTTGTAGCATCTGAAAGACAACTATAATCTACGTATGCTTCCTTGATCTCAAAAATCGCTCTCTTTCTTTTAACATACTGAGTTGAATTGTGAATTGAGAGACAAACGAGTATTTTTATTCCAGTTATAAGTTCATTCCCATATTGTCGTTTAGCTATTTGAAATTGGCTCTCATATTCCTGAGTCTGTTGAATTCACAAACGTATATTCTGTTATTTTTAATTTATGCTTTGTCCCATTCCTTTGTCCATTTCTATTTTTAATACATTACATAATTTAATGTAATCTGCCAATAGCTGTAGATGGATGATAACTAATACGCAATCTTACACCACCCCTGAAATCGTCTACTTTGAATCGATATGAGGGGGCTTGAGGAGGTCTTTGCTCCTGGAGTGTTAGAAAGAAGAAGAGAGTGTTAGAAAGAAGAAGAATCGCTAGGGGTTCTTCTTACTCAGAATTAAAAATGTTTTCTCCCATCCGTCTGCACTGATTGGAGGGGAGAAACAACGAAAATGACTGATCAGGGCAGCCAGTTTTTCTAATTCTTCGAAAGTGATTTTGTTTTCGTTCGCCTACCTGGTGGACAATCTCTATTTTCGAAAACGTTCTATTTCCTTAGATAAAGAGCTTCAGTTGCTAAAATAACGACTCATCCATTTACTGTAGTCATCCTTGATTATAAAATATTTACTTCAATTTCTCCGATTTTGGAGTTAAAATTTTTAATTTTCCACTGCTCGAAATACATGTTTAACCTTTTTTTCAGAAAACCAACGTGCAATATCAAGATTTCGTTGAGTTTACATTACTGTATCGCGATTTTTGCATTATTAAATCCTAATAGAAGAAATAAAACAATAAAAATGACGATCTTGATGACTCGAATCGTCACAATCGTCCAACTCTCACGTGTGGATTTTAGGAAGGAATGTGTGTGGGAGCTGTGGCCTGCAGAGAAGGGGAAAATGCAGGTCGAGGTACGTGAGATAGAGAGAACGCCCCGACTTAATAAATTTATATCAATATAACGCGAGCGATATAGTAATTCCAAAAGCGTTTGTTCGACGGCCGAGAAAGGAACCCCGGAAAGGGTAATACCTTGGCCAACGGAGGGCTTCGGCAGAGGAACCAGCCTAACGCCATGCACGTACTCACTAAGTTTTATATTTAATTCAATAAATTTAAGTTTCTTCAAAAATAGTAAAAGCTGTTTGTAACGTCTGAAAGACGACTACAATCTACGTATGCTTCCTTGATCTCAAAAATCCCTCTCTCATTCTTTTAACATACTCAGTTGAATTGTGAATAGAGAGACGAGCATCTTTATTCCAGTTATAAGTTCATCCCTTCGTCGTTCCGCTATTTGAGTAGTAATTCCAAAAGCGCTTGTTCTACGGCCGAGAAAGGAACCACGGAAAGCGTGATACCTTGGGCCAGCGGAGGACTTCGGCAGGGGAACCGGCTTACCGCGCGGGAACCCAGCAGCCGTAGCGGGGCCGGTGGCGCGGCGACGGGAACGCCGAGGCCACTGCCAGCCCCGCCCCGCCACTCCCCCACCTCCTCACTCCCCCTCCCACGAGAGCCCGCTCGGCCGTGCCGCGCCTTCAACGTAACCGCTCCGACGACTGCAGCGACCGAACACTCCGGGGCCTCTGAGCAGGAGTCTGGATTTTGGAAAAGTACGATGCGATGGTCAAAAGGGATAGACTAATAAATATAATAAACTCTGTGGTTACCGCAGAAATTTTGTGGAAATCCATATGGATGAATAAAAGTAGAAGAAATATCCTACAATAAAAATATTTTTATTTTGGAAGATTACTTCTTTTTACTCATCCATAATAAAGAGATCTATTCAGCTCTTGTATTTTGCTAGAAGCGAAGAAAATCTCTGTTTGTAGGGGGAGTCAATTTGGCCCTACTGCTTTGTGAAAACTGTATAGCACAGTTAGAAAAGGCTGTGTTTGAAGTCCACTTCATGAGACGGCCAAACAGTTATCTGTACACTGTTCTTGTATTTTTTTATTGATGATATTGTATACATTTTTTATTACGACCGTTTAATAGCGATTAGGTAATTCGTAGTTTATTACCTTTGTGTCAGACTTGCTTAGGCGACTTCGATATCCTAAGTTTCCATGTTGTAATGAGGACAGTACAATACGTTCCTGACAGCACAATAAGAACAATTTTATCCGTATAAGCCCCGAACGAATGTCTTTGCTGCAATGAAATGGGAGTACCTACATGGAATGTGCACTTGACAGTTATTTTGAAGAGCGTTTGAATGAACTAACATATGTTTCATTTTCCATATGTCTTAGACTTTCGTAGAGTTCGGCAATGTTTTATTGACTAAACAAAACAATGAAGCAATAATCCTTTATTAGAATTAAGTATTTGCAAAGCCACGTGACGTTAGTAATTTTGTATGTAGGTACGAACACAAACGAGTGTTTGAACGCTAATGACTCTGCAATACTGGAAGTTCTTGTGGCTAGTATTTATCCGCACGCACTGGTCTCTACAGGCGAACTCGCCCGTCGCCGCTTGCAGCGAAGGACAACGCAGTCGGCCGCCTTCATGCTTTCACGGTCTTTCGAGTAGATTTCGCCAATCACAACAGCAATGGGAAATGTGGAATTGCTTTGAATTCTACACTACTTTCTATTCTCACAACTTTTAATAAGATCTTTAATTGCTTGTTATGTCCTTTCGGGTAGAAGCCGAGAAGGCATGCTGAAGAGATAGTTCCTGATTTAACGAGAAGAGTTGACGAGTCGTTATGTTGTCGACTTCTTGATGTGAAACGCTTTTCTCCTCTGTCTCTGTCCCCCTCCCCCTCTGTCACCCCCTTTTCTCTCGCTCTGACTTCCTCCTCTCTCTTGTGTCTACCCTCTCTCTCGCTCTATTGTCACTCCCCCCTCTCTCTCTCTCGCTCTCTTGTCTATCTTTCCCCCTCTCTCGCTCTCTCTCACTTCCTCTCTCACTTTAGCACTTTCGCGCTCGGAGGGTATATGAAACGCACATGAAGGCGGCCGATCGTTGGAAAATGTGAAGAATGTTCTTTACTTGCCGAAGTTTGAAGTAAATGAAGTAATCACGTATTTCACTTACAGATCTTAACGAAAATGTCTTGTCAAATGGATATGAAGAATATTCACGAAATGAACTATATTCAGTCGATCTCAAGAAGAAAAAAACTTGATTTGCGAGGTTGGATGGGAGATTGAGTTCTCTGCTGTAAAACAGAGGACACGCGTAGTTTCAATGAAGTTGGGTTATAGAGAAATACAAGTAATAGCACAGATTCAGAAGTTTCTTTCGTAATTCTGCCTAGAAACCTAACATAAAAGGTTCTTAAGCCGGTACGTGAGAAAGTATGAAAGCAATTGCTCAATGAAAAATTACTGAGGAATTTAAAATGGATATTTCATGTATGATATCGATGAAGGAAAAACCGTCTAATTGGCGGAGAAGAAGAAAATAAATTAGATTGGTGATATTCATTTAAGAAAAGAATTATAATAAGCCGCAGTTTTCTGTCAGATATGAACTGAAAGAGGCTGTACTTCCAAATAGGAATCAAACTTAGCAGAAGAGATTCTCCAACGACGTACGAAGAAGAATCGAACAGAGCACAAGACACTCTTCAGCTACTACGTACGAAGAGGAATCGAACCTAGCGAAACAAAAAATCTCATCAACCACAAACGAAAAGGCATCAACCTTAGCCGAAACGACTATCCAGCTACGAAGAGGTACCAACCTTAGCCGAAGCGACTCTCCAGCTACGAACGAAGAGGAACCAAAGTTTCAGCTCAGCGTCCTACGTCTCGCATCACCATGTTCGAGCGGTGCCAGAACCGCGGGGGCAGCGGCAGCAGCAGCAGCGGCGGTGGCGGCGGGGGTGGCGGGGGCGGCGGCGGGGGCGGTCCGCGGTGCGTGGACGTGGCGGAGAAGCTGGCGCAGCTGTTCGGCTGGCGGCAGACGTACCGCGTGGAGAAGCTGCAGCGGTCGCTGGCCACCACGTCGCCCACGCTGCACCGCGTGCAGGCCCTGCCGCACGCCGCTGGCGCCGCGCAGTGGCGCAAGGCGCAGACGCTGGACCGCAGGCGCAGCGCCGGACCCCTAGACTGCGCCGCTGCCACGCCCGCCGCCGCCGCGGCCGCCGACGGCGCGGTAAGTACGGTGCGTCTGTCGTCAGGGGGCTTCAGAAGGAGGGAGCAGCTGGAGTAATTTTCCCCAGGCTCCGCTTCATTGAAGGCCCGATTCTTTTTCATTCAAAATAAATTTTAAAAAAATGTATTTATTTCAAATTCAAATTGGCCGCTCTTCGTTGTATGGAGAAATGAATTCTCTTTATGTTGTATTAGTTGTGTGTTTGTTTGTGTTGTTGTTTGTGTTGTTGTTGTTTGTGTGCGTGTTTGTGTGCGTGTTTGTGTGCGTGTGTGTGTGTGGAGGGGGGTAGAACGGCGAGGTAAGTGCGCTGCGTCATTCATTAGGGGGTAATTTGCCTCAGCCCCGACTTAACTGGGATTCTGATTTATTTTCTCTTCCAAAACAAAATATTTACTTCCGACTCAAATTAACTGCTATAACGTATTTCTTTTCCGTGAACAAATTAATTATCTTTATGTATGGGAAGAGGAGGGGTAGAACTTTGAAAACTGTTGTTCGAAAGAAGGGCCCCCGTGAATCTATTGCCCCAGCCCTCTTGTTTCCTTGGGTGTACCTGGCCATCATGTACTCAACCTGTCACAGTGAGCTCTAGGGAGTGTTTGCAGAGGGTAACGTAATGTGTTATGAGGCCTGCGAAGACTTTTTGCTCAACGTTTCGTTCTATATGGAAGTAATTTCGATCTGTGACGGCAGATTGTGCTACTAAAGTTACATTTCAAGAATATCACATCCGTTTGATTTGAATTTGTTCGATTAGATCTGCCCACCAACCAGTGATCTGTGTGTATAATTTATATATATTTATATTTATATATGTAAATATATTTATATATTTATATATATAAATATATATTGATATATATATATATTTATATATATATAGAGAGAGAGAGAGAGAAAGAGAGAGATTTATTATTCAGGTAATTATAAAACCAAATCGATGTAATCATAAAGATGTCGCTTCATTCGAATATTGTCACTCTGCCGACACAGTTGCAAACAAATTCCATTGATCATAATCGCACGATTTGCGTGGTGTTAATAGAAGTCACAAGATTACGCTCGCTATTTTGGAATACAACTTTCCCCTATAACTACAACGTAACATTGAAGTTCGCACATGTACTGAGGCTTAAAGGTTGGTTCATATTGTATATGTTACGACGTTTTCATGCTGAGCACAAACTCCACTATTGTGCGTTCGCTCGTAGAAAATTCCTGACATAAAAAGGTGTGCGTTCCGGTGTTTCCCATAGGTTAGCAGTATTAGCTCTGCTGGCGTTGGGTTCACGACGTGAGACTAAATAGTTCTGTTTGGATACTTTTTCTGCACTCGTCCGAGAAATTACAGGCAACAAGTCCAGTAACGCATTCAAAAGAGTGTCTATTGTGTTGCGCACGCGTGATAAGGTTACGAGCCGCGTACGCATATAACGATCTAACTAACCGCAACGTGGGACCGCCATGTGGGCTGCTCGTTTTAGAATGTACGAGTCTGTATCAGTACACTCGCTAATTAAAGATAAGTGTGGGAATCGTCTGCATCGGTCTTGTAGGGGATTGAATAAACTTCCGGACGCACGCTGATCGCAAGAAAAGAGGCTATGTTGGCATGACAGTTCTCCCTCAGTACGAATTGACGGAGCCTGGTGCTTGCTTCATCGAAAGAAGTGCGCGACGAGTAATCCAACCAAAAAAACAACAAAAGCACGGCGCAAAAATATCCTCTGTTTGTTTATATCAGGATTTTTCTAAGAGCGAATGGATAGTTAGGGCCGAATTCATGAAGGACTCTTCAAATAGGAGTTCCCTTTTAAGCCAATTCTTCTTAGACCCATATTCCCAAATGAGTAGGCAAGGAGTTACTACTCATTCATAAAAGCGAAGTCTCTCCTCCTACCGGTTAATTTCCGGTCGTCCATAATTCCGTAATGTAATTTTGGAGTATTTTGGATACCCCCATTGCTCTTGTAACGCATTGGTACCGTGAGTTTGACCCCTCCCCTTCCTAAATAATTACGCTTGCATACCCCCCATTTATAAAAAATGAAAATAAGTTATAAAACAATAAAAATTATTTATTTTCTTTTGTATTCTATATTAAAGTGTATAACAGTTAAATAAATTTAATACCTTTATAAACATTAGAAAGGGACAAATTTCATCATACATAACAAATATTTTTGTGGTTTCTTTTTCAACTGCTGACATTTCCACTTTCGATTGCAACTGAATTTATTTTATTATCACACTTGAGTGAATAAAGGAGAGAGGAGGAGGTAGGAAATCCATTGTACCGCAGTTCCCAGTTTTACCGCGAAAAACACATTGACATTGTCACTTGAACAATCATAATATCGCCTGAGAGTAAACACAAATGAATGGATTTGAATGTGAATGGATGCTAAATATGCAGTTTACTATGGAATTTTGAGAAAGAATAATGATCCACTTTCTTGCATTTTGATTGCACTTTTTAAAACACTGTCTGCCAAAAGAATCAAAATATTTTATCTCCAAATAGTCCTAAAAATAGGTGAAGTACTTATTTCAACAAGAAAATATTTAAATAAAGTTTTGGGCCCCAGTTATCACCCATTCAAATGCTGTGTTGTCAAAAGCGCGGCGGTGGGCTACAAAACAATACGTAGCAGTGAAGGTTAATTACTTTTATTTGAAATGCTTTATTCATGCAATTACAGGCGCTTAAAACATGAATTTCAAGCAACTCATTTAATTACGCCCGTTAAATAAAACCTAAACGTTATCGACTGTCATAAATTAGTTCCCGTGCAGTTAGCGATGCTCACTGCGCCCTCGGGCAGACGCCGAAATGGGTAACTAATAAGCGGGAGTCTCAAGTACTAATGGCATTCTCGAATATACTACGGATCAGTTTTAAAAAAATCTTTGTACTCATTTACATTTTCAGTTAATATACCGTGGTTGAAAAATGTGTTTATGCATTGTATTAATTTATACATCATAACTATTTAATGTATATACAAATATTTAAATAAGTTTTGTTACATTAGTACAATACTAAATAAAAAAGGTTATTTTTGTAAATATTTTTTTAAAAAAATATCCGCATTACGGAAAACTGACATAATACCCTTACCCCTACGTAATGCAGCGTAACGTTCTCTCGTCCCTCCCCCTTCAGCATTACATAACTTATGGACGATCACTCAACACATCGGTTACTTCCTTTCGTGCCGCTCACTTCTACTTTGGAAAAGGATGACATTTATTTTGTAGACTATTTTGAATTATATTCACATCTCATTATTGTGATACAAAAAAGTACGTTAGAAGCATGAATAATATTTTGAAAGCGTAATACCATGAACGAAACCATAGACATAAAAGTCAAATTGGACGCTCTCTATACGAAAGATATTAGCCGTCTGAGAATACTCCGTGGCTACTCAACCATGAAACAGCTGATGTAAATCACACGTCACGGTTCCGATCACTAGAAGAAACATTTCGCATTCACGAGAAATTTCTGTGAAATACGACTTCTGAAAGTGACCACTTATTGCTTAAGAATTCCCTCATTCTCATGAATTCGGTCTTAAGAATTTTATGATATAGAGCAGATGTAGCGAACAAGTATTGTTGTGCAGAAAATGCCAAACATTTTTATTCATTAATTTATATTATTTATTTTGATTTATTTTTATTATTTAAAGAGTACTGATGCACAGAAGTTGCCAAAAGAATGAACTATTAATTTATATTTATTGTTTATTATTTACTAATAGGTGACTCACTACATTCGCATCTTAAACTAATGATGTCCTTGTCGACGTGGGACACCTCAACGTAATAATGCGAAAATTCTGAAGTACGATACAAATTAGTTCTAATATAACTTAAATTTTTACACAGTAAAACTATTGTAACTACTTTTCAACTATTAATGATTTATCAGTTGGGCAGACAAGAAATTCTGCATATTGCAGTTGATATATTTGACAAGGCACTTCCCAAAAGTTTCTAAAAATTATCACACAAAATTTCCATTAGTCGCTGACATTGCACTTGTCAGAGCATGAAATTGCTTTTTACTACACATCGCTAGCGGATTGAAATGATAATTCATTGAACGAAGAAAACTGTTTGAGCGTATTTTGAAGGCACAAAACAACGCTTCAATGCTCATTTGAATAAATTTGTGTTCCCACTCGTGTGCACACGCGGAATAACAGGGAAAATCGAAGAATTTAACACATTCGCAGTGAGGTCCATTGGTTTTTTCATTCGCCTTTTGTTTGCAGAATCCACCTTTTCGGCGAGAAGTCCACACTCTGGATCGTCGAAGCAGCAGCAATGGTCGTGAAGGCTCGGTAAGATGGAAAGGGTGTTCTGGAATATCAAAATGAAAATTTGTATTGTCAATGAGCATCAACTGAGATTTTCTTGTCTCAAAAGGAAAGTGTATCTACGAGTAGACATAATATTCTCAATAGAAATAAACACTTTTGTATCGCGGAAACGAACACGAAGATCTTGTGTTAATATTATTTAATAATTATTTTATTTATTTTGGTTTACTGATTTTGGAATTGAGAGTATAACACTATAAAAATATCATGGGTGTAAAAATTAAAATATGTTCTTTTCTTGCTTTTATCAATTTTCTCTCGAATTTGTTACTCCTTCTTTAATTTGTAGATAAGCTATTTCCTCCAAAATGTTCTTTTGCAATGCTAAATGTTGCCTTTCAATGGCTAAAACACCTTTTAAGTACTGCTATGTATTGAAGTTATTCGTCGTTATATCTACATCCTCGACGTACATTGCGATAAGGTACATTTCTTTACCAATTCAACGACTTGGTGCGATTATTTGAATTCATTACATTGTGAAATTAGTAGATTAAATATTCCAGTAACACTTTAGAAACTCCATGCATGAAAGCGGAGACGGTAGAATTGTTCAGTGGTTTCTCTTTGACCAAACATTGGAACAGACATGACCTTTTCGAGAAGTGTGTTTTGTAAAGTTCTTGTGACACATTGAATGTAAACATTTCGTTTTTATCTGGCAGCGTTGATCAGTTCATTTTCAAGCTACCAACAATCAGGTGGATATATTCTAATTCGTATCGTGCTTCATTGGCCTCTGAGTTTCCCAAGTGATATAAATGTTGGAAGAATGGAATTGTATAGTATAGTATTAATAATATTACTTTAGTGGGTTTATGTTATGATGAAGTATGTTTTACATTATACGTTAGTTGCAATTCTATGTCCTTTTTGACCCGCAAATTACGGAGATGCTGTTGGGCTGTTTTAAAGCCTGATCGGGTTCGTCGCTTATGCATGCACTCGGGTCTCTGCTTTCACAATGACCCAGACTAGATAATCAGTCCTCCGTGCTGCGTAACGTAGTTGAAACATTACTTTCTACCAAAGATAAGGCAAACGTTAAACTAAAAGTTCTAATGCTAAGTTCCACAACACGTTTATTATTTCTCATCTTAGTAACATATATATTCTCACTGTTCTTATGTTATTTCCAGTCTCGATAATATAATCTGCAGAACATTACAATGTTTGTCTTTTGAGTTTGCTCTTGAACTTCTGTAATACTTGATGTTGAAATTGTTGCGCATGCCTTAAGCCTCAGATCGGCAGGATGTACCTTTCACTAATGCCACCAAATCAAATAACAGAGATTTTGTTTTGTATCGTTTTTCATTGTGAGCAATAGGGAAGTGAGAATATGTTTTAAAACATTTCTTCTTCGAATAATTAATGTCGTTTTCTACATGCGGCTACTTGATCTAGTGCAATGTTCCTTTTACATAATGAAACTCTTTTGTCCTTAGATGGTATGGAAGTAGTTTGCTATTGAAAATGCCTTTGAAGAAGGGAAATTATCAATATTTAAACAATGATAATTACAATTACAATGACCAGATGTCTTTGGACTATTTTTAGCAACACGAGATGGATGCACGTGTGTTGGAATGGTTTGATTGTTGTTTATGTAGTTTGATTGAGTTGATCCAGTTGCGTAATAAGTCGCATGGTCATTAATTATTGTTTTTCTTTAGTTGATATGGAAGCCTACATGTTTCATCACGTCCAATGAAACAAGTGTGTCATTATATTTCTTCGCTTAAAGTGGATCCTCTTTTAAACGAGTATGTCGTTCAATAGTGGCACTGCGCAAAAAATTAGTTGTTGGGATAAATGAGTTTGGAGTTTTCAGCTTGTATTGAAATGCATTATTCTTGCACACACTCTTCTGCCATTTGTTGGTGGAATACTGTACTGTAAAATATGCTGCTGGAAGTTAGACCAATGTGAGTGCATTGACTCACATTTCGTATCCGTTGATTTGTGTCACGATTGCAGCCCCACGAGCGACGCAATCTTCTGTCTTTTCCTTTGTATCTTGTGTTTGGAGTGCTCGTTGTGTAGCAATGTTAAACAGTTGATTGCGCTGTCGTGTGTGCGTCGTGCTGATGCGGGCGTCCGTTGCAGGCTGGCTGGGTGGAGGTGCACGCGCTGCAGACGCGCGACGGCGGCCTCCTCGACCCCGACGACCGCCTGCGCGATGTGGCGGACGACCGCGAGCAGCTGGTGGCGGCGTTCAGCGCGGGCGCGGCGCCCGGCGGCGGCGACGGCGCCTCGGCCTCCTCCGCCGGCAGCGGCAGCCCCGACCTCCTGCAGGTGCGCCACGACCCTCGCTCCTCTCTGCGCGCGCCCACGACCTCTCTTCACTCACTCGCTACACTTCGTCACGCCACCTCTAGGTTCAGTCACTACTCTGAGCCACAACTCCTTTGCGTTCAGTTGCCGGCACTTCGCCCCGCCCCCTGCCTCCCTACACTACTCGCTACACTTCGTCACGCCCCCTCTATATTCACTCGCCACAATGAACCACGACTCTTTTGCGTTCACTTGCAGCAGTTTGCCATGCCCTCTTTGAGCTCACTCGCTCGCCACAGCCTCTCTTCACTCACTCGCTGCACTTCGTCACAGTTCCTCTACGTTCACCCGCCACACTGAGCCACAACCCCTTTGCGTTCAGTTGCGGCACTTCGCCCCGCCCCCTGCCACCCTACACTCGCTCGCTACACTTCGTCACACCCCCTCTAGATTCACTGGCCACAATGAACCCACAACCCCTTTGCGTTCACTTGCAGCACTTTGCCATGCCCTCTATGAGCTCACTCGCTCGCCACAGCCTCTCTCCACTCACTCGCTGCACTTCGTCGCAGTTCCTCTACGTTCACTCGCCACACTGAGCCACAACCCCTTTGCGTTCAGTTGCGGCACTTCGCCCCGCCCCCTTCCTCCCTACAATCACTCGCTACACTTCGTCACGCCCCCTCTAGATTCACTCGCCACAATGAACACATAACCCCTTTGCGCTCACTTGCAGCACTTCGCCACGCCCCCTTTGAGCTCACTCGCTCGCCACGGCCTCTCTTCACCCACTCGCTACACTTCAACATTCTCTCGACACACTGAGCCACAACCCCTCTGCGTTCTCTCGACACACTTTGTTACGCCCTCCTCTGCGCCAGATCTCGTCACACACCCTATGCGTTAGCTCACTTGTCATAACCTCGCTGCACTCTCCACACTTCGCCACGCCGATTTTGCGTTCACTCGCCCCACTTTACCACACCGATTCTGCGTTCACTCGCCCCACATCGTCGCATTCCCTTTGCGCTCACTTGCCTCTGCGACACGCCTGCACACATACGCTACTCTGCGACTCCCCTCTGCGCTCGTTCGCCACAATTTTTTCATAGCGCCTCTGGGCTTGCTTACCACACATTTCGCTCATTCATCGCACTTCCCCACAAATCCATTGTGTTCACTCGCCACACCGCGTCACATCCCCTTCGGGTTTACCCTCCACACGCTCCATCTCCGATCACTCGCATTCTGCGCCATTACTCGACTTCTCTGCGCCAACTCGAAACACGCTCCATCACAGTCCCAAACTGCCTCTACACTCTCGCACTTTTCTTTTCTCCTCTCCCACTGCTATTACTCGTCACACACATGACACGTAACTCGTTACTAATGCATTAACAATTGGTAGTCCTATATTTTATGTGAAACGTTTTAAAAAACGTAACAGGAAAATGGACCCTAACTATCAAGACGTCTATTCTTCTTGCTCGGCTTTGTCTGGATTCAATTATTCGTTCATTCTGCTCTTTTACTTGCAATGGTAATGGTAATCACGAGTGTCATTTTATTTCGGTAATTGTGGGTGAGCAATAATTTGATAATGCTCATTAACCGACATGTCTCTGTACTCAAACTTTACTAGAACTAGTAAATTCATTGATCAGATTGCTGAGTTCTCCTTTTTATTTACATGAACTCCATTAAAAAATATGGGGTGGATACAACTCGATTCTATAAAACACGAAGTTACAAATGCTCAAACGGTATTGAATCGAATTAAGAGACATTTTATATATAATTACAAATTTATTATTATTATTATTATTATTATTATTAATGTTGGGGTTTTCAGTCTAGGATAGGCTCTGATATTGTTTTCGAGATATTCTTTTTTCATGTTACCGCAACGAGGTCGTGAGGAATATTTAGAACTTACGTCCTCTTGACGTAATAACGAGCCTTACGTCACAGTTTTTCCTACTATTATGAAACTGAGATAAAGCAAAGACATGCAGTTTTTTGCCTTCATGGGAACTTAATGTATCACTAAACAAAGAATAACTTGAATATCACGGAAGTATCTGGTGGGATGTGTATCTGGTCCATGAAGTAGAGAGTGGATCTTCTGATGAAATGAATCGAGCAGGCAAATATAAATATATTTTTTCATGACGAATGAAAAATTCTCGGCTTTTGTATGTTTTTTAAAAACTGGCGACGATTGTTAGTATTTCTGATTATATTCATGTGGTTGCATTTACCGGTGAAGAAGATTCTCGAGTAACATTGCAGGATCATTGGAGTGGTTTCCCGAAGCCAATGTCTTTTAGTTTTATTTCCTATTTTATTATCGAGCAAAAAAGGATGCGGAATACAAATAAGAAACTTGTAATGATGTATTCATTCACTTCATTGTTTATGTATACGTAATACATTTGTCATTAGGAGTCCTTCAGTTTCCAAACTGAACTTTATCGTAATCTCCCGGAGGACTCCCTAAGTACAAATAATATACAAGTGTTACTTTTTTCGTAATCGAAGAACTGGTGATTTCCCAACAAAGTGTCAATACACTTAACCAACTTATCAGGAGAATAAACACTTCAGCGTTGCATTCTAAGTCCTAAAACAGCCGAAATGTGGACCGCCGAGTCTGAAAGTTGGCTGAGCACAAACAAACTTCTCGTGTAACGTAATACTTGTCCTTGCGGGTACTTTCAGTCACAAAATTTCCAGCTGTTCATGTATCTTTAAGGGATTGCAAATATAGACAGACGGTGAAAATGAAAAATATTGCATCATGTTTTACGTATTGTTATTTAAACAGCAAATATGGGACATGGTTTTAGAACCAAACGTATTAATACATAGTATGACAAATGACATCTTTCCAAAATTCATCTGTCAAATTCTTGTTGTAATTTTAAAAAGGGATTAAAAACTCCCCCGATCATTTGCAAGTAGTGTTTCCCAATTTGTACTAGAAAGACATTTAATTCGAAAAACTATTTTAAAAAACTAGTTAATGGTATAATGGTAAACTAGTTAAGAGTATAATTTTGTTTTGCCAGTTATATTAGGGCCCAAACGTAGTGGGTACTTCACCACGGTAGATCGAACACGCTACTAGGGATGCAACAACGCCAACAAAACATGGGTGTTGATAAAACATCGAGCCAAAACTATCGAGGTTATTAAAACTGAATTAGTAATCGCTGAAGTATATCCAATGTGGATTTAATTTCGTAGTGGTACCTTTTATTAATCATTTTAATGTAGATTCAACTGGCAAAACAAATTAAAAAATGCAGGACAATTAACAAAACTTGAATTATTTGATTCGTTAATTCAATAATAAAATAGGCTTCTTTGTTAGCAAAAACTCGACTCTCTTTATTTGTCACACTTGGCTACATTCGTCTAAAGTATATTCAAATTATGGATATCTGAAAATTATTATTGAATTTTGTTATGATGAACGATTTTCATTTTAAAAATATCGACTATGTAAAAACTTCGAACACAAAATATCGACAGTAAAAAAACATAATAAAAACGATGTTAAATTCATCGATGATTTAATAAAAATCATGAATTTTTTGAAAACGTGAACATTGCTGTCGCATCCCTAAACGCATGTAACATGGGGGGCGGCGGGTGATGCAGGAGTTGGTGGTTTGTCGCGTTACAGGGCGAGGTAGTGATGGGAAATTCTACCCAAACATCGATAAATCGATATTTTGATTCATTGCCAAAAGGTTTCCGGTGTCGATGAAAACTTTGATAAAAAACATCGATGTTTTAAGTATAAAACAAGTGGGATTTTCTTATGCTATTTCCATTTTAATTATTGTACTTAAATAAGTTATATTTAATTGTTTTGTCAGGTAAAAATAAAATGTTAAAAATGATCTTTATCGATGTAAAGGAGTTTTTATCTCTACCCTTTATACGTGCCCAAGAAACATAATATTTTTTTTGTTAAAATTATAATAAAGGGAGACATTCTAGACAAACCCCCCTAAAGTAACCATAAAGAAATCTCTCCGTGTGGGCAATGACAACTGATAGATATCAATAGCTGTTGGTTTTGAGCAATTCACAAAAGAAAATATTTTATTGAAATTTTATTTATATCTGATGAATTTCTTTTAAACATCGATATTTTTAGAAAAATATATCGATGTGAAGAAAACTTCAAAGAGAAAACATCGATGGTTTTTTTGCCATCTCTAGGGCGAAGTGCCGGACATCGAGGTGTCTGGCGCGGCGCCGGCGCCGGGCGCGGGCGGGCTGCAGGTGCGGCGCGGCTCGGAGCCCGCGCTGCACCGCCTCGCCGCCGCCGACGCCGCCAAGCGCTGGTCGGCCGCGCCGCTGCTGCACGACGAGTCCCCGCCGCCGCGCGCGCCACAGGTGAGCGCGCCACGCCACGCCACGCCATGGCATGACTCACGTCCGGTGGCGTCCCGTGCCCTGCGTCTCGTGTCAGATGTCACGCCTCGACGGATCCACTCCCACGCACGCGATCCGCGTCCCTCGGCCCTCGTCTCATGAACCTCATTCCGCGATCCACGTGCTGCGTGTCAGGTCTGATGACCCACGTTCAACTCCTCGTGTCCCAGTTGCCCCACCCCATGTCTGAAGTCCAACATCTCTTGACCTGCGTCTGACGTCCCGCGTTCCACGCCTCATGTCACCAATGGCACGCTCCGACGATTCACTTCCACGCACGCCCATCCACGCCCCTCGCAGCATTACCCACGTTCCACGTACTGCATCTCAGGCCTTACGACCTGCGTTCCTCATCCAAAATCTCGTCTCCCATTAGCCACGCCCACACATTCCACACCCGCGTCTTACGTTCAATGTGTCACGCCCCCCGCGTCCAGCGTCTCATGACCTCCGTCTGACGTTCCGACTCACGTCCGGCGTCCCATGTCCTGTGTCAAATGTCCCGCGTCGAGCGGCTCATGTCGGCTATGTCACGCCCCGACGATTCACTTCCAAGCACGCGATTCACGTCCCTCGTGTCAAAGCCCACGTTTCATGTCTAATGTCCCGACATCTCATTTCCCATACGCTATGCTCACACTTTCCTGTCCCACCCTTCCCGTCCCACCCTTCCCGTCCCACCCTTCCCGTCCCACGTCTCACGTCCCACGTCTCACGTCCCACGTCCCACGTCCCACGTCTCACGTCCCACGTCTCTCGCCCCCCCCACGTCTCAATCCAATGCACCACGCTCATCCGCCCTGGTACTGCAGCCTCTCTCTTCCAAGTAGAGAGCAGAATCCCATCCTGTCTCTTGCAGTGCTGTGCTCTAAACATCTCACGCGAATGTATGTCCCGCTCGTCTTCTCTCATTATTCTTGACGCCAATTAGTTTTTGGTGAAATGTAGCACGCTCGCTGTCGAAACAGCCAAAATAATGGAAAGTAGAGCGGTTTGTTGTTAGCTTTGCAGACGCTATTCAATGCTGGAGTTCAACAAGGGACATCTTTCTCGCTTCCCCAATTCCCTAGAAGACTTTTGTCGCACCTTTTATTAAAATATGAGGAAAATGACAATCTTACCAATTATGTCTCTAGAAGGGCATTGCGGGCAGATCGGAGCGATA
Source organism: Acheta domesticus (assembly GCA_031308135.1). Classification (NCBI taxonomy): domain Eukaryota; kingdom Metazoa; phylum Arthropoda; class Insecta; order Orthoptera; family Gryllidae; genus Acheta; species Acheta domesticus. Next base: position 98,992,926 of record JAHLJT010003656.1, on the reverse strand, counting down.
CTATTATGGTTATTGTTTTGAGAATATCTGTAAGGGATCTTTATTTCTTACACATTTCTTTAATACAAAAATATTATTTGAATGTTTCTAAAAACTATACGTGCAGTTTGTTGAGAAAGTTGTTTCAATGTATTTCAACAGCTTCCTGCAAGTTCTGTGGAATGCGCTGACTAGAACCCAACGAATCATTAAAGAAGTAATGGAGGAATTGCCGTTAGGAAGTAGGGGTTGCTGCAATTGGAGAACCGTGATGGGGGAAGCAGTAAAGCGCTTTCCTGCAGACTTGTCCGCCGGAGACTGAGTACCCTTTGACGTTTGGTTCCGAGCAATGGCTCTCAAATCTCTTTATGGATTGGTTCACAAAAATCTCTCCCAGACTGGGTCTGGTGCAGCGGTGACCCTCATGAATTCGCACCCGGCATCAGAAATGTTTCCTTCCTCCGCAAGTTTTAATCCTTTCCTCTTATTGCAATGTGGAGAATTGTTTTTTTTTGTACTGTACTTGTATCATCTCTCCCTGAGTAGACGAAGTAGTGATTAGAAAGACGAAGTAGTGATTAGAAAGATGAAGTAGTGATTAGAAATATGAAGTAGTGATTAGAAATATGAAGTAGTGATTAGAAATATGAAGTAGTGATTAGAAAGATGAAGTAGTGATTAGAAAGATGAAGTAGTGATTAGAAAGGCGAAGTAGTGATTAGAAAGGCGAAGTAGTGATTAGAAAGGCGAAGTAGTGATTAGAAAGGCGCAGTAGTGATTAGAAAGGCGCAGTAGTGATTAGAAAGGCGCAGTAGTGATTAGAAAGGCGCAGTAGTGATTAGAAAGGCGCAGTAGTGATTAGAAAGACGAAGTAGTGATTAGAAAGACGCAGTAGGGATTAGAAAGACGCAGTAGGGATTAGAAAGATTTTCTCTGCAAGAAAAATATTTCACTGTGTTCGTTCTCGGGAAAGACAAGCCTAGTGAAAACAGACATATTTTTCTTCGCGTCATAGGCATGTATATTGAGAAATAGAAGTGTTAACGCTGCTTTTATCATTAATTTAATGCATTTAAAATAGAATTAAAATTAAAATCTGTAAACTGAAATACTATGTTGAGAGTTCCAGTTTCGAAAAGCTTTCTTGTCGGCCCCAGAAGAGTGCAATGAAGGCGACTTTTCTGGAGCTTCCTCTTCCCATTTCGATCAACTCCAAAAGTTATAACACATGACAACAGTTGCAAAGATTGCTGTAAATTATAAAGGACTCCTTGTACTTATGCACCCAAGTATATAACATTCGAAATGAGTGGTGAAGGACGAAATATTTACACGAGCCGGATTTTTAAAATGATAAAATTGTATAAGAATTATCTTGGCTGTCAGAGTGACGTCGCATCGAAGGCTGTGTTGCCGACGTATCGACCATCTTGTCGTGGTCTTCCTCAGGGTTGGTACCCTACCCATTAACATTCCATTCAAATTTCTCTGAATTGTAAAGAAAGGCATATTCGAGCGAGACGGGCTTGCGAACTGGGCTTGCGGCGGTTGTAAATACCATCTGTCGCCTGCGCATTGTTTACCCAATAGAACAGTTTCTGTGAACAATGCGGGAGCGTCTTATGTCCAATGCAAGACACCTCGTGGGCTTTGCTTGAGAATGTATGTATTGCTTAAAGCGATGTGTTTGTATTTGAGTTTTGCGACATCGATAACAAATCATCGGTGTTACCAAAAACTTACGCTTGTACCACTTTGTGAATCTGTCGTCACCCATTGTTCACAAACATCCCAAACCAGGCTTGCAAGTCACGCTTGTGCTCCCTGACGCTTGTGCTCCCTGACGCTTGTGCTCCCTGACGCTTGTGCCCCCTGACGCTTGTACCCCCTGACGCTTGTACCCCCCTGACGCTTGTGCCCCCCTGACGCTTGTGCCCCCCTGACGCTTGTGCCCCCCTGACGCTTGTGCCCCCTGACGCTTGTGCCCCCCTGACGCTTGTGCCCCCTGACGCTTGTGCCCCCCTGACGCTTGTGCCCCCTGACGCTTGTGCCCCCTGACGCTTGTGCCCCCCTGACGCTTGTGCCCCCCTGACGCTTGTGCCCCCCTGACGCTTGTGCCCCCCTGACGCTTGTGCCCCCCTGACGCTTGTGCCCCCCTGACGCTTGTGCCCCCCTGACGCTTGTGCCCCCCTGACGCTTGTGCCCCCCTGACGCTTGTGCCCCCCTGACGCTTGTGCCCCCCTGACGCTTGTGCCCCCCTGACGCTTGTGCCCCCCTGACGCTTGTGCCCCCCTGACGCTTGTTGCCCCCCTGACGCTTGTTGCCCCCCTGACGCTGGCTCTAACGCGAGAAGAATGAGGCGGCGACAGATTTACAAGTGTCCCAAGCCAGGCTTTCAAACGTCGCCAGAGAGTGGGCGGGGTCCTTACGCGCGTGTTCTTGTGCGCGCAGGGGCGCGGCGCGCGCAGCGCCAACAGCAGCTGGGACGCGCAGGACGCGCGCCAGCAGCACGACGAGCGCGAGGAGCACGAAGCAGAAGCGGCGGCGGCGGCGGCGGCGGCGGCGCACAAGGCGGCGGCGGCGGACGAGGACGCGGCGGAGGCGGAAGCGGAGGAGCGCGCGGCGGCGCGGGCGCGGCTGGCGCGGGACGGCGCGGGCCGCCTCTCGGTGCAGTTCGGCGGCGGCACGGGCGCGGCGGGCGCGCTGCGCTGGGCCGAGGCGGCCGAGCGCGCGTCGGCGTCGGCGACGGCGGCCCCGCCCCCGGGCCCCGGCCCGGGCCACTCGCGCTCGCTGCCGCGCGACCACCGCCGCCGCGAGCCCCTGGGCCAGGCGGCCCCGCCCCCGCCGCGCGTCTCGCCCAGCAGCCACGCCCACGCCCACGCCCCCGTCCCGGCGCCCGTCCCCGCCCCCGCCCGCCACAGCCCCTCGCCCGGGCTGCCCGGCGGCGCCACGCACCCCACCGTCGCGGCCGTCTCCCTCTCCGACCCCGAGGACGACGACGAAGACGACGAGGACAGGTGAGTGGATGCAAGTCAACTCTTGCTTACGTAACCATTCTTTGATCGTTCCATCGAATCACCGAATTGACACGTAAAAATGGGTTGAATTATTCCGTATCTGAATTTAGGAAAAAGAAATCATTTCATGGAATTCTCAATTAAATCGGGCATTGTATTAAGCGTGTCGATTCTCGACAAAGTAATTGAACTACAGTTTTTTTCAATTAAATTATTATCACACAACATGCATGAATATATATGGAATTGTCAAGACTAAGATATCTTGTCTCTTATTTTCATGAATGTCTCAATGCCTGGAAATTACTTAAGCTTTAGCCCTCAAGATATAGTAAACCCACGGTGCTCCATTGGCTTGTTTTTACAGTAAATACTCGCGAATCCTTCTGATTGTAATTAAATGTAGTTGAATACCGATGAGTAATACGGAACTTCATGAGAAAATCGTTGACCATTGCTAATGCATATCTGCCTCTAAATTCTCGTAAGTACAAGAGTTACATTATCGTAAGTTGAAAGCCAAAGCTGGATCTGAAAAATATTCATTGGACTTTTTTTGTTAGAAGAGAGATCGAGCAAATAAAGAACGTCATCATAAAAGATTTCGAAGTAGTTCGGTATCAACATAAGTAAGTCTTGTAGAACACAAACGCAGTTTTCTTCACTCGATTGTTCTCGTCAGGTGACACTCGGAGATTGTAAGTTTTATTGAGGGAGTCTTAGAATTATATTTTTTATAATACTTTTCCTGTATATACATACTCCATTATCATAAATTACGGTGTGACGGGTTTGTCAAATAATACTTGCAATTAGCCACTTGGTCATCAATAGGTAGATTATGGCAATCAATTTGCTGTAGCGAATTGTATGGGTTAGCAAATGATGTTTAGTTGTTAAGTTAATCATAGTGAATTGTTATAAAGCGTTAAATATGGCATAGTGAACGGAATACATCGTTTTCAATTAATTTATGGATAAGAATTTCGTAAGTAAATGCCATCTTTTGGAAGACGTTGACGTGTCCTTGCTGCTTGAAGCTCTCAGAACCAACAACGGTGGACGTGTCCGCGGGCGCTAAGCAGTTTTTGATATGTGTATTTACAGCTGACCTACATCGATAAGTCTTTAAAGGGAAAGTATTATCTCCACTTTGTCCATATCTCTCTCTACTCTCTTCCAAACACAATTCTTAAGTTTGTATTGTTTTCTGAAGCTCTAACGAAACTGTGCTTTTTGAGAAGAATTCTTTACAAAACTGTTTTTCAGAAAAGGTAGTTCACGTGACTCTTATCCTTTGCTATTAGCTACTCTAAAGGTTAGCCTTCTTCGGGGTTTTATGCCATCTTTAATATAATTGTCATTCAATCCAAAAACTCACTTCATTTCCCAGAGAAGTATTTATCATAAATTAGCCCGTAATTATTTGTTTGCAAGTCAGAAATGCAAAACTTGTGTAGGGTACTTAAAATATGCTGTTCAGAGATAATGCAAAAATCAAAGTAGGAAAACAAAACCCTTCTCTAACTACGTACTTGCATTAATGTGGCTGACGCACGCATATGCTTCGGCTCCCAAGCGTGTGTGCTGCTGCCGTCGAAGTGTGTGATACTGTTGTCAGACATGTGTGCTACTGCCGTCAGATGTGTGGTACTGCTATGAGGACGTGTGTGCAACAGCGTGCTTGCAATGACTGCCAGGCATATGTAGTCACCGGCTGACAGGCGTGTGTGCTACTGCCGTCAGACGTGCGTGCTATTGCCGTCAGGCGTGTGTGATATTGCCATGTAACGCGTGTATGCACCGGCTGGTATGGCGGGTGTGCAGCAGCCGACAGGCGCGTGCGCCACGCGCTGTGGCTGTGGCGAGTCTACCGCGCGCTTGCTAACCGTGTGCGCTTGCGTGCTTGCAGCTGCACGGAGCTGGTGGTGCTGCGCGCGGGCGCGGGGGCGGGCCCGCTGGGCATCCACGTGGTGCCCGCGTACGGCCCGCGGGGCGGCGCGCGCGGGCTGCTGCTGCAGGGCGTGGAGGCCGGCGGGCGGGCGCACGCCGACGGCCGCCTGGCGCTCGGCGACCGCATCGTGCAGATCAACGGACGCGACCTGCGCGGCCTCCCGCTGCACAGGTACGCCCGCCCCAGCGCTTCTTCGCCTTTCCTCCTTCCCACTAATACGGTGTTGTCAAGGTCGATGCCACGAGACGGAGCCCGTGGCAAGAGTGCCACGACGATATCGCCCCTCCCTGCTGTTCTTTACCCCGTCACCAGAGACAACGCCATCCCTACTGTAAAACGACGGGGTTACTAATAGTTTCCTTTCCCAACGCTAGTTGCGCAGACAAGCTCGTGGCATGCCATGATGCGTGCCACCACCACCAGTAGAAGACCTTGACATCACTGCACTAATACGTGTGAATGATGTTAGAATATGCCTGCCTGGATAGCCGAAGTCGCTAAGACTAGAGCGCCGTGGCAGCTCCGGCTCGAAGGGTTGTGGGTTCGAATCTCGTCTCGGGGTGGGTGTTTGTGCGTGTTCGTGTTGTCCATACGTCTTCTTCCTACAGCGCCCCCTACAGTTAAAACAATCACAATGATTATTACATGACCCAATTGATAAAAAGCGACCTAAGAAAGGAACAACAAATATTGCAAATGCCGACCTGGATAGCCGAAGTCGCTACGGTTGGAGGGCCGTGGCTGCCTCGTCTCGAAGGGTCGCAGTTTCGAATCCCGCCGCGGGCATGGAAGCTTGTGTGTATTTTATGTTGCTCTTATGTATTCCCCTTACCGCTACCCCAATGTTAAAAATCACAGTGGTTGCTATACGACCAAGCAGTAAAAAAGCGACCTTAAATACAAAAATAATTGAAAAATATAAAAAGTTGCGACATAACGGTTCTTTAAAATGTATTATGCAGACTTGCCAGAAACGACAATATAACATAGTACTGTCGTTTATAGTATAATATTGCAATATAATATAGTATAGCAATAAAACAAGTATTATAACAAAATCAGTCTTAACGAATGCTGCAATAAGATAATACAAGGCACCTACATAATTGTTTTTTACATACCAAGAATATAAGTTGTTTCATAAACCAATACTGAATAACAAATATTTCATGTCAGGTGGCTTCTTCCTTGGAGTTTTGCTGTCGCATGGCGTCAGCTATGTCGTAAATAATGACGCACTGGATTATGAGAATTCATTCGGTACGCTCAGAGGTGGAATAACACAATCGGATATTCGCAGTTTCCAGTCAAAATCAGAACTGCTTCATTGTTTTTGTACTTTTTTCGATTTCCTGAGGTTTTAGCGAAATATTAGACCTATCACGTGACCGGAGGCTGCATAGTTTTCATTCTGATTTCTGTGGAAATTAGTAAAATAGATACCAATCCAAATAATTTCTGGAATGTATTTAATCCTTTAACACTAAATTTCAAACCCTAAAGAGATATAGAAACTCACTTCGTCCACACCGGTCTGAACTCAGATCATATAAGACTTCAGTGGTCCAACAGACCAACAAGCACTATTAATAATAGTTGATCTAAGCAGAAGTATTGCTATACAGTCTTCACGAGAAGAGTATAGAGAGGCCTTAAAAAGAAAACGAAAAAAAAATGTTGCTTAGAAGTACTTAATGGGAAATTCATGCAGTGCCATAGTTCAAAATAGTAAAGTATACAGGAGGTGTTCTGTAAATTAATAGCCTTTCTCCAAAGTGAAAGGAGTATATATTGACCACTGAACAAGAGCAATTATTGATGCTTTCGAAGGCAATGCAGTGAAATGCAGGAAGGGACGGTGAAAGGCGAAATGGTAGGGAGCGAGAAACTCGTGACTTCCGCTCAAGAAATTCAACGTTAATTGGATTAGGACTTGAAAAGGAAAATCTCAAATACGAAAGAACTGTGAACAATAAATGACGCAGTTATGACATTAAAAAATCAAACCAACCATTCCCTAGGGAAAAGACACTAACTGCTAGAGGATTGACTTCTATGAATCCATTTTAAGAATACAAGTGTAACAATACAATGTTATGTTTGTTTATACGTATGCTTTTATTGAATGTATGTATACATGCATACATTTATGTAGGTGTGAGAGCATTCATCACAGTATGCGAATATGTAGTGTGGCCATTCACAATGAAAACGTTTGCGAAGATGTGATAACATACACTAAACGTACTCGTATTTTTTTTCCTATAAGCATGGATGTACTATTCACCATGGTCTTAAACCTAAACGACGACACGTTCTCATCAATGACCGTACATTAGTACTCAGCACAGAAATTAAATATACAGTGGAACAACAGAGTGAATGGGACGCAATCAATGGCAGGTGGCGAAAGTTTATAAGGAGCAACACACGAGCAATGTTAATTATGAATAACAACTGATGCTGTAATAAAATGCATTAGTTTCTTTCAAACAAACGTTCACGATCATTGTTATTCAATGTTAACGTTCACGTTCATTCTAAACGGCTCCATCAAATTATATGGCAGTACACTTGCGTTTACTTAATGTTAAATTACTTTACATTTACGTTTGCGTTCGACATTCTGAATGGCAACACCTAGAGGTGCAACCAGGATTTTTTCGGGTGGGGGTGGGGACGGAGCGTGGAGGGCTACAGATGTCTCCACCGATTTAATGTTTTGTTAAGAAGCATTTTTCATTGATTATAAATAGAACATTTATTTTTTATTTCTTGAAATGTAGGCCTAGTTAACATTTATATTGTTAACAATTATTGATACAGTAAACCCTCGTTGGCACGAACGCGTTTAACACGAATTTCGCCGTAACACGAGCAAAACTTCGGTTCCGTCAAGGGATTACGGTAATACGGACATTTATAAAACACGGATAACTCGAATTTTTATAACACGACCTCCAATGATTTCGGTCCCTTGGAATTCGTGCTAATGAGTGTTTACTGTATATTGAATGACTGTTGACGAGTTGATGATAGTAAAGAAAACTAATAAAAGCTAAAAATGGAGTAAACATTTATTTAGAATGTTTTAATAAATGTTAAAACTGTTATTGTTGTGGTTAATTATTTATCTCACATTAAAAGCTATATTTTAATATGTATAGATGGCGTTTATTAGCTGGCTTCTAAATTATAGGCTGAAGCTCCATGACCACCACCACCCTTCTTCCCTGTGTGCGCCATTGGTAACATCGAATAACTTAGCAGCAAACTTTTGTTTGTACGTTAAGGCGGCTCCACACATTCGGCATTCGCCGAGAAGCGAGCCACTGCTCGCCCAATCCCAAACAGCTGATGTGTTCAGCGAATGTTCGTTTCCTTTGATATGTTCAAAAGATCCTAAATTCGCCCGAGCGGTGGGTAGGGGGAGCACTGAATGTTCGTCGGCAAAAATCTCGGCAAAAAGCAAGCAACTCTTTCACACTCTTTGGGATTAGCTGGCTGGTTGGCGTACCGGGAGAGATGGCTCAGGGCATCAACTGATGTCACTGCAGTGCCTTTGACCGGGGGTTCTAGGGCTCGAATACCGACGATGGGATGATTTTCGACTAGCTACATAGCTCGGTCGAATTTAGGCGCTATCTGGAAGAGAATTGTAGCGCTCGGCTGGTAGTTTCCCGAGTAAGCTCAGGAAACTACCGATCAGAGCAGAGAGGAGCGCTACAATTCTCCTCGAGACACCGCCCAAATTCGACCGAGCTGTATGCAGCTGTTGGCGTGCCCGGAATCATCAATCAGATCAAAGAAATTGGCGAATGCCGAATGCGTGGAGCCGCCTTTAAGTTGACGTGAAGTGTGGTAGCGAAGGAGCCTCCAGCGCGCTTGAGGCCGCTGGCGGCGCTGGCGGCAGCGGCGCGGCGCGGCGCGGGGCGGGCGACGCCCAGCTGAGCGGCCGAGCGTGTCCGCAGGGTGGAGGACGCGTTCAAGGCCGCGCTGGCGGCGCCCGAGCTGCGCCTGCGCGTGGTGCGGCGACACCTGCGCCAGCAGCGCCAGCGAGAGCGCGAGCGAGAGCGCGAACGGGAGCGGGAGCAGGAGCGAGAGCGGGAGTTCCTGCAGCAGGGGCAGCGGCGCGCGGCGGCCGGGGCGGGGGCCGGGCCCGGGGCGGGGGTGGGCGCGCCCGGGGCGGGCCGCCCCGTGGGCGCGCGCTCGCCGCAAGAGCCCACCCGCAAGCCCCCGGCCCCCGTCTTCCCGCGCGCCCGCCCCTTCGACGAGAGCGTCGCCATGGTGGAGGGCGAGCAGCGACGTGAGTATTCGCCCTTTTTAATAGGTATTTTTCGTCAATTTAATGACATCAGTTTATATTTTATATAATGTAAATATTCCAATTAAATAAAATACATAATGCATATTTTATTTAACGTCAATTAAAAACTGTGTGTCGTGCTTTGACAGGAAGTGAACTCTGTGCACGTTTTCTTAATACTGGGATCCCTACACTAAGCCGTATAAATCTGGAATTGTGGATACAGAAGGAAATGAAACATTTTTGGGAAGAATTGATAAGAAAATGTTCGCCCAGGTGTAATAAAATCTCTTTGCCAAAGCAAATCAGCTGTAGATTTGTGCTGTTATCTCACATTAAGGAATGGACTTCCTCCCGTGACAACATGGAGAACGATAATTTCAAAAACTATATTTTCGGTTTCAGGTCGTTAGGTCCACGGACAAAAGGTATAATCCTCATTAGGTTTAATGATCAGGACGTCTATTGCGAACCAGGTCTAATGTGACATAAGGTCTACGCAACAGAGGGTCTAATACCAAAAGAGGTCTACAATTAGAAGGTTCAATTAATATAGTCCAATGGACATTAACACCGAAGGTCTAATGTTTCTATTTCTTCCTATTTAAACGCCTGAAAATCAAAACCTGATATGTGAACCACATTTTGTTATGCATTTCTGTTACAGCATAATAGATTAAACATTCGTGTCCGATAGACCGAAGTTTGTTAGATATTTGTGACAAGTACACAAAATATTAGTAGAGATTTTTAAAAATTAGACCAAATTTTCATTAGATGTGTTTTCATAGACCTTCTGACATTAGTCTTTAAAAATTAGACCTCTCATTAGACCTAATATCGTTAGACCTAACGACCTCTAACCGTATTTCTAACTGAACTCTAGAAGGCGTGCACAGATAGTGAAGTTGCATTTATTCACTTGTATTAGTATTCTCTTCTTATTTTTGTTGACCATTTTTTCTTCTTTGCCTTTTCTTCTTCTTCTTCTTCTTCTTCTTCTTCTTCTTCTTCTTCCTCTTCGCCGTTTCTTCTTCTTCCTCTTCGCCTTTTCTTCTTCTTCTTCCTCTTTGCCTTTTCTTCTTCTTCTTCCTCTTCGCCTTTTCTTCTTCTTCTTCCTCTTCGCCTTTTCTTCTTCTTCTTCCTCTTCGCCTTTTTCTTCTTCTTCTTCCTCTTCGCCTTTTCTTCTTCTTCCTCTTCGCCTTTTCTTCTTCTTCTTCCTCTTCGCCTTTTCTTCTTCTTCTTCCTCTTCGCCTTTTCTTCTTCCTCTTCCTCTTCGCCTTTTCTTCTTCTTTTTCTTCCTCTTCCTCTTCGCCTTTTCTTCTTCTTTTTCTTCCTCTTCCTCTTCGCCTTTTCTTCTTCTTTTTCTTCCTCTTCCTCTTCGCCTTTTCTTCTTCTTTTTCTTCCTCTTCCTCTTCGCCTTTTCTTCTTCTTTTTCTTCCTCTTCCTCTTCGCCTTTTCTTTTTCCTCTTCCTCTTCGCCTTTTCTTCTTCTTCCTCTTCGCCTCTTCTTATTCGCCTTTTTTCCCCTTTTTGTCTCTTTCCAACTTTTCTCTCAACGAGCCCGATGGCGCGTGTGTTGCGCAGAGGTGAGCGTGGGCACGAAGGTGGCGACGGTGTCGCCCACCAAGAAGGTGTCTCCGGCGCCGCGGCCTGCGGGGTCGGGGGCGTTGCTGCTGGCGGCCAACACGCGCCGCCTGGGGCGCCGCCTCGAGCTGGAGCTGGAGAAGGGCCCCCACGGCCTGGGCTTCAGCATCACCACGCGCGACAACCCGGCCGGCGGCGACGGGCCCGTCTACATCAAGAACATCTTGCCCAAGGTGCGCGTACGTCGACGACTCGATAGCTCCTTTTCAAGCTCTCAGGTTAAGATTCGGAATGCGAATTCAGCCGGGGGCGGATCCAGCCGATGATGGGAGAGGGGGAACATAAATGTTTGTTAAATAATAAGCATATTTATTATGTTGGTGTCCAGGCTATCCTGGCAGCAGCTGCGTCAGCAGTACGCTCTGAAGAAGGCCACAACATGTTGGCCGAAACGTCAGCCAGCAAATCAACGACGCGGCTCATCCCGGATAGCCTGGACACCATGAATTCCGGCCGCGGAAGCCTACGCAACCATATATTTATTATGTTGTATATTATTTTTGTCGTGTATATATGATATTGTGCGTGCGCAGGGCGCGGCGGTGGAGGACGGGCGGCTGCGGCCGGGCGACCGCCTGCTGCAGGTGAACGGCGAGGAGATGACGGGCAAGTCGCAGGCGGACGCCGTGGCCGTGCTGCGCAGCGCGCCCATGGGCAGCCGCGTGCGCATCGTGGTGTCGCGCCAGGAGGAGGGCGGCGGCAGCGGCGGCGGCACCAGCCCGCGCCTGCCCCGGCAGCTGGTGAGTTTCATTTATTTTTTCCTTCATTTTTTTAAAAAAAATGCAGTTAGTGGCCGAAGAAAAACGACTCTAGAAGCTGAATATCACTTATGGTTAGGAAGAAGTACAGTAGTCCTCAATGAAACTGTATCACCTAAGGAAAATGGGCATTATGTATTTTCTGTGTTTTACAGATCGTTCAAACTTTGATCAAAAATTAGTACAAATTGCTAATAATACATTTTATTTCGATTATACGATGTTTCCTATTCCATTACCTTCATAACTCACTCAAATTTTGCTAATCAGGTGGTTTATTTTCAGGATTATATTGCAGATTACAACTGTGAGCGAGGTGATGCGGTTTTTTTAGCATTACTGTATAATTTACACACGTTCGTTTGAACACCAGATTGGCTGTGATGGCTCAGCGGCAACGCCGTTGCCTCTGTAGCATCGTTGACCGATTGGTCCGAGGGTTCTAGTCCCGAAGGTCGCGGGTTTGCGACACTAGCTTCGTAGCTCCATGTCAACGCTTTGAAGCAGGGCATTCCAATGGGCGGCCCGCGACTGGTTTGAAAAATTGTATTGTCGGCCCCGTGGCCGAGATCGCTAAGCCAGTAGTGCCGAAGTGATTTTGGACCGTGGGGTCGCGGATTCGAGTCCCGCCTCGGACCATGTTTGTATGTGTTCGTCCTTTCACCCCCTATCATCGCCATATCGTTACCATAACCCCTTACCATAACGTTACATCCAATAGTGGTCGCTAATGACCTGCGACCTTAAATAACAAAAAAAATTGTGTTATACCAACCAAATGTAATACACTTGCATAATTCATCTTATTTTTATTTAATGATATATTAATTTTCTCGTTGTATGTATATTAATAACTAAGCATATAGAATAAAAGTCATATTATATGCAATTGTTTCAGTATAATCTCAGTTGTTAAGGTAAAATCATCTTAAATTACGGTGCGGCTCGCGGCTTAACTAGAATTTAATATGTGGCTCATAAGCCCTTCTAATTTGGACTGGTTCTGGATCCTCCCTGCCTTGGAGGTTAATTTTAGCGGGATTGTGCACTGGTCGATAGTTTTCCGGGGTATCTGCGAACAGTACCAGGAGAATGCGGGAGCAGTCCCTAACGAATGGGATACGGTTCGCTTGCGATCTTTTCAATATCAGGCGTGTCCCCTCTGTTCCGTATACATACACTTACTCCAACATGCAACACACTGTCGTGTACGGGAGTAATAGTACGAGGCTAGTCGGGACGTTCGTGCTTCTCCCGGCAGGTTCACCGCTGGAGGGAGGGAACCTGCATGGAGGGGGGAAACCTCGCAAATCTACGTGTAGCTCGGCGCGAGATTTCATGTTCCAGCGGGGGAGGGACACTGCTGCCTCCCGGGACAGAACATGTACGATACTTACAGATTTATCACCAAAATAATTGACGCGCCCTGAATCAATATCGTACTCATCCACTTAAGTTACAGAATCCTCCCCCTCTTGAACTACACGTAGCTGAATTGTGAATAAAGATATCAAGTTGGGTTTGCGATTTTTGGGAACTAGAAGTTTTCGTCCCCATGAAATAGAAAGCGTATATTTTCAGCGCAAAGAAGTACAGACACGATTTATAGTTTTACTGGCGAAATTACTGACTCCCTCCCGCCTAAGGGCGTCTCTATGGGGAAGCGGTCGCCCCCTCCTTGAAATATTTATTAGTTATACAAAAATCATAATAATTTTATATTCTAATTATTTAAATAGATAAAATGTTCCTTGGAACATTATACCAATAGAAGTTTATTATTTCATTAGAAGTTTATTATTTTTGTTTTATAGAACCTTAAAAAGATCATCCCCCCTCCGAAAATGTTCTAAATCCACCCTTGCTCCTACCTTCTATCGTATGCACTCTAACTTATCGTTTATGGTGTTTTCAAATGAGGCCCAAGCGATGAATGATGGCGTGAGGCGTTGAAATCAAATGGGTTGCGTTGAAATCAAATGCATGTGTTCTGACTGATTATGCTTTACGGAGGTGGTGCAAGTTGAGTTAGGTTGGAAGTGCATTTTTAAATCATTTGGGCTACACAAACGTACTCAGACACACGTGGCACACATGCAGTCGCCCACAAACAAACATAAACAAATGAACAAAATCACACACATACATCAGCCACCTAGATGTAGTCCCACATGTTCATAGATGTAGTCTAGGTCATAGATAGTTCCTAGATGTAGTCCCACATGTTGGTCTTAAATAGTACACATTTTTAATATGCATGCATAATTGTTTTGTTTGTACCATGAGATTTTTTAAAGACTTCACTGAAGTCATTGAATTTAATTTAAGATCATTAATAAAATTTTAAAATGTATTAGATGAAGTTAAATTCTATTTTTTGTTTAGGGTTGTAATAAAATAATTTCTTGATAAAATTAGGAGAACATTTTTTGGTTTCTTTGTTGTTGTTCTTTATAGTAATTATTGTTATTGATGATGATGATGATGATGAAGACTACAACAATGACGACTATATCACCAATAATGAAATGTTTTAAAATCCCTCTTTTAATTTGTAATTTAAGCAGTTGCTTGTAATGTGGATTGCTTATGGTTGCATATGGTTATGGCTTGGAAAGAAGGCATGAAGTTGGCATAAATTATTATCCAATTTATTGATATATTGCCTAATGGACACTCCTGCATGTTCATTTTACTTTTTATTTATTTTTGCCATTGAATATTTTTACTGTAATTAAGTAATGGTCAATTCTAAAGATTGATTGTAAATATTTGTTTTTCCTTTCTTCTTGCTAAATAGTACTGAATTATGGAATCTTTTCTCTTAAAATAGTTGTACCCATTTTACTTAATAAATAATCAATATCATGACCTTTTGTATAACTCGATTGAAAGTTTGATGGTGAATTGTTTTGTGTTACTGAATTAAAATAGATATTAATTCATTAACAACATTTACATTTTTTAAATACTTTTGTGTTGAATGTAAAACTTTCTTTACATTATCAATTGAAAGTATAGTTAGTACAGTTGTAAATCCTTTCTATATGCTATTGAATTTGTGATAACGTTAGATTTTTTTATTTTTTATTTTTATGAATTTGAGATATTTTTCAAATAGGTACTCTCTAAATTTTGAATATTTTAAAAATGGTTTCTCGAAAATCTTCTGAAGATCATTAAACAACCCTCATCTTGTAATTATTTTGTAATCAAATAGTTTTCATTTTGAGTGGTGAAGGGGGATATGTCAGGAACTGCAGAGCATGTGGCAGTACGGTGAAATGGTTGGGTGAGGCTTGACGAGGGCCTGTGCTGCTGCTGTCTAGGTGCCTGCAGAGGAGTCTGTGCCCACTCCAGAGGTGCCTGCCGCCCACGCTGCACGACCTGCAGCTGCCAAAGAGGTCTCTGCACAGCGAGTGCTTCTTGCCTTGCAAGGCAGTCGCATGCGATCTATCAACACTACCTTTGCTATCATTTCTCATTCAAACATTCTTTGTTTTACATTTATTCTGTGTTCTTATTTCTTATTTTCTTTTCTTTCTGTAAAAATAAAATATATGTACCACATTTAGTTTTCGTTCATAGTGAATTGTATATATCCACCAACTTTGAGAAGCCTAATCAATAAAAGATATTTTTTATATATAATAAAGTGTTTAGAAATCTAAAATTAAAATCATTCAGATGTTGTTGTTTTTTTTTTAATTACAATGAAGATTATATATGTAATTTCATAAAGTAATAGGATTTGAAAAGCATGTTAATGAGAATTTGAATAATTTTCTTTCCCAAAATTCATAACTTACATTAATGTATAAGGAAGAAATTGTGCTCAATGACCTTTCAAAAAAAATAAGAAGTAGAAATCAAAATTTTGGATGTATAGTATCAAAGAGTTGCGGGGATTCCTCTTCAAAAAAAAAAAAAAGAAATTTCATAATGGTATCTCTCACTAAACCAGTAGCTTTCTCATTCTTGAAAGTATTCTGAGACTTCATGATAACACAAAGTTTCCATATTTATTCATGAAAACTATAGAATTCAATACTATTTATGCAATAGTAGTAAAATGAGAATTATTTTGTCATTGTAATTTATTTAAAATTATGTATTTCTTGTATAAACTTTCTAGTTTCCGAGTTTTTGTATTTGTATGTGTAATGAAGAGATGTAGAATATTTTTATTTTATTTTACTTTTAATTCTTTCAAATTTTGATGTAAAATATATATATATTTATTACAAAGGCACATTTTCTTTCTTGCTTTGGAGATGGGCTTCTGGTTAAGAGATGAGAGGGGGAAAATTATAGAGGGAAAGGAAATCTACAAATAGGCTGTGCTTGCCCACAAAATGGATGATTGGTTTGTTAATGTTCATACAGCATACGTGGCTAATGTAGACAATGCTTTTAAGTATATTTTGCTGGTGCTTGTATCTCATTTGGATTGGGGTTGTTGAATGTAATACATAATTAGTGCAGTTTCCAAATTTTAATTGATTTTCTTGCAGCACTCTGAGAAGACTGATGACGATGCTCTCCTTTATCCTTGGAAACATAAAGAAATCCTGACTTTTGATATTCCAGTACATGATACTGAAAAAGCTGGTTTAGGTAAGAAAAAATATTATTTTGTGCAATTTCTTTCATTTCTCATATTATTAACTTTATGAATAAAAGGAGTAAATTTTGCAGCAAAGTTACATGGCATCGTTACAGTAGTAGGGGATCTTTTTAGGGTCATTAACTACATTTTGACTACCAGTATTATACTAAACAGACTATAATTTAAAAGCACAATGGTTAAATTTTTTTACTTTAAATAATACAGTGTGATATTTTTCATGATTTCAACACTTAATTAAACTGGCAATAACTCAATTATTGGTTAGCTAATTCTATTCATTTTGCAAAACAGTTTAATCATATATGTGAAGCCCTTTAATAGTTCCGTGGAGAGCCATGAACACCTCATAGTGGCATTTACAAAATGTCAATAAATATACTCATCACCTGCTTTAGCAGATAAATTACTGAATCTAATTTCTTCACCATGCCCTTCACCCAGCTTATTTAATGTTTGTTGCAGGTGTAAGTGTTAAAGGTAAAACAACAGGAGGGCACAGTCACAACAGCCATAATAGTCATAATGGCAGCAACAACAGTAGTGGCGGTGGCAATAGCAGTGGCAGTTCAGGCTCTGTAGATCTGGGAATATTTGTCAAAAGTGTTCTGCATGGAGGTGCAGCATCACGAGATGGCCGGCTACAGACAAATGATCAATTACTAAATGTAAATGGGATATCTTTGTTGGGTCAATCAAATGCAGATGCCATGGAGACACTCAGGTATGGCTAACAGTAACATTTAAACCATTATAAATTTTTTCTTCATAAATAATAAAGTATGTCAAGTTTGCGAAGTTAATGAGAGTTAGAGATGACTTGAAGTTAACCAAGTCTTACAAAATATTTTAAGCATGTGCTCTAGGATTAAAGAAACGACCTTTGAGAAACTTGAACTTTTGGAGAAGTGAATACTCCATCAGTACTTTTGTGATCTTTGAATTACTCTGCACAATTTATTCAATTTAATTGAATATGAAATACATTTGATTATTAAAAGAGAGGTCAGGGAATGAGAATTGAGATTATTCAAAAGTTAAATAAATGAGCTTCAAAATCAAAATAGTAATAGTTTAGGCACACTAGTTGCAATGTATCTCTGTTTGAATATATGAATATTTTTCTGTAATTAATTAATATTTTGGGGTATTTAATCTACATTATTTTCACATAGGAGGGCAATGTTACACACTGAAGGTCCTGTGCCAGGTGTCATTACATTGACAGTGGCAAGACGTAGTGGGCATTCTCCTGGTGCAGGACATGGAGGTCTTGCTAATGGCACAAGTTCATCATCAAAACATCCTGATGGTGGAAATGATGGTATGTATGTATGTATGTATGTATATATGTGTATGTATAGTAAAACTTGGTAAATATTATTTCATAAATTATTTAAATGTTTCACTTATAACTTGCAGACTATGTAGTTCTATACATAAAGAGTTCTCTTAAATGTCTCTGATATTTCTAATTGTCAGGTGAAGGAAATTAAAAAATATGTATATTTATGCTCTGTTAATAAATAAGTTTTTCTCTCTTCTTGTAGATCACATTACCTTTTATATTATTTTAAAAATTATTTTTTCATAAGAAAAACATTGAATAATGTGAAATTATCATTGACAGGAATGGAATCCGGCAAGGTTGATGGTGAAGGTTGCACACCAGATCACTCAGGTGCAAGTGAAAATTCTGATAACACAGTAATTTTCCTGCCATACAATCACCCTCAAAGAGAAGATTCAAGAGATTCCAGTGTTGCAAGTATACAGTCAGTTGGCAGTCGGGGAGAATTAAAACATGGTATAATCAAAAGTACAATGGACCTAAATTTGTTTACAATAATGAGATGATGCTCTGTTTTATTCTGTTGCAATTTCACTGAAATGTATTTTTGTTTGTTTTTGTTTTTTTTTGTAACTTTTGTAATTTTTTCTAACTTTTTCTAACTTTTCAGTGCCAGTAGATATTTTATCAACAAGAAATCCTGTTCTTGATAGGCTTACAGGCCAAGTAGGAAGTTCACATGCACATGCATTACGTAATGAAAGTTACTATCGGGTAAGTGAAATTTCTTCTTTAAAAGATATTGAACTGCATAATTCAATAAAAATATTTGAAAGAATCTCAAGAAAGACTTCATTTAAAGAGTGTATATCTGCTCTTTAAATAAAATGTAAATTGAATACATTAAATAAAGACTTCTAATTAAAAATCATAAGACTCGGTGAGTTCTATCAAATTGATTATTATCAAGTTCTAAATAGATTGATAGATCAACTTCATTTCTAGGCTACAAATGATACCTGGAACACAACAATGTTGTTGAGTGGTTCTCCTGGTGACAACTTATCCAGCCCAACTGTTAATCAGACTCCCAGTGAGCTAGTCCTTATTGAGGAGGAGCTACTTCCACCACCTTCCTGTAAGATGTAAGTAGACATTTCAAGAATCATTTGCTGCATTTAACTTGAAAGAGCACATAATTCCAAATTGTGTTTATTATGATTGTAGATGCCATAGATTTGGTTCATTCACCAAAACTGCACCAATGCTTTTGTTAGTTTTAATTGATGCTTTGTTTGTATTTTGAGGTTTTATACCATCTTGTTACTTGCGTACTTGCAATTTATCTAGAATTCATTGGTGTGTGCATAAGTATTTTCTCTATTATTTGGAAAACATATAAAAATGAAATGCTGTAATTCAGATTATTTTATATCATAATTTTTCTCCATTAGAAATATTGCTAAAAGTAGTTGTTACAATAGATTTGTAATTTAATTTCGCACATTTAACGCTTTCTTTTTTCCATCTGATGCATGATATTCTTTAAAATCTTTCTTTCTGACACCCTATAATTTCTCTATCGCCCAAGGCAAGAACGATCTGGCATGGAGAAGGCAAACGTTCCAAAATGGAACGAACGTGTCTCAGATACCAGAGTACCCTCTGAACCAGGCAGTGAAGTTCCTGTAGCTGATGCTACATATGCCAGTCAACTTTCACTCGAAGAAGCAGCAGCTTGTTTCTCACGTGATGCATTTGGTCGGCAGAGTATGTCAGAAAAAAGACATGCTGCTCTTGATGCCAAAAATACAGATACATATCAGCGTAACAAACGTCTGCGGTAAGTTCTTTGTCAATTGCATATTCTGAGACTGAAAATATTGATTAGCATACCTCATATATTTTAAGTATTTTTTTAATATAATTATTTAAAAAATAAACAAGATACCACCTTGTAACTGTTAAAACAGTGAAGGACAGTAATTTCAGCATGTCCTCAGACAAGGTCGTAGTAATTCTAGGATTGTAAAACCATAACAATTGTAGTCCTGAATACAAAGTTCTTTTGATTTCTTAAATGTTGTTAAAAAAAGGTTAATTAAATCTAAAATTTTGTATGTCAATATGATATTAATTGAAAATTTGTGATGTGTGGGAAAGAAGAAGAAGAAGATCTCATAATTATTATGATCCATTGAATACATGATATTAAACTAATTTAACTTATTCTTGCTAAGTTTTTTAGTATTAAAAAAATTAAAACTAACTCATCATCAACCTCATCATTTTTCTAGTTCTTAGATATTTTGTTATAGAGTGAAGGAAGCATGAAAAGTACACATTGTTTGTACAACAATGTCAATAATGTTTCTGCTTCAATTTTCTTTGGTCATTTTGTTTCTTGTTGCATCTTTTTTGTTGTCTTGTTGCATGAATGCATTCTTCTAATACTACCTTCTTTTTGTGCATCCTTCAGTATGTAGCAGAATGTAGCTATCTTCTGTTGTTGTTTTTTCGGTCAAATTATTTTGAGTATTTATCAGACTGTGTATTGTAGATGTTTATCAGTCTGTGTCTCTGAGGGTCATGTTAAAATTGGTTTTCGGGAAAAAAAAAATAATGAAGACTGGATTCTCAAATTTCTAATAATAAGATTGCTAGATATGCTAATGAATCGACAATATGTGAGTGAGCAAATTAGCTTATGTAGGAACAGGGTATAATGAATTTCTACAACAAGAAAATTCATGTTAGGATGCTGAGTGAATAAGTAGTATAAGATGTGTAAAAAGAAATCGTAAAGACAAGGTTCTAAATATGAATGATTTCGGAACATAGTAAAAATCATCTTTAAATATTGTAAATTGAGCAGGCTTCTTATTCAACAATCAGGAGTATTGATGGTTGATGAAATTGAGGTAAAGATAAAAGAAATTCCAAAACAAATTATTTGAATATTTTTAAAAAGAGGAGGAAAGGACTATGCAAGTTATTTTAGGAAGTAAAAATTAAGAAATAAATTTGATTGGTTTGTTATTATAACTGCATGGTTTATTAAAAGCTTTAAAAAAAATCATAAAACTCATTAACAGTTCTAAAGGGGGCTAAAGAGACCATACCCTCTTTTTCCAGCCAACATCTTAAAAATTTTGCTCAGTAAATAATTAACATAGCACCAAAATAACTTCCCAAATATTTCAAGTTTACAATTTTTAAAAATGTATTTCAAAAATACTTGAATACAGGGTATCTGAACTGAAATTAGTCTGAAATACTTTTTGAATCTGCTCCTGAACCCCATCAACAGAAAGAAAAATTGCAAATAAACTTCCTAAAATTTATGTGGAAAAAATATTTATAATGTCGTTCTAAAAATGTACTATGTTCAATTAGAAAATGGAACATGATAATAAGTGAAATATTTTAAAAAATCTAATATTTTTTTTTTGTCCCAGTGAGGAGCGTGAGAGACAACGGCAATTGCAGCAAGAACAACAACAAATGAATGAACGCAGCAGAGAAGGGCGAAACATTGTAGAAGGTAAGTTTACTCTTTACATTTTCTGATAGTTATGTTTTATGCAATACAAACTATTTCTTCAATCAGTATTTGCTATAAAATTTAGTGGACACCTACATACTTTGTAAAATGTAATTGTTATTGCTCATGCATTCATTTGACTTAATAATTGTGTTCATTTTTACTATCATAAGCATTACATATTTACACAATTTTTAAATGTTGTCCTCAGTTACTATGGTTAAGTTTTAAGAATTTATTCTGTGTTCATTGTTTTCTATTTTTATTTAAAGGAAGGCAATTTTTTTATTTGAAATGTACTTAGTCATTAGAGAGAGTACATTCACCATTAGAATAATTATTGTACTCCTTTCAAATAAATATTTTTATTAAAATTAATATATTTAAAAATATTTTATTAAAAGTCAACAAAATAATTTTAAATATATCAGAATTTTGTGCCTATGTTACTTTATTGTATGGTGTAGAATTTTGGTTAAGCATTTTTATTAAAAATGTTTTTGTTTATTAAAATTGCCCCCCCCTTTCTTTTTTCTTTCTTTTCTTTTCTTTCCTTAGAGTGTATAATTTAAGTATTTATTTTTCTTTAATACCCTGCACCTTACAGTATTTGTAGAAGAGGTTTCTCTTGTTTTGTGATTTGATTTGGGTAATGCAGTTTGTTGTAATATGTTTGCATTGCATTCAAGAATATGTATTGATGAATAATCCAGCAACACAATATGATGATTGCCTTACAGTTCACTAATTCTTATTCTTCCTGCAGATTGAAAAAAATCATTATTTTGTGGACTAACATTATTCTATTAATTATTTCTTATTTTGCACTTTTTTGTGTTTTGTTATGTGAACTCACATTATAACCACAAGTTATGCATGTTTTATTTCCAAGTATTTGAGATTTGCACATAAAGTATGTACTCAGAAGTCGCTATTTAGAATGACTTTGAAGTCTGAGTCACGAAGTTTGCATAAAGATTATATTTTGTTGTTGACACATCTACCTATCGAAAATGATGCTGCTGAGAATATTTAGCACCTTGAATGTGCCATAAAGTACTCGAGGAACACACACGAAACAATACTTCTCTAAGTTAAAATTCACAGCCTTTATTAAGGGCAAAATAAGAGACCATTTGAAATACGTATGATTTAAAAATTAATCACATTTTGATTCTTTGAATACTATTAATTTGTTATTTGTTCTTCGAGCAATTAAAATGGTATTACTGTTACATTTAGGTGATATATGGTTAAGAAATTTTGAACATTTTTTTGGTCAAAGTTCACAAGATTATCATGAATAAAAGATTTGTAATAAATCTATCAAGTTGTGTTCCATAATTACATGAACTGACTTTTTTTTCCATTACGAAAATGATTCAATATCCCTCCAATATTTTCCCTCATACATGCTGTGATTTCCAATTCTCTTGTTTTTAGCTAAAATGAATCAAGATCTCATGGTGCGAGCCAACTCGATTGAATCAATCATAAGCATTGCACGTTCTCAGGCTGACTCAGAGAGTAGGTATCAATGTAAAAAGATATTTGCTCTGAACTTACAGAACTACTTTTTAGATTAATTGTACAGCAACTTCCCTCCTTGAAGCTCTGGGGCATAGACAAAGAAAGAAATCTATAACTGGTTATTTTAGACTAAGACTATGCTCCTAAAGTTTTTGCTGAAGGTCTCATGGGTCAGCTTTGCTTTGTTGCAGTTTTGCAACTATATGCATGAAATTAAAATCATGAAACGTGAACATTCATGAGGTTTGCTTTCCTAACAACCTCTGTGCATGAACTTTAAACTAACAAGTGAATGAATATTTTGTGCATAACAATTTATAGCACATTTTGAAAATTTGTAATACACTGAATGATTTTACAATTCTTGATAGTTATTAATTGCATAATTTGCATGATAGAACTCCAAATAATGTGTATGTTGGTAACTGAATACTTTCTTTCTACATGAATTTTAGCATGTTTGATTCACAATTTTAACATTGGTACGCAATGTGTATGCATGACATTCACGGGTAAAATATTATGGCAATAAGGTTAATTATTGTTGTATGGTGAATTTTATCATAAGATTTAGAATAAGAACAGTAGGGTGTGGTGTTGAGATGCTGCATGTATGTTGGTAAAATAAAATAAGAATGGTGGTAGCTATTAGAGATATTTACACTTATTTTATTGACATAGTTGAAACTAATGGTTATTTACTTTTAATTTTTAGATGCAAACAAAGTAGTTTGTTTTTCTGTCAATGCTTTTATAATAACAACATAATATAATATTTTTCCCTTAATGAATAACCCTATGGTTATATATTCATACAGGATCAGCAGCAAGAGCACTTGAATTTGGTCCTTCACTTGGAATGAAGAAATCTTCCAGTTTAGAATCACTTCAAACTCTTGTGCAAGAGGTGAGCATTTGCTTGTTTATTTTAAGATTTTCATCCCTTTATACATGATGAAGAAATTCCAGTTTTTTATTATTATTATTATTATTTTATTTATTTATTTATTTATTTTAATAATGATTCTTCCAGTAAACTAACATTAACTGTACATTTGGTTTATAAGTTACTTCATTGGCATTGTTGCTTTAAACATTGATGCAGAATTAATCATGAAATATTATTGATGAATGACGTGCATCCTCATCAATTTGAATGAACAGGTAGTTGGGATTATGTGTGAGGTCCTTTTGTTCATGCATTAGACTTGATGGTTAAGTGCATTTATTTTATTATCATGGTTTTTTGTCCTTATCCATTTTTGTTTCCTAAAGAGTTAAATTCTTTTATTATTCTGTGATGGATTCTCCTATTACTCTCTTTGATCTTCTTAATTCATTTCTTTGGAACACCAGTACTTAACTTTCATTGTTATTCCTCTTATTTCTCTGACTTTTTCCTTTACATGACTAACATGTTTTTATCAGTAATTAATTTTCAATGCATTTCTTCATTAAAAATTTAAAACAAACTTCTGCTATCAAGTGCATTCAATACTTATTTAAATTTAATCTTTCATTTACAATGTAGACATTTATATAAATATCACCATTCTGTCAATATAATATTTCTAAAGTGAACTGGAATGATCTTTTTGAATTTTTTAAAGGTTATTTTTTTAACATTCTTTCTCTTCATTAAAAATATATATTTTCATATCTTGTTTTATACTAATTTTCATCCAGTTAATAATCAAACATGCTTAGTTCTTCTTCTCAGTAATTCTATTTATAAAGGATTTACAATGCTCAGTTTAATAGTATAGAGAAATGAAGAATTGTTTAACCTTGCTGTGGTATGTTCAATATTCATTTTCAAACGTGCAATACAGAGCCTCAGTTTTCAACATTTTAAATTTTGATGAATAATCACATTTTCTAAAAATTGAATTTATTTATCTTCAAATTAGGCACACATTCTGATTGGGGGTAATACTTTTTAATGATTTTTGTGATGATTTTCTAGTTGCAAATGCAGGAAGATGGTAATTATCGTGGAGGTGGGGGCAGTGGTCGAGGAGCAAGAGCTAGAGGTTGCAACGAGAGCTTCAGAGCTGCAGTTGACCGCAGTTATGAGGCTCCCCTCTCTGAACTCCGAAGTCGCCTTGAAATGGAGACCTGTGAGTAGATTTATCTGCATGCGATAAGAGAAAAGAAATAAAAGAAATAACATCCATGGATTGGTCCAAAAGGAGATTTTCCTTGTGGGTTAAAATTAACATGTCTGAATATATCATTCTGGCATTTGGTTTTCTTAATTAAAATTTACTATCTTGTTGCATCTCCTCCCTTTGCTTTCATGATTCTGGGTCATTATGATTTGAGGACCTCCACTGAGAAATGACTGTTAACCTCCACTGAGAAACGACTTGTGGGTTAGATGAACTTCTCTGAATCTTCAGTTGAGAATTTATGTACATTTAAGGAATAATTATTGCAGGAAAACTAACATGAATATAATAATAGGCTTTTTAATGAATGGGGAAGATTTTTTTGAGTTGCATATGAAAAATTAATATTAAAGTTCATGCACATGGCAAATTATTGAGTGGGGTTCCTTTCAACAAAAATTGCAGTGAATATAATTCAGGTGATTGTTAGTTCTCTAATCTAATACAAGAAGAAGAAAGTGCTCAACATCTAAAATTAAGAAACTAATAACAATGATGAATGTCTTCTAAGTGCTTGGAGGTGTGTTGCATCAGTGCAGACGCAACAATTTTAAAAAATATTTAAAAAATAAAATTATATTAAAAAATATAGAGATGAGTAAAACATGATCCTTTATATACAAATTTTCATTGAAAAATTTAGAGCGGTTCTTTGTCATTTGAGTGTTTCTGCAAATGCACAATTGTGAGCTTATTTTCACAGAAAACTTTTGATGTTTTGAGAAACTTCACAGGAAATAATTTTAAGCTCTTGTTCCCACAAATACAATAATTTATAAAAAATGCCTATATTGTAAGTATTAACAACAAAAATACATATAAAAATTACATTGCTGTAATAATTTAAAGTAAATCAAAGGGATGCATCAAATGGTGATGATGTCATGTTATTTTGTGTATTCAGCTCTATTCATCTAAAAAATGTAATAAAAATTTGGAGCCATTTTTGAGAAAATTTGGTTATTAAAGTTGTCTTTATTTCATGCAAAGTTGCATGAAAATTACTCTTAAAAAAAAAAGAGATTGCACATGTTTGCATTTAATGATCGAATTTTGAAGAACAGATTTTATTCAAAAGAAAAACCCATATCATCAATGAAGACCTGAAAAAACGTTAACTTCTGCAATTTTCAAAAATTCAGAGAATTGACCAAAAATACGACTAATGCCATTTTTATAAGAGTAATTTTCTCTGTGCAACAAAAACATTTGGAGCTATTTTTGTAAAAATTAGAAAAAAGTTGTAGACACTTTGTGTAAAGTATCTCCAAAAATTAAAATATCTGTTGCAAATGCAAGAGGCCATAACATCAGCCAGATCAATTGGGGAATATCAATTTTGACGAAAATCCTTCTTACTATTTATCTGCTAACATTGTAGCAAGATGGATGGATGGACTGGGGACCTACAATAAGCATTTTTTTATCAAAAAATATCCTTTTTTCACTGCAGCATTATTTAACTTTCTCTATGCTATATGTAGTTTGTAAGAAAGTTAATAGTCTTGAATTATTTGCATTCCTTGTTTTTAAGATATTCTGCTTAGGAAAATATTGTTGGGATATGATTCTACTTGCTTTTATGTAAATAATTTCATTTTTATATGGGATTTTATAAATATATGTTGTACAGTACTTTTGTAGCATGATTACAGGTGTGCTTTCATGTTATGTTGTGAATAATGCTTTGTTGGTTTGTGCTGTACTTATGTTGTATATATCATTTGCTAGTGAGATTGTTACATTGCTTTGTACATATCCTTTTGATTAGACTACAAGAATTTGTGTGAAACCCCTTTCCTTTTATAGCAGAAAAAATTGTGAAAAGAAACTACAGCCCAGACTACTACAAACTCATGGACTAATCATTATCCTTAAAACCAGGATCATTTTTAAATTTATACCACTTTCACATATAAAATAGTCAGCCTTATTTTAATTTGATATGATCGTAGACACATTGATAATTGTTCAAATAAACAAAATTTCTGTATGTCGATATACAATACGTTTGTTATCAGCCTCCATTGAAGTGGAGATTTTTTTTGTCTATTTCTCAGAAGCAAAACTTTGTCTTTTGTCTATCTCTCATATTGGAAAAGTTGTCCCTTTTTTGTTTGAAGGCCAAAAATATGTTTCTAGTATTCCAGAATTCCATTTTTTCATTTCATGGCGTTTGATGCAAGTAAATGTGTAAAATATTCATTATTGGTATTTGAAATTATTTTCATTTCATTTTACTCTCTTAATTGAAAAAATATTCATTATATTTTAAGTTTCTTGATTTCTCTGGATTTTGAGAAAATTTATCAGTTTGGGCTTGCTATGTTTAGTGTTTCTTCCATCTTATTACCTCTTCATGCATTTATGAAATTTAGTTGTTACAGTATTTAAACATTTTTGAAAAAGCAAATTTTAGTCTAAGTTTATTTTTTTATTACAAAAGTCCTTTGAAATCAGTATTTACGTAATTTATAGTAAATGTATTAAATTTTAACAGAATGTGTGAATGAAGTGTGTGTGATGGGAAGTGGATCAGACAAGAACTTATACAGTACACACTTATGTGCCAAAAGTAAATAGGTAATGACAGAAAAAGAGGTCGGCCGCTGATGTCCCCAAAATGATGAATTTTATCATACTAATATTTATGATTTTCTTGTGATGGTTTGTGGAAGAATGACAATGGTTTCAAGCTAATGATAATCTGGTTTGCTGCAATTCCAGTGAGAATAATGACCTTAATATTTCAGGATATTGTTTTAGTGGTTATTCCTTTCTCATGTGATAAGCAGTTACTAGATTTGGCTAGGGTATTTAGGTGAGTCAGAACAGTTCACGGAGTGTTATCAATGGTTTAGAGACCAAGAACAGTATTTAAAACCAGGAGACACACAATAAAGGGACAAATCATCATAATGCATAGTATTTTTGAATTTGGTTTACTAATTGGCATTATTTTTGAGAAAACCTAGAAATGCTTTTGAGCATTTCTGGTTTGTTGATTCTTCCACTCTCCTGGGAGCTATAGAATACAGCATGACTTAACTGTATAGTGACATCATGGAATACAGCATTGGTCAGAGGCTAATCATCTTTCTTGAGGTCGTTTTCTCTCTTGTCGAGACATCATGTCGTGTGACAATGCATTGTTGCATCAGAAATGGCCTTCAATTCTCTTTTATTACCCCTGGCATACACTTTTGGCACTGAGTGTATTTATTTTGGTCCTCCCACGGGCAAGAAGCATGACATCTTGGGCATCCCGGTCCCCATTGAGAACAGGGATGTGACATCGCCAATGAAACATCAATACTCAAAATTAAAACATTTATGTTACTAAGCCTGGATATTTTTAAAACTGAACTAGTAACTGTTGAAGTTCACACAGGGAGAGGAGATTCAATTTGAAAGTGGTTTCATTAATTAATTTTATTGAGATTTAACTGGCAAAACAATACAAAAAATTGGGTTAATGATCAAAAATTGGATTAACTGATTGTATATTTCAAAAATAATATAGACTTCTTTATTTATTTTATTTATTAACTCTATTTTATTTATTTTTCACTCTTGGTAACTTTGGCCTGAAGAATATTCAATTTATGGATGTGGGAAAATTATTATAGAATTTTAGTATGATGGACATTTTTCACCAAAAAAAAAAAGATCGACCACGTAATGCAACGATGGTTTTGTAAATATTGATTTTATAAAACCACTGATGTTTAGAAAATGTACATCGATGTCGCACCCCTAATTGAAAAGACCCCGCCGGGGAGCGTGCATGTGTGGTCTTGTTGTGTGTGCTAACCCCTCCGCTTGTGGCTTGCTTGCGGCCTTGTGACTAACCTGGGGACGCGGGTGGGTCGGTGCGCCGCGTGCCGTGTAGACGGTCGCTGCGACTGGCCTGCGTTCTTCCCGCGACTAGTGGCGGAAGAGGACGCCGGCTGCGGCGGCGCGCCGGAGGGCGGCGCGGGCGTGGGCACGGGCGCGGGCGGGCGCCTGGGGCCCGGGCCGGGCGGCGCGGGCGGCGTGGGCGGAGGCGACCCGCTGGCGGTGCCGCTGGCGTTCGCCGTGCGCGGCGGGCCTCGCCAGTCGTCGCTCAACGCCGCGCTCGACGCCAAGCACAAGGGCGGCAAGAAGAAGCCCGGCCTGCTGCGCGGCATCGGATCCATGTTCAGGTGAGCGAGCGCGGACACAAAGGAAGCAGCGTGCGAGATAGATAATTCATTTAGCGCTAAGCTCGTATGTGATTGGAGTAGTAAGAATGCTTTAATGATAATGGTATTGATAATATTTTATTGTCCACCGTATATGCTATAGAAGTGTCAAACAACGTCATCATATGATAACATTCTTTAAAACGTCACGATTCAAAAATTTATCGTAGGAGTCCCAGAATAAATGTTACAAACTTTAAGGAATTGCAGGGGAGTAAAAAACAGTATTTTTTGTCAATGAATGTATGATGGGAAATCTCCCATAACGATGTTACACCTCTTATATTTGCCCCTGATTGGAAAGCTACTCGTTCATCTGGTTTTTGGTAGGTACGCGAAATCTCTTTGACTGTCAGAACGTGTATCTGCTTAACTCAACTGCGCTATGTGTTATCAACCAATCCGGGGCAAATGTCTCACATGTTCATTCGCAAATAGTGATAATCTTCAATTCTCCTGAATGTCCCAGAAGTTTCTACAATATACTTGCAGTAGGCGCCTCGCTAAGCTAGTGTGTAATATTTAAAAAGCTTAATAAATCAAACCAAATGAGGGAGAGTGACATTTCCCGCGGGCCATCGTTTTGCCTGGCAATAGAGGATGACGCCTATGGGGCAAGCAACTTGCCAAACACTTGGGTCGAGCGCGTTGCATCGTCAGGCGCCATCGCCCTCTCCCGCTCTTGCCCCTACCAGGCTTCGCAATCTCGTGTTCTTTTCGAAACTATCGGCGACCCGCAGCCCCTTTTCTAGAAGGCTCGGAATTTTTTATGAACCAACGAGAATTTTTCACGGTAAAGTTACAGTATACATCCCAAGATGCGTAAAATAGCTTCTCTCTCGCGATAGAGTAGACACATTTAGTCATAGAAGCGTAATGAAAAGTGAAATGCTTATTTTCCGGTTAAACTACACGTCAACGCCCAAATAAGTGCATAACATTTTGAATTAGACTTGGTGTTACCTCTACAAAGGTGCAAACCGAAACTTTATACGTTCCACAAAACAGGGATGCGACATTCCATGTCCATGTATTCAAAGTATATAGGATTTTGTAAAAATGTCGACAGAAATTGAGCGCTGGAGGGAATGTTAAAAATCATATGCAGCTTTCTTCACAAAATATATTGTTTAACCCTACAAATGTCGTGTTCTTATATTTTTCAAATTTTACTTGTAATGCGCGAGACAGTCACGCATCCACTTTTTTCTTCAAAGATGTTGCAATGCAAAGGACTAGAAATGACGTTACCTATCTCAAAAGAAAAATATGTAAATTCGGAAGCCGCTTGACTGGATTAAACCTGGTGCCCTGGTAATTAAAGTAAAACAGCAGGATTTGTTTCAAGAGTATCCATTTTAGGAGAGTATTTACGGTATTTTTATAGTCAACATGGTAAAACCTGTACGTGAAGTATTCATTCATTCATTCATTCATTGTATAAAAGTGTTAAGAGGGCTCACGGACCAGTACATCAAACACCTAGCGATAGAAATCTATCTCAGCGTTGCGCCTTACCTTAAAGCTGCCCAACCTTAAAGTAGAAAACATGGGAAGCGAGTTTTCCTCATACCTTTTTTTAGAATATCTTTTCTGCATCGTACGTTTGATATATAAGATGTCATAGGTATAGTTACGTGACTGCCTTGTCAAGTATGAAATCCGCTGAGTATTTTAAGCTGTGCATCACTCTGTACGATATACCGTGCTGGTTGCTATTATGTGCACAAATAGTACGTTTTGCAAAGGCGTCTCAAAAATATTTTAAATGTTTATATTAAAATTATTATACACTAGTATATTGTATATTATATTGTAAGCACAGTAATAACATTATTTTTCAATTATTTTTTTTACACAACGTGTTTCGCAGAAAAGTTCGAACATCTATAGATGTTTCCGAGTTTATTTTTTGAAGAATCTTGTGTCTGACTTTGCGTGCAAAACACGCTACTTAAAATGATTGACAGAGAACTTTTAATTTTCAAATTTTCCACAAATCAAACCATATCTTTTACAAAAAAACTTTCACCTCGGGAGACACGCATTCTTGACACATCCTCAAAGACCAAACTTTCAGTTAGGCTTTAGCCAGCATGCAATACATTTCCATGAAGTAGAACAGCTAAACAAAATATAGACTTTAATTTACGTATCGGTCGAGGCCGCAGTTTACAAATCACCGAATTTTAGGGTCCACTTAACAAATTTCAATGTACGATTATAATAGAGTAATCATTGTGCGTCTGCTCTGTAGTATTGAATATTTGCATTTCCATCCGTTTCTTCGTTGTTTTTTAACCAATAATAATAATAATAATAATAATAATAATAATAATAATAATTCTTTATTGTACCTGCTTCTTCAACCTTCGTGTAATAATGCTGTAATTGTGAAGTCACGGCAGAGAATTCGATGTCGGAATAAGGTATGGAGGTGACTCAGAGGTTTTGGGTTTGGACGGAACGATCAGGTTACGTGTGATAAAATCTTCAGTTGTTTCACGCGCCAAAGACAAATAGTATAAAAGATGCGTAAAGGTTTTGACGTCGCGTCGAAGAAACTTTGAGTTAGTTTTCATTGAGTTAGAAAAGAGTTAATCCTCGTTTGGTCTAACACCCTGTGTTCCTCATAATGTACTCTACGGGATGGATTGTCAAGACAGATAAACCTGATTGTCTTCACATGAGTCGTGGCGTACTGGTATTGAAGTATTTTTGTGATAGATCTTTCAATTGTTCGTCAAAGTTCCTCTACTCGTATACGCGTGTGTGGTTTTGTTCGGAATTTTCGAATAAAATATCGTAAAGTCCATTGAGAGTCAAACTTAACTCTGCATTTTTTAACTATGATCCGAGCGTTCGATTTTCGATAGTGACGAATTATTGATTCTAGTGGAATTCATCCGCTGACTGAAGAACAATCGAGAGAGAGAGAGAGAGAGAGAGAGACGATGAGAGAATCGACAATCGCCAATCGACAAAGAGAAGCTCGCATCTCTAATCGGTGATTTCCGTTGTTCAGTCAAGGCTAAGCGATTGCCGGAGCTGTACCTTAATAAACGGGCCATGGACCTCTCGCAACCTTTACTTCCTCATTTTTGCCCCTTCTCTCTCCTTACATACATACACACACACACACACACACACACACACACACACACACACACACACTTACATACACTACACTATCATGCCGAGAGACGACTCGCAAGCTTAGAGCTTGTCCCAGATGAGAAGGTGCCTTGGTGAGAGAGATACCTGGAGAGGGAAACCGCCTCCCGACGTGCAGAATGGCGCCGATTCTCAAGTTCCAGGAGAGGGGAGAAACGCCGCGACATCCCAGAATTGCATGTACTACACTTACGAGAGTAATGACTTTCGTATTTGACGCGCCAGGAAACGCTAAATAATCCATCAATAAGTGTTTTGAAGAATCACCACTTGTGTGTGACTTCACCAAATGTCAGTTTCTGCATTAATGTGGAAAATGGGTTTGTGGAATGTTTTTAATTCCGTGGTATGCCGTGCGGGCCGCCCCGATCGCATGCGCCACAAAAGGAGGGACGCAATGGAAAAAGGGTAAGGGGCATCCATAAATTACGTAACGCAAATTTCGAGTATTTTCAATACTCCCCTCCCCCTTGTAACGCACTTCCCTATCTCTGTGTAACGCAGCGTAACGATGTCTCACACCCCTCCTTCCCCCTTTAGCGTTACGTAACTTATGGATGACCCCTACGGTGACTGCAAAGCTCGTGGTGGCGTGCGCAGGTTCGGGAAGCACCGCAAGCCAATGGAGGAGACGGGCGCGGGCCCCGGGCTGCCCGACGACGCGGAGGGCGCGGCGGCGGCAGCGGCGGCGGCGGCGGAGCGCGCGGCGGCCCGGCGCGCGGCTGAGGAGGAGCAGCAGCGCATCCAGGAGCAGTATCGCCGCCTCCAACAGCAGCAACAACAGCAGCAACAACAGCAGCAGCAGCGCCAAAGACAGGTGAGATCTTGCGACACGCGTGGGGTTTGTGGGATTTCCGTTAAATATTTGGCCCAGCTCTTTTCCTTTCGTCTTTTACCATTTCTTCTCATTTTCTCCTTCTCCTCCGTTTTCTCCTTCTCCTCCGTTTTCTCCTTCTCCTCCGTTTTCTCCTTCTCCTCCGTTTTCTCCTTCTCCTCCGTTTTTCTCCTTCTCCTCCGTTTTTCTCCTTCTCCTCCGTTTTCTCCTTCTCCTCCGTTTTCTCCTTCTCCTCCGTTTTCCTCCTTCTCCTCCGTTTTCTCCTTCTCCTCCGTTTTCTCCGTCTCCCTCCGTTTTCTCCGTCTCCTCCGTTTTCTCCGTCTCCTCCGTTTTCTCCGTCTCCTCCGTTTTCCTCCGTCTCCTCCGTTTTCTCCGTCTCCTCCGTTTTCTCCGTCTCCTCCGTTTTCTCCTTCTCCTCCGTCTTCTCCGTTTTCTCCGTCTTCTCCGTTTTCTCCGTCTCCTCCGTTTTCTCCGTCTCCTCCGTTTTCTCCCTCCTCCTCCTCCGTTTTCTCCCTCCTCCTCCTCCGTTTTCTCCCTCCTCTCCTCCGTTTTCTCCCTCCTCCTCCTCCGTTTTTCTCCCTCCTCCTCCTCCTCCGTTTTCTCCCTCCTCCTCCTCCTCCGTTTTCTCCCTCCTCCTCCTCCTCCGTTTTCTCCCTCCTCCTCCTCCTCCGTTTTCTCCCTCCTTCTCCTCCGTTTTCTCCCTCCTTCTCCTTCTTACCTCGCTATTCGCGGAGTTCTTTGGAGTATCGTATTCTGACTGAGGTCTTCCAGTCCTCGGTTCTCGGGTGCATGCGTGTGGTTGTGGGCCGGCGAGTGCAGCGGGGCGCCCGCGGGTGTTGTGCGCAGGGCGAAGCGGGCGGCGGAGGCGAAGGCAGAGGCGGGGGCGTGGGCGGGGTGCCGGCGGCCGTGCACCCACCGCACCACCCGCGCGACGGCTCGTCCTCGTCGTCGTCCGGAGGCGGCGGGAACGGGGGCGGGGGCCCGGGCGGGGCGCCGCAGAGCCGCGTGGAGCGCATCCACGAACTGCGCGCGCAGCACCAGCGCCGCCACGCGGAGCGACGCGGACGCTACCCGCAGGACGCGCGCGAGGAGCGCTACGAGGAGGTCATCCGGCAGGTACGCCCTCCCGCCCGCCCGCTCCCCTGCCTGCCTGCCTGCGCCCACAACAAACTTTTATATTAGCGTGTAAATAACAAAAAGTCTTAAAATTATTTTCTTTATTTCAAACTAGTGGACCCGGCAGTGCTTCGCTATTGCAGTGTACACACACTACTGGTCATGTGATAGTTAATCAGGCTTTGCGCTATGCTGTGCAAAAGATGAGACTTCCTCACAAGTATGGGTTTGTTCTATGTTCTGGTTTGGACGTGGTTGTCAAGTATCCTATTGTTAAAACGTTCTCCCTCAGATTTGGGCATGCGTTTGCCATGGCACTATCTTGGAGAAGTTTGATTTATTTGTCCGAGATTCAAGTAATAATTCTGGCCGATATTTTACAATCGCAAGGACATAATTCTTGCGTGTATTGAGGCGCACTTAGTACTTGACAGTGCGGTGGGTTGCGTATAGTTGAGGGGCGCTTGAGTGGTCATGGACCAGGGCTCATCAGAAAGACGATTCGAGAGCAAAGAGCCGTCGGCAGTGGCCGGAGCGGTTGGCCGGAGCAGCAGCGTGAGCGAAGCCGACGGGGGGGGGGGGGGGGGAAGGGCGTGTTGAGAGGTAGAAGCGATAAGGCGGACTGCTCAGTTTTACACACGACGTCGTTGCAAAGTGTGTTGTCATGAAAGAGGAAACAAGCAGCTCTCGTATTAATAGTTCGATATTTTTTAAATAAATGGGAAGAAACTATTATTTTAAAAAATGGAAATAATACAAAATGTTTGGTTTGTCATAAAATTTTTAATCATGTTGAATATAATCTAGAGCCATTACACGGTGAATGAGGCAGCTGAGTACAAATACACCGAAGATGGACGTATATTTTGAAAATAGAATGCGTGAAATTTCCGATTCATCCGATTTAATTTAAACATCTCTTTAAACACTTCCACTACTAATAAGAATAAATTGTGAACATTTCAGCAAAATAGGTCCAGTACTTTTTGCGTCTGTGGTACCCACATTCTCTTTTATTTATATTAAGATATTAGTGCAATGACATGCTATGCTATATTTCTGATGAAATTTAGATAGTGTATTTTGCCCCATAGATATTTACTTGTGATTGGACAAAATGCAGATATTTCATCTTGTGAATGTTGATAGATTGCAAAAAATAAATATATGTGTGGCATGGCTTTATCTTATTTATTTATTTATTTATTTATGGAAATGTTTAAACCTTTACTGTCTCTTTACTCAAAATTTCATATAGTGGCGTAGCATATACTTGCCCTGAGGACTTCATGTATAGATATAGATAAATGCAAACCGGAGCTTCTGTAGCACCACCTTCACAGGTAAAGTCATCGCAAAGGTAACTCGCAGACTGATATTCGTGAGGATACGGTTTAGTGATTGTACACCCTACGTCTGCCTGTAG
Organism: Acheta domesticus; assembly: GCA_031308135.1. Taxonomy (NCBI): domain Eukaryota; kingdom Metazoa; phylum Arthropoda; class Insecta; order Orthoptera; family Gryllidae; genus Acheta; species Acheta domesticus. The sequence continues at coordinate 98,957,329 of JAHLJT010003656.1, read as the reverse complement.
TTCTGAGAACATTGAAACCTCAACAGGGCAGGGAGCGATGCGCTCTCGTTCGAAGATTAGCATGAGGAAGGGGCACAGACGGCAGGGCCGAAACGGAGAGAAAGGATAAGGGCTCACGACACATAATGAGAGCCAAATCCAGCAGGACCAAATCACCACTCCCTCCCGTGATGAAAACATGCACTGCACTAACGGGACGAATGACCTTAGTAGTTGGCGTGCCCGGAGTCAGTCAGTCAATCAATCAGTCTTTCACCCTCTACAGCCAGATACCGCTTGGATGTTTTGTGGCATTTAATACCCACATGTTTGGGAATAATTGGAAGAATATTTAACCTAGTCTTTAGTATCTTTGTGAATTGTACTTCAGCTCTTGACCATTTCTATGGCTATTTTTAGTATTAAAATTATACCTTGCATAGAAATATTGTTTCTAATTTTTCTTTCTTTAATTTTGATTTTCTTCTTTTTAATGTTAATTTAGCATTTGGAGGACCCAGAAACTACAGCTCCAGTAGCTTCAACAGGGTATGATCTTTACGGAGAAATGGGTCGCCCTGGAAGTCGAGCTGGCATATCTGACCCGGCACGTTTCAGCCACTATGTTAATTATGAGGAAATTCAACAACATCTCAGGTGAATATTGTAACAACATTGTAAATTTTATAATTACTTATGAAAATATGTCCAAATGCTTTTCAATTATTGTTCTTTGGAAATGGTGTCAATGCTCTGAACTGTTAAAACTGAAAAGTGGTAAAAATCTAATAATATTATAAAAGCAAAGAGAAGTAACAAGTTATGTGTCTTTATGAAATGATAGAAAAACCATATTTTTAGATCTGATGCTATTTTCTTCAAAGCTGGAAAAGAAACTATGCTATCATATATTAAATAGCATATCCATATGTTGTATAAAACATTTTGTAGTCAACTTAAGGGAAAGGAATTTGAACCTGACTTGAAGATTTCATGTTAATAATTTTGATTACAATTTTTGGTTATATTTTAGAATTTATTTTCATTTATGTTTTATTAATTTTTTTCTGATTTGCGAAATTAATTTGCAGTAGTAATTTTAAAAATTGGATTCCTTGGGTTGGTCTGAAAGAGGGGGATTTATTACTCTTGTTACTTCTAATTGCAGTATAATTCTGTGATAGCTTTAAATTAAATATTTCTAACCACAATAAACTAAAGCAGTAAAAATATAGAACATCTGGGGAGCTTCTTTCATAAGCTAAGCTAACTGCAATATTTACTGAATGCCACATTAAAGGACTAAAAAAATTTATGAAATCTTAATTTTAATATAAATGTATTTTTACAGAGTAGATGGTGAGTTTCTCCATTTTAATTATTCATGCCGTTAATGCCCTAGAAAGTTTACAGGATATGTTTGGACATTGTAAGCATATCATCTTCTTTCAATTTCTTCTGTAGCCAACTGAAAATATAAACAGAAGAAATAATTAAATGCTGCTAAAAATGAAAGAAAAATGTAACATGCTTTTAATAAAAAATGTATATCAAGACTTCAGTAAATAATTAGAACATTATTCTGGTATAAAGGTCTTTTAAGAAAGTATCCTACCATGCAAAATAATAATGCACATGCTTAATATTGCCACACTTTTATTCACTAACAAACCATTCATAATAAATACTAACCAAATTAATATCTGCAATGAGGAATGTAATTTTTTCTTCTTTATCTTCCATAAATCTGCATGTTCTTTTGCTTTGCATCTGATCTATTCAGATGTTTAAGTATTTAAATCAAATAATTGTGTCTCCAATTATAAATTCTCACCTAGAATACCTATCAATACCTACATGAGAGTGTAGGTTTACCATTGCGAATTGAATCACATTATTTATGGCATTAAAAGGTTTTAACATTTGCATTTGTCAAATTTCAATACTGATCACGCAATATTTAATGTAGTTGAATTAAACTACATAAATACTATACCTCATTAAAAAAAGGAAATAAAAATGTTGTTTTTTTATTCACGTTTGTATTTTCAAAAGATTCTGCTCTTTTAACAATCACATTGTTCTGGTATATTTCGTTTACTGATTTTTTTAGTCAGTGAAATTGAACATAATTTTTTCAGCATCAATCAAATGAGCAGATTCAGTCACCATTCAGTCCAATGTGCAACTTACAAGAAATAGTACTATTATCTGTATTATTGGCTATGGTAAATCTATTATCATACAAGGTATTGTACATGTGGAAATAATCATAGGTGCTGGGAGCACAAGTAAGGAGGACTGTTTCATTTGCATGCTGTTTGCATTGCGATACAGCATGCAAGACAGATCTATATTTTGCATGAATTATCAAAGGGACAGATCAGTGCAACCTACATTACTCTCATCCCATGTAGCTATGCATAAAGTGTTGTGCTCGTGTTTGTACAATCAATTTGGGTCCATTATTATGCAAATTACGTTAATGTTTCTGTGAAAAATGTTCTTCCATCTCTGAAATATCTTGCTCTTATGAAAGTAGATTTTCGAAGATCAAAGTTATGAAGTGGCTTACTTGTACTATTTTGGTAACACAAAACAAAAAGGAATGTAAGTTGTGAAAATGTAAGTTTATAACGTTTCCTCCTATCAAACAGATTGAAATGCTATTTGCTTTTAAGATAACAGAAATATGTGTTTCGATGAACTTAAAATTTGTAGTAAAAAATTAACAAAAGGTGCAGATTAAATGTATTTCATGCATACACATTCAAAATGGAAAAGATCTTTTATTCAATTTCGTTATGTTACAAAAAATTGCATTGCAATTATATTTACTAGTCTCTTCAGTTAACCCTTTTCCAACTCCAGATCAATACATTTTATGAAAGCAAATTAAAAATTGAAAACAAAAAACATGAAATATAATTGATGTTGTATGTAGCACACTAGCATTGGGATCAGAGTTCTTTTGTGTTTCTGCAATGTTCTTGAATCTTCATGGGATGTACATTCCTGATTATGACCACTTTCCTTCTTTTCTTGGCTGAGAAGCAAGCACAGGGAGCACCTGTCAGAAGTGCAGATTATGCAAATGAGGGAGCAGGTGCAGCGCCAGAGGTATAAGGTGGAGGAAGAAAGGTAGGAACGTCGAGATTTTAATGTTTTGTAGCCTTTGAAATGTAATGTAAAGGACAGGCTTGTAGAAAAGGTCTCAATGTTAGATTTGGTGTTAAGGTATTGTTTAGTAGTTATGTAAAATTCAGTGGGAGAAGTAATATTTTCAGAAAGATTGACATATATAATTAAGCATGAATTTGCATTCTTTCACAAATATGCAGTGTAAGTAGAAGTGTGACATGCTGTTAAAATGAATTTTTTCCATAATATTGAATGTATTGGCAAAAATGTAGTATATTTAAAACTTGTAATGTGTATTTAACTTTTTAAGTTGCATTAGTATCGTAAGTTTCATTCGTATATATTGTGTATTAGTGTCTATATGTCCACTCCTTCAATAAAGGTTTTGAGTTGATCATGAAAAACAGAGAAAAAGTGATGCTATGAAACATGCAGCCCAGAGGTAAAGTATATACACAGAACTTCAGCACCTCGCTATATTTAAAAGAATTATATAGATATGCTTTTGAAAATTTGTTTTTCTTCAGAAGCATGTGTAGAGCTCAGCTTGTCTTTTCGCATGTTTTGGGAATGTGAAGGTATTTTTCTTGTGTGAAATGTTCTGTATGTTTTTGGTTTTTTGGAGAATGGTTGTGGGAATTTCAGGTTTTATAGTCTCAAGAATGTAGTAGGATAGTTCCTTGAGACCTTTAAAATTTCATTTATCTTGATAAATAATGGGGTAGCAAACTTACTTCATCATAATGATTAAGAAAATGTTTTACAGAATAAGTGTGTTATGGGGATTGAGCTGAAGTTATACAAGTATTAAACTGTATAGTAGTTTAGTTCGTAATAAATTATGTTACATTATGAAATTTTGGCAGCATCAGTGTAAAACTGTAGGAATTGAAAAATTACAGTAAGAATTTATTGATTATTAATTGAACATGGCAGAGAATGTACATAAGTATGAATGCTCCATCCTGAGGGAATAGTCAAGTATGTCTATTGTAAATTCTAATTTCAGTCGGCGACAGCAACATTACCACTCCCAAAGGCGGGAAACGAGGGAATTACACCGGCCTGTCTCAAACTTCTATGAATATGAAAGTATTCAAAGTGCAGCTCGGCCAGTTCATCAGTGGAGCAGTACAGTTGCTGCTGCTGATTCCAATTCAAATTCTCTGCCTCGACATGCACCACTTGAATGGGCTCATAAAAATAATAACAATAATAACAATGGTAAGTTAAAAAAAACTGAACTAAACACAAACTTTAAAAAAAATTGTATTAGTTGCTTCTAAGCATATCTGCATTTGAAATAAATTCTTATAAAGAAAGAAGAAGCAAAATTTCTTGCAAAAGGTTTAATTCCACAGAATTTTAAATTGGAATTCTTTTAAAACTGTCATTTTGATGGGCATAAAAAAAAAATTCTTGGAGAAGGACTCCAGAAATACATGCGTCACCTAGAAGTAACTTCTTTCTTCCTTTACTTTGTTTTGTTTGTTTCTTTTGTTTTATTCAGTTGTGTTTTATGTTTTCATTTCTTATCAACCTTCCAACATTCCATTTTAAAGGGTCATTCAATTTTGAAATTTAGTATTTTATTTCATTTAATAGTATGTATAACAATGGCTTGTTGAGATAACTACCTTTGCAGTATGATTTTTATAATTTATCGGATGTGAGAAGTATGTTTCATTTTTCCTGTATGATGAGGAAAAATGTTGGAGAAAGAAAGATAAAATTCAGTCATGTTAAATGGAGCTCCACATAATTTTGTTCTCTTCACTTTTTTTTTTCTCAGAGGTTTGAATGGAATAAATTTCCTCAAAAAACATGTACGTGAAAGACCATGGAATCACACTGTGAATTTGTGGAGAGGATGACTCTTTAAAGAAAAATTAAAAAGAATCTTCCAAAAGTGTTTGAATCTTTTTTTTCTTAAAAATAAGAAATAAACTTAAACAATTTTGCTTCAAATATATTCACCCTAGAACATTGCTTGTGCTGTTTCAATTTAATTTGTCAAACCTTTAATTTTGTTATTGTAATGTAAATGTAATGATGTAAATTATGTAATATTCACAGGCGGGCCAACGTACTCAAATCACCAGAAAATTTATCAGACAGCACAGTCTGCTGGCTCTAGCAATTTTCGGTTAGCAGCAGCAAATAAGAGAGATGTACCACTGCCAATGGTTCACAATTTACGGGGTAACACAAAGAACACAAATGTACCTACAAGGCCTCAGGGTCCATTTGTCACTCAAGTGCTGATTGGCGAACAGCTACCTGCTCCAGGTTCAAAGGTATGACAAGTGCCTTCTACCAGACTAAGGTGACTAACATATGTTTGAAGACACAAGAGCTGTGATGCACAGGAAGAGATAATGTATATATTTAACTTCATGTGTATGAATATACACAGGCTCAGTACCACTACAAATTTAGTGGACATTATTGCTTAAGAGTATTTGCTACTTGTAAGATAACAAATTTCATCCTTAACCTGTTGAGGAAAAATATGCTTCCACCTGATATCGTGGTCCTAACAGATCAGAACACAAACTTTCAACAAAAAGGTGCTGAAATAGGATTTGTTTCACAAGGATTATCCTTTTATAATTCAGAAGACAAATGAATTGTGAAATTTTTCTCGTAGTGACATTTCAGGCACAATGCTTAGCAAAAAGGTCTTGGAAATGACTTTAAATATGGATATTGTTAATGAGTTTGTAAATAATGAAGTATTTGTCTGCCAGTAAGTGTGTGTTTAGAATGTGAGATGTATGCCAAGAATAATGTGTTTAAGTGTTACAAAACTATTGCAGTAAAAAACAATATAAGTTGATGTGCAAGATAACAGAAAGTGCAACCAGAAGTATCTATATATTTCAGTGCCATGGGACTTGTATCTCAAGGAGTGTGCTTTTTCAATGTGAATTCTCTTGTACTTGCAAAATATTTGTTGAAAATTGCTGAAAATATATTATATTTATCTTTGTGTATATTTGAAAATGAGACTGAATGTGCAAGTTCATGGAAGGAGCATTGCATAATTCTATGTTTTTCTGACAAATTTTTAATATTAATTGGACATGGCATAAAATTTTGGTGCATATGTACAATTGTGCCATGTACTCTTTTTTTTTTTCACAAATGTAAGTTTTGTAAATATATTTTGTAGAATATTTCAAATAGAAGAAGTAATTTTTTACCAAATAAAAGTATTGATAGAATCTATGATTGATCTAATTACACATCCTTCTTTCAATGACAGATATTATATATATACATACATATGATTTAAAGTAAATAAATATTTATGTAATACATTCTCTGTCTCTTGAATTAACCTTTCTTTCAGAGCTTCTTCGCAAATGGATGATTATTTTGAATATCTTGGGCAAAATTCTGTAGAAATATGTAAGACATTATTGGAAGATATTTTAACTGACTTAAAAAGAAGAGGTTATACAATTTGAAGGGAAAAAAATAATTCCTAATGTTTGTTTGGTCATAACATTTGCTAATGTACCTTGATTTAAATCATTTTTCCTTCCCTTTAATGGATTTAATCTCTCATTGGTAGGCTGTCAAAGTAAAAAAAATAAATTACTTATTGTGGGGTCCAAACATACAATAAAAAAGGAATTGATTTAAGACTTTAACAATGCAAACAACACTTGCATCTAAACCATTCACTGGGATAATTCAAGTAATGTTTTTAAGAAAAACTTGTTTATGTATTTTTTAATATATTTCACTAGAGATATATTTAATATATTTCACTAAAGATTATGCCAAAATTTCTTATACTTTGAAAAAAAAAAATGTTGCTACAAAAGCAGCCACTTTCTCACAACAATGGATATGTGATATTACAATGTGACAATTTCTGTCCCACACTTCAACTACTATTGAAAGATTCTTATACAAGCGAGGCGTGAAAAATACATTCATCTTTCAAAATTCAAACAAAAACTGCTTTCTGAAATTGAATTCACTGTATACGTGTTCTACATAAATGCAGACGATGTCCGATGCGTATTTTAGCCTAAACAAAAGTATTAGTTTATATTAACGCGAACCAGCGGCGGCCGTCACTAGGCCTATACAGCTTTTTGTTATCAAACCAGTGGGGTTGTCGAACCAACAATTAACATTATAGCATCAGTAAATCGAGAGGCTGTGAAAGCATCGCTCTTCATTGATGATTTACACCTCCATGAGCATGCAAGTTATTGAGAGGCAGTTAAAACTAGTCATCAACAAATTGCAAGAATGGAGCCATGAAACTGGATTCAAGTTCTCCGCCTTAAAATCTAGCCGCATGCTCTTTTATAAGATTTATCACATCCATAATCATCCTGAACCTTTTCTTGGGTATCTTCAACTTCCTTTGGTCGAATACGCAACTTTCCTTGCCCTTACATTCGACAAGAGCTCAATATGGAGAAAACGCTTTCGAGAGTCATCCTGCCATTGATGTTTTTTGTAAATCTGGTTTTTATTAAGAAAAAAACATGTCTATTTCTTTCTTTAAACACTGCATTTTGCGAAACGCTTACGGGAAAGTTTCTTTTCTATTGACATATTAACCAAATGGAAAGTCTGTTATTTGACATGGAACTACGTAGATATGTTTTAATTCTTTTCGGGGTGCTCATTGATCGTTTTGTAGTAGCCGATGATGACTTGAAATGCTGAGAATCAGTTCCAATTGTTTGTTCAGTTTATACATTGTTCGTAGATCATTAACTATAATGAAAGTTGATAATTCAGTGCAAGGTTTGACTTTGTCTTCTGAACTGTATAGGTTGACAAATTCGTAGAGCTGAAGGATATGGCCTAAGCGTTCTTAAGATTCTGAAATTCAAAGGTAGGAAATGTCGTTTTGCAAACTAAATGTTTGTAGATAATTTCTTCTGTTGAGAGAATCTGTACTTTTATGATACCCCCTAAATGCTTGTTCTTGATTTCCTAAATGACAAACATAGTTTGAAAAGAGGGCCTACAATTTCTACTTTCTCACTCTTACGAGAAGAGGAAGTTGTGTAATTGTGCGCCGATCGGGGAATATCAATTTGAAGAAAATCGGCTGAACATCTAAGGCGCTAGCGATGAACACAGACATTTGCCTAAAATCGATTTTTCAGTATCAAGGTCCTACAAAATGTGGATTCTGGCTAGACCCTGTGTTATAGTGCGATTTTTATAAAGCTGCCTCTCAAGGCCCGTCTTCACGATGGAATATACAGGGCATTTTGCATTTTTCTCGGTCGTACCGCTAGATTTCGGCACGATCAAGCAATGCTTGATACAGTCGCAATTTTGCGACATCTAGCGACACGCCCGAGAAAGGCGAAATGCCGTGATATATTCCATCGTGAAGACGGGCCTTGAGAGGCAACTATAAAAATCGCACTATAACATTATCATTATTATATCATAATTTATTATAGGAATATATCTTTTCTTTTTTTAAATATATAATAACGTACGACGTTGTAGCAGTTTCAGAAGCTAAGTTGGCGACAAAAATTAAAGGTTTTAGCGGGCCTTGTTGCTACCCAACATCTGAGTCAATGATATATTCTGAAACGTACGCTTGTGACCATTTTCTAGTTCGTGTGATTTGAGCTTGGTTTTGTTTCGTAATATCTTGTGCATCTGCTTTTAGTCAGTTATTTAAATAGAATGTTATTTTCAGAGTTATTTAAATAGTTGTTACTAGTTCTTCGTCGTAGAAAGTAGTTAGTAATTTGCGGGATTATCGTGCAACATTTGTGGTAACCTTTATTTAGTTATCAGTTTCAAATGTATATTTGGTACGTTCAGTTACCATTAATTAATAGTTATTAGTTAATTTTTTTCATAATTGTATTTAATAATTGCGAAGTACGTGCAGGCAGGTGAAGTTATTTCAGTGCATTGCATTGACTATTTTTTGTTTGCTGTTTCTGTTATATTGTTACTGTGGTTGACCTTTACTGTTTTGTATTAAAGTTACATCCACATTTAAAGCTTTTTAGGCTATGTTGTAGAAGAATCATTATGATAGTCATACTGAGAAAATAATTCTGGATTATTGAAAAAAGATACAAAAAAATTCCTGAAATATTACCAGAATAATCAATTAACCTACAAGACAATGAGAAGGAAGAGTGAAATACAAGAAATCAATAGTCCCCTAATAGGGATTCAGATTTGTTACATTCAATTTTTACGGTTACATTTGGTTATTAGACATAGCAATTTAATTTAAATCAATTTTGATACCTAAGGCCACATTTTATTTTTTTGAATTCAATCTTTCATATGATATTGTGCAGCAGGAACTTTTAAATTTTAATTTTAAGTTTTGATAAATTTGATGGGACACCTAAATAGGGAAAAACATTCAGTTTTACTAAACGCTGCACTAATAAAATTCGAAAAAACACAAATCTGGTTTCACTGTATTGTCAACTACCCCAGTAGGTCTTAAAACTATAATAAATCAGAGGTTTTCCGGACTTTTTATTATATAATAATTACACTTATTAAATATATTTTTGTTTGCGAATTGATTACTTACGAAGAATAACGTTTTATTCCCTGTCCTCCAAACATAAGAAAATTAAGAAAGAGCGAAAAAGTTTATTATCAATCCCGCAATGCAATTCAGAGTATCCGCCACTTTGAATACAGCGGGTTGAAACCCTTCGGTTCAGAAGTTGGCGGAACTTGCAGATAGCCGTCAACGCCACCATATTGGGCATTTAGTGCGGCCTTTTAGGCCACCTCAACAGTACAGATGTCTAAAAGTCTAAGTTGTGGCTTCCCAATGTACTTGAGTGGTACTTCTCAATGATCAGGTAAGGTTTTATGGATTTAAGGGCACTAAATAAGGGCATTAAAGTTATTATTATTATTATTATTATTATTATTATTGTTATTATTATTTACATTGTAAATATTTGCATTTCTTTATAGTTCTCTGTCTAATCAAGACATTCCCCAAACTTCACGTTCAAACATGGAGGTTGATGATGATAGTATAAATGAAGAGCAAAAAATGAGACAGACGTAAGTAATATTTATTATACATTATTTGATTACATAACAACATTGTAACAAACAGAATTAGTACTGAATTTTATTGAAACCAATTTTAGTCTATTTTGTTTAGATCTTGTTAATTGTATAACTTGTATCTTGTTTATATACACATCTTAGTATTATCGTATACAGAGAAATGAACGGATTTATATATTTTACATGAAACAATTTTACCAAGAAACCTGGCCAGTGGCGTAGACTGATTTTTGATTTGTAACCCGCGAAATGAGAAAATAATTTTGACACTTTGGACAATTAGAGCACACAATTTGTATATTTAAAATAAAATCTCTTAAACTCAATTATTTTCAAAATTGTAATTGCATTTCAGAGTGAGTAGTTCATCCTTGTGAAGAATCGAATCCTCAACGGCGCGATGTTTGACATGTAATGAAATATTGTGTTACACAAAAATGGACAATTTACATTTATTTTAAAATAAAAATAGTTCATATTGTCAGGGTATGTAACACATCACTCACATCCGTGGACGCTACGCCCCTGAACCTGGCCCTCATATCTTATTTATATTGCTGAGACGATTGTATTTTCTCCTTTGCTACTGCTTAAGCAATGTAATTCGATTTTTAAATATATTCTCTTTGGCCATTATCTTAACGTGAAAACGTGAAAAAAAATCAAGACAAATATGAATAAAATATAATTCGGATTTTGTAATCATTATTATCACTAAATACGTAACATATTGTTCCTCTATGTCTGTATTTTCCCGGTCAAAGCATTCTGGAGGAGCAATAACACTGGAAACCTTTTCATTTAAAAAACCGAAGTGTACCCTAGGCCATAACTATGGATTCAATTGTTACGTGATTTCAAGTTTAAAGTTGTGCTGAATACTCTCAATCGAGCAACGAGAATACCAGAGACATTTTCTATTATACGTCTTGCTCGTGACATGCGATAGTAGTATATTCTCTAGTTTGTGAGGTAAGGCTATCTTGACTCAATGGTTTCATCAAACCATTTTTTAAAGGGAAAGCAACGTCCGCCACAAAGGGGAAACGTGAAAACGTTTTTCTAGTGGGATCACCTGGAGTGATATTGGGGAGAACACTTTGAAGTTTTTCAAAAAACGACGTTCTTCAGAACATCACCGTCTGAAACTCTGCCACTTATACCAAACTCACACATAATAGATTTATTTGTTTGCATCAGCGATACCGTGTAGTACCATGTTGATCTAGCTTTGTAATTAAAGAACTCCGTTCCGCTATCTGTTGGAAGTACAATGGTGACACGCAGAGGCATACCTCCGGTATGGTAAACATGCATTGGGCGCTATTTAGAGTATACCCGCTAAAACAAGTAACAACCACCCTAATTTGAGATATCCTGACAAGAGGCACAAATTCTATGCTTGCCATGGGCTCCTGAATACCTAGATATGCCTCTTGGTGATATGTTTGTCGTCCGTAGCACTGAGGTAGTGAGAGAAGTTCCAATGCATTTCGAATCCTTTCGCTATTTCCTTCCACTCTTCTTGTTTTCTGTCTTGGTTTTGGGAACATACAAACAGATTGAAAATATATAGGAAAAACTGTATATTAAATATCTAATATTTCATATTTTATTTAATATTTACTGATAACACCAAGGAACAATTTTTTTCATTTCAAAGGAAACAATCACGCTAATATCGAAAATTATTATAAAAAGTTTCTATCACGCAATGTTCAAAAGATATAAACATATTTGGTATTTGAAATAAACAAAATCATACACTAATTTCCACATTGTCATTCCGCTAATATTACTTAAAATATTTATGAACATGCCTTATATGAGGTAAGAACAAGTTAAAAATGGAATGTGTAGTATATTCACGCAATAATATGAAGACATTAAAATGGTGTGTTGGTATTCTCTATAACATTGGTAGAGCGAACGACGGACGATATTGACGACATTGGACGAGCGATTAACGACGTGAGATAAAAGTCAAAAAAATATATTTTTGTAATTTTTGAAAAAAGAAAAGAATAGAGCAATTTGGCGTTTATGTCATCCCATAGAGTGCATTTAGTACTATACCTTCCAAAAATTTAAAGAAAAAATTTGGAGCTGTCGACGGACGGACGTTTTCCTCTCAATTGGTTTTTCGGTATCAAGGAGTTACAAAACAGGAATTCTGGTTACACCATGTGTTAGGGTTTTTTTCTAAATTTAGCAACTGGATTTATCCACTTTTTCGTTATCAGGGCCCGGCAATGAATTTTTTGTGCGGAAAATTCGCCGTTTTTTCGCGCAGCATTACAGAAATTTTCCTATACTACGTATAATACTTCGTACATATATGGGAAAGTAAAAAAACAACACGAAAACCTAATTTTGTTGATATCTCATGAAAGTCGCATAGATGAACTGAACAAATGTTTTATTTTTAAATAGATTTTATACTTATTGATTCTACATATCTTACAGGAGAAATTTAAATGTATTTGCATTAGTAGCAAAATACGATATGCTACGGTATATTTAAAAACTGTGACGTGATGGCTTTTTATTGTGATATTCGTAATCAACGTACAAAATTGAGTATGTTTCGCACTCTACCTCCCTAGAGGTAAATATAGTGTTCCCTAATGTAATTATACTAAACATTTTTCAAGGTTCCAAACACCCAAGAACAAGAAAAGGGGGAACAGGATGGCCACCAACCAATCACAGGCATCAGTACTTCGGCACCACAAACTCCTCAACGACAACAAGCCTTTCGCAAGAAAGTCGATAAGAAAGATAACATCGAAAGGATAGCGAAAGAAGTGTTGGTGCAGGTGAGTGATTATTTAAAGAAGTCCCAAATTGAAGAAGACCGTTTCGATGTGATTGCCAAAGTGTTTGCAATCAAGTTACGCGGCCTTCCCAAAGAGCAAATGCTTTTAGCTGAAAAAATAATGAACGATACCTTGTTTCAAGCTGAAATGGGTACCTTAACCGTATCACACAAACTGGTGGGTGAACGAAACCCAAACCAGTAGTCGACGCATTTGTCTCCACAGTCTTACGAAGGTTCTGTGTGTTCGCTCATCGTGCCCAAGTTCTGTGGCTTCTGAAAACCAACAGATGTACGTACCTCAACAAGTGTTTGGACCCCATCAGGAATCTCATCCTAATGCACAATGTGGTTTTATACCCCGAGGCAATGATTCAGATTCATCTTAATTTGAAGCATTGATGGAAGTGGTGTAATTTAAATATTATCATATGTAAAATTTAATTAATTAATCAGGCAAATGTAAAATTTAAGTTGAAACAATAAAGTGAAATAAAACCCACAGATTTCTGTAATTATTGTATTTAACTCACCTTGAAATAATCATTACGTAGGACTGTGAAATAGCTTCACATGTTTCTGGCATTATGCTGCCAGCACACGACTCTGAGGAGAAATAATTATTGCGGAGAACTTGAGGTCTTCGTTATTCCTTCCAGTAGCCAAGAATCTCAGCGATGCAATGAGTCTTGGGGGGGGGGGGATGGCTTACCGCATAACTGTATTCTTAATACACGTAGTTGTAGGAGAGCTGCAAAGGTTGGGCAGAATATCCACAGAAACGTCTTCCTCAGTTTCTCTCAATAAGAGGATTCTGAAAAAAAACAAAACAAGTATTAAGACTGTCAGCACCCATTGTCTTTAGAATCTGCTTCTAACATTAAAAATATGAAGAAAATGTTCGTGTTACCATCGTCCTTGGAGAAAGGGATAGATTATCTTTCTTCTTTTATCCCATATTCATGCGTGGATGAATAATGGGTCTGCTGCAGCGCACCAAAATGCGGGCTCTTGGAAAATAT
>JAHLJT010003656.1:98735801-98938301 GCA_031308135.1 Acheta domesticus | reverse complement strand
GTAAACACACTTGTATTTGTTAGTTGTGTTTCTAACGACTTCTGTTAGTTGTGTTTCAAATTGCCATTCAGAACGAACATTTACTGTTATTCTTAAAATAATATATCTGCTAAACTATTAGGAAACCGAAAAATTTAGAAAATGTCAAAAATATGTACTTTGGTCGGCGATTGGCAAGTGGCAATTGGCAGTTGGCAAGTGTATGTGGTAAGTCCAAATTGTTAGTAGAAACCAAAGGAAATAGAAACTAATACGGGAAAGTCTGTGTCATTCTGTAACACCATTAGTTTAAATTTTCTCTGCCTATAAGTCTTTTAGCACTGTTCTCAAGATGGTTAAGGTCGGTGTAGGTGGTGGGGTGATACACACAATTTGTACCTGAAAATCAGGATGTTTGGATGGATGGAAGTAATCGAATATATCTCTCAGAATAAAAGGTTTTGCTATGAAACTTTGTTAAAAAGTCACAAGTAAGATTTATTTACGCCATTCCGGAGACCATTATGATATTTTAACATTTGTGGGTGCTTTACGTAAAATTCCTGTAACATTTTGAATATTTTCTACAAAATGACTGCAATTTTTCATTCAATTATATGCTCGAATATAATAAAGTGCATTTGTAAATATGATATTATTCCGATGTTCATTAAAACCTCTAAAATTTTGAATATTGCAAATGTTGAAATTTATTTTCGATCCTTCACCTCTAATATTAAATCTGGAGGTTTCTTTATCAGTGAAATTTATCCCTCTATTTTAATCTTTAAATCATGCCATACACTTAAAATATATGATTGATTCTCAAGAAATACCTAAAGGAAATAGACTTTTTAGAAAGGTAAAAGTTTCGGTATGCCGTGCAATCCCTCTCGTTAAGAATGCCGTCTTCCAAGTGACCTTGCGGTTCGGCGTCACACTCAGGAGTATAATTTATTGAGCCCCCCTTCCCCAGTAGACCTATGGCTCATGTATTGCCCTGATCTTGAGTGTTCACGTATTTTTAGTTACCTACACCGCACATCACAAAGAACAGCGTTGCCATAGTCCAAGATTCTTTATTCTATGGCGCTAGATCTTACTGGTTTTTAGTGTTCACGTATTTTTTGTTGGAATTGCCAAACGTATTGCGTGTGTTTTAAAACTTATATTTTTCGCCAAAAATCACGCATTTGCTTAACACCTCTACATGATTTAAAAACACAGCTGAACACCTCTCTTGAACACTCTGTTCGCATGTACTGAACTGAATTGTATCGCACATATCTCTTCATCACTCTGCTCTAAAATTTACACGTGGTAAACTGACTTACATCGAACATCACAAAGAACAGCGCTGCCATAGACTAAGGGTCTTTCCTCTATGGCGCTAGATCTTTACTAATCTTTACTCTATGGCGCTGCAGTTGCGCGCTGATAATATTCTTTACTGAATACACATCGCATTAATTAAAACCGTAGCTCAAGAGATCACTTGAACACTCAACACTAACATTTATATACTTATCTGAATTCACGGTGGAAGAAAATTCTCTTACACGTATCTGGAATTGAGTTGCACTTCGAAAGAACGAAAACGTAGACATAGTTAAAGAAAAGGAAAGGAAAGAGAGAAAAGGAAATAATACGTAGGAAAGACTAATATTTCCTCTATGATAAAAAAGGAAAGGTCAGTAAAGAAAGGAAAATTTGCCACAAATACTAAAATGAAAGAGATATATAAGAAATAAAGAGATAAAAAGAAAGTAAACAGAAAACAAGAGAAAAAGAAAAAAAGGAAAGAAAATTGACAATATAAAACAAGACGAAATGAGACCGACCATACCAAACTAGACAAGACAAAGCCAGACCAAACTAGACCAGAAACCAGAGCAAACACAAGACCAGAGCAAACCAAACTAGACCAAAAACCAGAGCAAACCAAAACAGACCATTCCAAACCAGACCGTTCCAAACCAGACCGTTCCAAACCAGACCGTTCCAAACCACGACCGTTCCAAACCACGACCGTTCCAAACCACGACCGTTCCAAACCACGACCGTTCCAAACCGGACCGTTCCAAACCGGACCGTTCCAAACCGGACCGTTCCAAACCGGACCGTTCCAAACCGGACCGTTCCAAACCGGACCGTTCCAAACCGGACCGTTCCAAACCGGACCGTTCCAAACCGGACCGTTCCAAACCGGACCGTTCCAAACCGGACCAGACACCACCCTACTAGATACTATCAGCCACGACACACGACAACGCAGCAGAGGACGCGACTCGACTAAAGAAAAAAGTTCACGATCAGAATCGAAACGACATTGCAAGACAAAATAAGATACAACACGATTCACTACCCGATAAAATAAAACACCAGATAAGAGAAGAGAAAAAGTGGCAAAAGAGAAGATGCGAAATGAGAAAAAAGAAGAGAAGAAAAGGAAATAGGGATATATTACACGGAGTAAAAAGAAAGAGGCCAACGGAAAAGAGAAAATACAAGACGGAAAATTATATGATTAAGAGAGGAAGAGGGTAATTAAGACAATAGAGGAAAGAAGAGAAAATTAAGAAAAGGAAGAGACAACAGCTACGGTGAAGAAAGAAATGTGAAGAGGGAAAAAAGCTAAGACAGACAGAAAAGAGAAGAAAGGAGAAGATAAATAGAGAAAGAAGAAAAAATGAGAAAAAAGAGTAGAGAGAAGGGAGAAAAGAAAAGAAAAATTAAAGGAGAGAATAAGAAAGGAAAGAAAAGCGAAGTAATAAGAAAGAAGAAGGGGGAAGAGGAAACATTTGGAATGCTATTGTATCATGGACTTACTGTTTTATGTTCGCATGTGCAAGTACCTACGCAGACTTACTGTCTTCTGCCTGATGGCGCCGAATTTCTATTACCAGAGGCGCACTTGTTGAGAGAGGACCGCCTGCAGACATGCTGTTCACTCTTCATGTTTCCAGATTTCGTCTCCTGTTCCGTTGCCTCCACTACGGGTACTCTGCGAAAGAATTTTGACATCGTTACTGTTCGTACTACAACATCGTGTAAAGTGTAAAAAGGCTTACTCAATTTTAGGTGCGCCGGTAAAGATCGTGTCTTCTTAAAACTTCTTTCTTGACGCACAAATACTTAAATTCTACCCACCCTATTTTATCACTGTGTATTTAAGTGTGCCCTTGTGTTATACTCATTGTGTCCGTTATATTATAATCCGCAAGAAGTTGTCAATATACTCGACATTTATATACAGTTCATTTCGGTGTTAGCAGTATATGACAACTCCTTGCTGTACCTTATAGTACCTGCAAGAAAACACCTGAAAAAGAAACCTGCCTAAAGGGGAACCGAGACGAAACAAAATAATGCAGCAAAACATATCAACACTCAACAAAGAATATAACGGACACAATGTGACGTGCCATTTTGTACTGAGTGGGGAGATGTGACTGCCCTACGGAGAGCTGTGCCCTCCCCGATTACGCGAACCGACTTCTTTGCTTCGGGTGATTGCGTCTACCCTGTGTCACCGTAGGGCGGTCGGGAGGGCTCGGCGACCACCAACACTTACGCAGTGCTAGGCACGCAGCCCAGACACGTTCGTCTGCGAGGCGCACCGTCGCTCCATGGAAGCGAGAACGCCAATGGCGTAACAGAAAAAAGCAATGAAAATAACTGTATTTACCAATTGGTACGGCATCGACGAGCTGCTTGTGACAAGCAGTCGTGTCATCTACAGTTTCATCTCGCGTGATAGTTTTGTTCAATTATCAATTGTGTACTCGTCCCGTTTGAAGCGAAGGGACCGGCACCCCACTCAGTTTTTACTTACCACTGCAGGTACACTCCAACCATACTCCGTTTTTATGTATCCATTAGAATTTATTAATCCATTTTATCCATCCATTATCCATTTTATTTATCTGTTTATTTATCCATTAGAAATCCTGCAACGATATGAAAGAGTGAAAGATGTGAGAATATTTTTCGGTCGTGCAATGTTTAGATTACACTGGTCTAAAAAGAATTTTTTTCTTCCACAAGAATAAAAGTAACAGATTATAGAAGTATTTTTCATACTAAATTGAAATATCATTTCAGTCTTTCCTCATCAGGCAGGAGTTTTGTGTGATATTCATTTGAACTTTTTATAATTTTTAATAAATTCAGTAACTCGCTATCCAACTTTAAGTGGTGTACTACTAGTCCTGACTTACATCCTGACTGCTCATTCTGTAACTAGAAAGTGGTAATCATGATTTTCGGGCATATTCTACATCTGGAACATCTCTCTTCTTGGTCCAACAGTACATAGTCAGCCAATTGATATTCGTACTTACGAGCTCATAGGCACCTCCACATTGACACATCACAATGCCAGATTAACTGGTCTGAGCATGTATAATATATACTATCTGAATTCAGTGAGAAAAAACGCACTAGATTCACTAATCAGATTTCTTGTGAAGAATACCTTGTCGACCAGTGTTATTGGACTACGAATATTATTTTTCAATCCATAAATACTCATTCACGATTTTTAATTCGCATTAGGGGGAAGAGGTAGAATATGAATTTACATACAAGAACCATGCACACATAATGGCGACCGACCCGACAGGTGTCTCGATGCGCACTGGAGGGAACGGCTGTGGATTCGCGGCAAATGGTGGTGATCTGCCGCGCATTTCTTCGAATTCTGCTCTAGGGATGGAAACAAATGATAAAAATTGCCTAAAAATCTCCAATTATTTTTGTGATATTATTGTTGTTACTTTTTTTGTGAAATATGGGGGATTTCCTCAAAAACGAATTTGAAATATCCAGAGGAAAATCCCTTAATTTTTCGATAGCCAATAAGAATTTAAGTTGATTCCGCGAAATTTCCCGGTCTCACGCCAGGACATCTAATGTAGTTAAAGGAAATAAATGTTATAAATGTAATCGAAGTTTGCATTTTTTCAGTAGAATTTTTTTAAAATCGCCTTAAAATTCTTCAGTTATTTTTGTTGTTACTTTTATGTGAAGTGTGCGCCCTTCCTTTAAAAAGGACATCGCATATCCAGAAAAAGTTCCTCAATTTTTTGATAGTAGTCAATAAAAATTTAAGTTGATCCCGCAGGTTTCCCTGCTTCCCGCGACCAGGACACTGATGTGGTCAAAAGAATAAAGGTTATTGGGATGTAATTGGGATGTAATTGGGACTTGCATTTTTTTTCAGAAGAATATTTTTAAATTCACCTTAAAATTATTCAGTTATTTTGATGATTTAAGAGAATTTATCTCCTGATACCATTCTGTTCGATTTTCGTCATTCTTTTAAAAGATTAAGTACCTTTCGAGAGTAAAATGTCTCCATATTCTAATGGTGAATAAAATTTCCTATTGATCCCAGTAATTGTTCTCAATGTCGGCAGTGAGGACATACTACATTATACTCCTAATCGAAAAGAAATTGTATACCTACATACTTCGTAAAAGAAAATTAGTCAAACGTTTCTTGAGCAAAGAGTAGTGATTTAAGAATATCGTACATGAATATCCTTTTTGGTAGCAAATTATCTAAAATATTTTTTTCACGAGAAAATAGGTGAATGATAAATACAATTATTAAATTAATTTATGAAGTTATGTGTTTGTAGTTTATATTTGAAGTTTGTGATTGTTTAACGAATATGTGACAGAGTATCTTCCCGCAAATTTCGGAAATTCAAGTGAAGTAATATCCACTGTGTAATCAGGGGCGGTTTGTCCTAAGGGGCCACTGGGCCGGGCCCCACCAATATTAAATAAAGCACAAAAATGCTTATTTATCTTTACAGCAATCTCTTTGTGGTAATTGTAGTACTTTATTGGAATTCTTTATTCGTGAAGATCGACAATTCGTCCCCAGAACTCATTCCAAGTCCCAATAACCAAGAATTGATGGTCATAGTTCCTTGCCCGCACTCAAAGATAGTGTTAGTAGTACTCAAGGGGCCCGGCCTGCATGGGCCCCAAAGCGGTAACTCCACTCCGTTTTTGCAGGGTCAGCGCCCTTTCGCACTGGGCACGACCACTGCTTGCTAATTTTACCAGTCCTAGGGGCCAGCTCCAGCGGGCCCTTCGCAGAGAAACGGCAGTCTGAGCGCGCCGTTTTCAAAGTGCTCGTGAAGTTCAGCGCGCTGTACTTTGTAACACAGTTGCTGTAACACAGTGCATTAATTACACTGTTTTCGTTTTCTTCACTGG
This sequence comes from Acheta domesticus, assembly GCA_031308135.1. Lineage (NCBI taxonomy): Eukaryota > Metazoa > Arthropoda > Insecta > Orthoptera > Gryllidae > Acheta > Acheta domesticus. The sequence goes on along the minus strand of JAHLJT010003656.1, from coordinate 98,932,088 downwards.
GACTTGAAAAAAAATATATTAAACGGTTAGGGACACATCAGCTGAGTGACTTATAATTACACAAGTTGATGGAAAGAAGAAAAGAACATTCTGTAATTCGAGGTTTCAAAAAAAATCATGGTTGACTGTGAGTGAAGAAAAACAAAGCTAATTTTGCTTTTATTGTTTATTATTTGGTGAAGGATTGTGTACGACAGTAGGCTGTAAGGATCTGAAAGTTTGAGGGAAAGGATAAAGTAACACGAAGAAATTGCATTGCATTTAGAAAATGCTTATAAATTTAAAACTTTTGGAACTGTGAATATTGTTGTACAGATTGATTCGGCGATCAAAATTTCAATCTAGAAACGTATGAACAAGTTGCAAAAAATATACATATTTTAGGTAGAATGATTGAGTGTTTAGTAAAATACTGTGGCATTCATCATTCACGGACTAGCACTGAGAGGGCATGATGAATCTGAAGATTCAAAAGACCGTGGCAATTTTGTAAACTTATCGTTACTCTGCAATCTAGATAGTGTGTTAGATGATTATTTACACAATTCTTCTATTTATAAATATAACTCAGGCATGACAAAGAACGAGCTGCTAGATTGTATGTGTATTTGGAGGAAGTGAAGAAAGACATACTAGATGTAGCTGATTTTATTTCTTTGCAAACCTATTAAACAACTGGCATAACAAGTCGAAGTAAACTTGTCTTAATTTTACAATATGTTCCCCTTTCGAAATCTCAGCATTCTGAAAGATAAGCTATGTAATTAGCGTAATTTTTGTAAAAATCTTTTGTTTCCATTGACACACCAATATTTGATTAAATGGATTAATAAAAATTCCTACTAATTTTTTTGTGGAAAACATACAGATTCAAAGGTTTAATTAACTGATAATGTATATTAATTAAACGATCCATGAAATGACGTTTTTTTATCAAATACGTTATTGATTCTGAGATGATAATCGTGCTTTTACAACCTGGCCCCATCAGGAAAAAATATCACGAGCCGCCACTGCTTATAATACTTATTAATGGATCGCGATACAATGTCGCTGTACAATGCTTGTTAATTGAGTAGCATATCAATGTGCGAGAACCAATCTCAAGTCACAATATATTGTGTTTTAAAATAAATTAAACAAATTGAACGTTCCTGAATAAACAAATGCCTAAGTGAAATCCATGATAAAACTTTGTGCAGAATACTAGTGACAGAATTGTTGCGTCGAAAATATGACATTTCTTTGTGTGCATATTCTACCCTTTTATTTTAATGTTATATATTACTACGATTGCAATCGAACACAGTGGCCTCAGTTTATTGAGTTCTTAAGAACCCCTTTACTTCTCTTCGCTGCATTTCCTAAGCTTCTGGCCTCCTCTATCCATACAATAAGTAATAGGTTTAATCTTAAAATCTGGTAAATAGTAAAAATGTGTGTAACTAGTCACACCAAATAGAAAGCGTGTAAGAGAAGGTAAATCGTAATCATGTTTCCGATTGTCCGCTTATATTTCTTTCTCAGATATTTCAGGAATGTTTCCTTAATATTTTGTTCAGAACGATTGTGAAACTATTTTCTAATCCATTATTTTGTAAGAAGCGTATCCTCGGTGGATGGTAGAACTCTGAACACCTGCTCAATTGCTACTCTCGGGTTGGGTTCCGTGGGTGACCTTCACAGCAGCAGCAGTGCTGTTGGTGTAACGAGACGACTTTATAGTCTGCGAATGTGTTTCACACAGCCTTCTTATTACACGATTAAGTATGAGGTAAATTACAATTCTATTAATGGTCCGGAAGGGTAATATTTGAGGCGTTACGTCAGAGACGATCGTAAGCCACGCTTCAATGAAATTTGAGATATTGCCTTAGATTAGTTGATTATTGGAAGTATCCAGTGAGACAGAGTGTGGTTTCTATTGGTAGATAACGGAATTGGTGGAATATGCAAGCTACCAACGTCTATCGTTGGTTCTGTTGTTTTTTCTTGAGAGATAGTCACAAGAATCTAATAAGGCAAGCGCAAGAAGGAAGATTGCAAATAATAGTGAATTTGAAGAAGAAACGGATAAAAGTGATAGAAATTATGAATTTCTGCCAAATTATGGAAGGTGGGACTGGAAAAAATGGAGTGAGAACCAAGCTAGATGAGGAAAACTGCTTTAAAAAAATACCTGCGTATCTCAACTTCAAATGCAGAAATCTTCATATTATAAATGATAACTGCAAGAGACAAAATACAAATTTGGCAATCGCTGACATAGAGCGAGCATTGATAGAATGTGTAAGATTTATGTCTATTTCTCACTGGTTCCCCCAAGTAAGCCATACTAGACTACTCCCTGATGGGGGCTTTGGAAATATAGAGAAGTATGCCCGCCAAGGGAGAAATATTTGTTCCGAATAACTGGAAGGCTGTAATATGTCAATTGTGTGTTAAAGTGTCAAGTTATAATTATCAACATTGGTGTATGGACGGTTACCAATATGCACATACGCTCAATCCCCCACTTGAATACCAAGTTTGCAAGAAATGGTTTTAAAGATCTCTAAATGTGACATGGTGGTAACATCAAAAATAGACCTTTACGTTTGTCTGATATACTTCTGATTACTTTCAAGTTTGAGCAGAATAATCCAAATATTTTCAAACTTACTCAAATCTAAAATCAAGAAATGAATCATCATACATACATTAATATCTGTAGAAAAAGCACATTTAACTAGAAATGCATTCTCTCTCCCTAAGAAATAAAAAGAAACATTGAAAATAAGCAAGAAAAAAATGGATGGTATGATGTCTTAAAAGTTTCTTAGAAGGTGATGATCGGTTAGTGTGTGAGCTGAAAATGTATGAAGAAAAAAACAATCTTCTACAATAATTTCTTATTTTTCAGTATCGTTACTACATCCATATCTCACCGTTGTTGTGGTGACTACATTATAATACTGTACATAATATAGACGTAAGATTTTACATAATCTAAACAGTTAATTTTAATGGGTCGGCGACGGTTTCATGTTCGTGTAAAGTATTAATTATTAACTCATTTATGTTTCATGCATTTCAAAAATATTTTTATCTGTGAAAACATATGTATTTTTTACCGAATAGAAAGTCAGACATGATTTTGGAAAACTTAGAAATTAATTTCATGTATTTCATTCTGCCTATCTCAAATTGTTAACATAATGTCCCAGAAAGTTCCAGGTAAAATGTCCAGCATTCATTTGATACCTTTGATTTTAGAAACTAACCAAAGATAGAAACAGCGCTTCTGTAAAGTTACCATTTTGTGGCTTGTGACTATCTCTGAGGCAACGCCTTATTTGATAGATGGGATGTTTAAACATTTTGCGAAAACTACTATGCTACTAGAACGTGATTTATTTTTACTTTCCCATGTACATAGAGGAGGATGTCCAAATATGGGCTAGCTTTTGATTTATGAATGTAGTTGACACATTTTTGGACATATGGGGAAATTGAAACTTTGAGCCGTGCCTTTGATCCATATCCTTCAGTTCTAGAAAGTTTGAGAATTAAAATATTTCAGTTTCATAAAAAACGCTTTATTAAAAAAAATGGCAAAATGTCGTAGTTTGAAAGTGAGGTCCAAATATGGGCTATCCCTAATTTTTTTTAGAAAATATAATGAAAAAAATGACAGTAAAATTCACTTGCAAATAGTGCAATATTAGCACAAAATCGTAAATTTGCTTACAAAAACCATGTGTACACACACCTCTCCCCCCTCTAGCACATTCTCTGTGCACACCAATGACATGTAACAGGCTGTACCCAATCTTCACCATTTCTAACTTACAAAAGCAACCGTTGGCAAAACTTATAGGAATCATCTTATTGAGGGTTTTTTTGAGTTATGGTCCCTCAAATTCCGAATCTGAGTCATCCAGGGGTGGTTGTCTCTGATCTTCTAAGTTGGAGGAACTCGGCGTCGGAGGACGACTTTTTCTTCTTTCTCTTTGATTTAAGATGTGTTTCCTCTTTCTTCCTTTCGTCTTTCACCCCATCAGCAGTAAACAGAACCTTTCTTTTTGTCAATTTGGAGCGGTCCTCACGGTTGTAGCTCGGACCGCTGTAGCTCTCCACGGTAAGGTGTTTCAGTGGCCAATGATGCTTTTGCTGACTTTAAATGTAATACTTCTAATTATTTACATAAATAGTAGGTACATTGTAATTAGGTACATCATTTTCACTTTCCGTATACATACGTACATCATTTTCACTTTCTTGTATACATACATATATAGGACTAGCGACTAAACCATGGGTGGGTTCTTTTTGCAAATTGAAGAAATCCATGTCCATATGACTCGACAAGTTTGCAGAGTTTGAAAAATATTCTTGAAAATTTGGGGGTACTTTACATGAAGCCCCCCGGACATTTTCAAAATTTTCTCAAAAACGGCTGCAATTTTTTTCTTTAAATTTCTTGTGAGAATAGAGTAAAATACTCATTAATGTGACATAGTTCCGAATTTCACGGTTAATTCTAAACTTTCGAAAATTGCAAAAGTTTGAATCTTTTTCGACGTCTTAGTTGTTATAGTTAGTTAGTTATAGTTAATGCCTTATTTTACGTGGCGAGACTCGGGCCATCAGGCCCGCTCTTCCGTCTGACCACGCAAATTTCGCTACGCTCCTTTCACCTAGCGGAGAAAGAAGGTATTCTAGGGCGACGAAACAGGCGATTTGAATTTAGCTCAGAGGCGTCATTTAGGCTTGAGGATCTTTTACAAGCAAGTAAATCTACTAACATGGGCCAGCCGGCTTTACTTCCCCTCCGCGGAAGGCGTACGAAGGCTTTGAAGGCGTACGAAGGCGGAAGGCTTCGATCGGGTTTGAACCCGCGAACTTGGGTATGACAGTCCGGCACGCTAACCGCCACACCATCGAATCCGCAAACACCATCGAATCCGCCGACGTCTTCCTACAACTACAAAATTGAAGAAAGAGATTTTTCCTTCAAATGAAATTTGTTGTACATAATTAGTTCTTTCATTCATTTCAGCCAAGATGACGTACTTCCTGCTCATGGTGGGGTCACAGTACTTCCGTGACTCCGTTCTCTGAAGAATATATCGTTCGCACCGACCTTGAAACCATGTGTTCGCATAAACCTACCATACATTTCGCTAAAGGAGTGCAATGTAATAACCTGGACAATCCGTGACCCAAGAACATCTTGATGTTTTCCCAGTTGCCCATGCTCTTTCTTATCGTGGGCGATTTAAATGCTCAAGGGGAATTTAAATGCCCACTACCCCACATGGGGTGGTACAAGATCTTTTCCGAGAGGTAATATTCTCGAAAACATTATTGACTAACAGAATCTATTTCTTCCGAATACTGGCGAACGCGGACATTTTCTGCTGTATACACAGCATTTATGCCCGCCAAGGCGGGCCTAGTGGACCCACTGTGGCCGAGGGAGTGGATTGTGGCCCACTGCGTGGCGTCCTCGGAACGGCGCCCCGAACGCCCCGCTTACCAACTGTAGAATGGCTGTTTCCCGAGAGCGCCACCAGGGGCAGGTCGGGCGGCGGCCGGCAACACAGGAGCGTCACAGGCCAGGGGTCGCGGTCCCGCCGTCACGCCAGATTGGGCGGGAAAACAGAGACTCACAACGCTGCTCCGGTACTATAAAAGGGGGGAGCCGGCCCGGAGCGGGCAGATCGTGTCGAAGTGTGAGCCTGCGCAGAAGTGACTTGTGGTGTTGTGACGACGGTGTCTTGGTGAACGGCTTTTGGTAACGTGGTGTTATTCTACTGGCATTTTGGTTGAACTGGCTACGTTTTTGGACATCTACTGGAAAATTGGTACCCTGGCTTGTATTTGGTTTATGTTTTTGGACTGTGGCAATAAATTGATTTACCAGAACTGTTATTTTTCTACCCTGGCTTCCCCAGTACATAACATTTTCCCTTGGCGCCAAACACTTTCTTGTTCACAGATCTGGCTCTCTGTAGTTCATCTCTCTCACCTATCTTAGAACTGTTTTTGATGACCAGTGTAACAGTGACCATTGACCTATTCGGGTCTACTTCGATATTTCTAAACGTTGCCTGCCCTCCTCGCTGGCTAATTCATCAGGTGGAGTGGGAGTCATTCGGGAAAGAAATACGACTATCGGAAAACTCCAAACGATATCGACGCTATGGTAGCCCATTTTACTGATTGCGCTCGACATGCGGCTTTAATAACCATCCGAAGTCGTCAGGTTGCCCACGACATACCTCCGTGCTATGGGAGAATGTCGTCTTAGCCTCCGCCATTCGTGATCTGAAGTGCCCCTGACAAAACTCAGGACTCAGGGCTCAAAAAAGCTCAATTTTCAACCACTGAAAAAAATTCCAGGCCTGAGCTAGTTGGGTCGTAGGAGAAAGTAAGGAGAGCCTGTATTTCACTTTCTTACCGTACCCCAAAAGACGTACGACAAAAGGTGTAATGGATCGAAGGGAGGTTTCCCTCACCATCTATTTCAGATCTTCTGTTAGTCCCATCAATTCCCCAGAAGACGTAGTTGAGGAATTGACCTCTCATTACGAGCTAATCTCCAGTTCCTTATACTACCCTTAAACGTTATCTAATCTTTAACACTATCATAGAGCTAGGAAGCTTTATGAATACCAAGAGGAGAATCGAGAACTACAGATTGAATTTTTCGAGTCGCTTGGTGGAAGACAAGTTCATTTTTCTTCTTGGATGAATTTTCCTCTGTCCTCTCTCGCGCGAAAGTCTGCTCTAGGACCAGTCCACACAAATAATCAAACGCTTAAGTATTACCGGAAAGGGCACTTTTTCATCCTCTGTGTGGCGTCATACGGGTGTAATAAAAACAGACGAGAGTGTGTTGTAATAACAGTGCGTTTATTCATAAACTAGACCGTAGTCCCAAATAACAAGTTTCACTGCTTACAATTAACTAACTAAATAGATCCCACTACTAGAAGAGATTTTAATCGAACGGCTACCACACCGCTCTACATCTGAGACCTAATGCATGTCTCGCTCGTCACGACAATGAATTGCCGGCCCCTTGCCCACGTGCGCCACTCGCACGAACTTGCGCACAACCGCAGGCCGACGCTGCTGAGAAGCAAGAAGAAGGAGACATTGTTCTCGTCCGTTATGTAGGCCTTTCGCCGCCCCCATTGCCTCCGCGCCGTATCCGCGCTAGGCAGAAATTCCCAATGCGTCATCTTCTACGCCCTTTGTTTAACATCCTGCCATCTGCCGCAGATAGTCACCGTTTGAGCGTGCCACGACGCTACATTTGCATCTTCAACCAGATTTGGGTCGAGCATGCCATACTTGCCTAGGATTTAGTGCGAAGCCATTGTTATCCCAATTCTTAAAGAAGGAAAGTACAGAACAAATCCTTTGTGTTACAGTCCAATCTCGCTCACAAGCAATGTTTGCAAACTTATAGAAAGAGTATTAAACACACGCATGGTCCGGCTCCTAGAACAAAGAAATATACTTACATCTATTCAGCGTGATTCAAGTCGATTATGAACCATCTAGTCAGCCTTGCTATATAGATTTCCACTTCTTTCATGCTACAACACCTGGTAGACATTTTATTTGATCGATAGAATGCGTAAGACACCTCCTAGAGTTATGGCGTTCTTAGCACCATGCATGTTGGGGGACTCAGGGGACCGCTCCAATTGTCCACAGCTGCCTTTCTTTCCTCAAGAACTTACGCGTCCACTTTTGTGGCTCGCTATCTTCCAGTCACCAGTTAGAAAATGAGTTCTCCCAGGAATCAATTTTGAGTGTCGTTCTGTTTGTCATTACTTGTATTGTTATCGTATCAGTAATTCGAGAGCCTGTGAAAGAATCGCTCTACATTGACGGCTTCGCTATTTTTTTGCACCTCCAAGAGCATGCAAGCTATTACTTGCATTTAAAAATTGTCCTCAACACAAGAATGGAGAAATGAAACTTCTCCGCCTTAAAATCTATCTGCATGCACTTCTAGAAGATTCATGACATCCATAATCATTGTGAACTTTTTCTTGGGGGGTCTTCAACTTCCTTTTGGCGAATACGCAACCGTCCTTGGCCTTACATTCGACAAGAGCTCAACATGGCAAAAACACATTCGTAAACTATAAAGTCGATGTGAATCACCATTGAACCTCACCCGCACACTAACCGGTAGCTCATGGGGTGCAGACCAAGTACCAAGTATGTCTCTTGCGTTTATATATGACTCTATCCGTCCTATTTTGGATTATGGTATATTGTTATAAACACAGGGAGAAAAAACTGACGAAATTATTGTGAACCGTGGCCTAAAACAGAGATGTAGCGTTTCTTCAACATTATTTTATAAATATATAGGTGATCTGATACAGCAGTGATAACTTGGCATCAGCCTTGGCATACAGCTAAGTAGAAATATTGTTTTAGTGTGTTATTATATGCTTACGACGTTATAATTCTAGAAGAAACTGAAGAAAAGCTACAAATAGCATTGTACAAGCTACATGAACTTGGAGACAAAGAATATAATCTTATAATCTCCAAAAGGAAAACTAAAGTCATGGCCCACTACGGAAAATACCGCCATCCGCTCGAAAATAGTTATCAATGATTGTCCCATAGAACAAGATTCTCATTTTAACTATCTTGGATGTGAAATAAGTTATGACGTCGATAGGGTTATTGATTATAAAATCAATAGATTTCAAACAGTATGCGGGATAATAAATAGAACCCTCTATAATAAAACACGAAAAGATACAAAAATCAAATTTTACAAGACAATAGGTGTCCCTGTTCTTTTGTATGGCAGCGAATCGTGTAAAATTAAAGAGAACGACAAAAGCAAATTTCAAGCAGCTGATAAGAGATTTCTCAGGACAGTTAGTCTGTACCAAATATGATCTCATAAGAAAGATTCCGAAAATATGTCAGCATTTATAACATAAATGAAGAATTAGAAATCTATCAACCCCCTGGCAAAAGAGATCTCAAAAATCTCGAAAGATCTAAGAAAAAGAGGCAACAATAATTATAACAATGATGATAATAATAATAATAATAATAATAATGAAAAAGAAGAAGAAAGTAAGAATATTTGAAGACCTAACTGGCACATGTGTCTATTCCTTGAAAAAAAGAAGAAGAAGAAGAAGAAGATATATTGTCTATATAGGCTGGCGTCTCCGTCGACACTCCGGCTATTGAATTCCATACACAATTCCGGTAATAAATAAACACGTTTCATTAACTACTTTCCCTCTAAGAATGGAAATAGAAGGATAGGGATGAGAGTGAGATTTAACATGCGAGAGTTCTCGCACGAGTGCGCGGAGGTAGTAGGAGAAAACTTGTGCTATGGCCTTCCAAAATATAATTTTTTTAAAATTGGCTAAGGTAAAATATCTTGAAATAAATGAAAAACAAAAATTAAAACGTGCTAGCCTACAATACTACGTAAATTAATTTAAAAAAGGAACTAAATTTAAAATTATAGAAAAGCGCAAGTCATTCGACAACGATCGCAGTCCAAACGCACTATTTAAATGTTGGCGATATCTGGAATCTATGTACATCAACGCCCAGCAGCAAACTCATACTGTAAATAATACACCGTTTGATATTAAACTCAAGGTGTCAGTCAAGATAATGGAAACACAGTTTAGTGAAGTCTAAGCCCACTAAATTGTTTCTAATGGTAACAAATGTTATTTAGTACTCAAAGGTGAAAATATTAGTTTGATTATTTTTTGGCTCGAACCTTTCTTGAGATACATAACAACGCAGAAAATAATCCAATACTTTTTAGTATAAGAATAATTTTTCAATTTTCACACCCTAGAAAGCTGACACCCTGACTCTCCAAAGCCTCCTGTGTTCCTCATAACAAATCAAGGAAAGTTAAATAATATTGCAAAGAGTAGGGTTGTACTAGCACGATTCGGATTTTCGCACTATTTCACTAATAGGCTTTCTCGAGAGTAAAAACCGTTTCTAATATTTTTGTGACTATCAAAGAAAACGAAAAGTTAACTCTCAAGGAAGATTGAATAATTTATTTAAACGTTGTTTTTAAAGCAGTATGAATTGTTACAAGAACATCTTTCTATGATGCTGAATAAACTTTTATTGAAAATTTGTTTCCAACATCAATTGCATTGTTATTTCTGTTTGAGGGTAGGGATCTGACTAAGAAGTACTCCAGAAGAGGACCTCAACGGCGGCTTCAAGAAAGAAGAGGCAGAAGAGGAACTCTAGACGGGGCGAGAGACCTTGGAGACGGCATGCCTCTAGGACAAGGGAAGTCCGAAATAACTTCCCCCTCCTCGGGACAGTGGTTGTGCGGAGAGGACTAGTAACCCACCCACGTAAAAAATGACTTACTAGCAGTGTCCAAAATAATGACCTCGGAATGAAAACTATGAGGACTAAGGCAATGAAAATGGGAGTACGAAAATGGATGTACGAAAATGGATATCGGAATATTTTAAAACAGCTACCTGGAATGTAAGAGGTATATCAGGTAAAGAAAATGAACTAGCTAAAATTTTTGAAAAGATGAATGTCAACCTAGCTGTAGTAACAGAAACAAAAAAGAAATTAAAAGGATCAAAATATGTAGAAAATTATGCCATGTTTTATAGTGGAGTAGACCAGCAAGAGAGAGCTGCAAAAGGAGTAGCCGTATTTGTAGACAGAAAGTGGGAATCAAGAATTAAGGAGGTTCAATGCGTAAATAACCGAATAATTTTGCTAAAATTAAAATACGAAAGGGGACATATTGTCGTTATTGGTGTGTATGCCCCGGAGGAAGGGAAGAGGGAAGAAACAGGAATTCTACAGAACCAAGCAGATACTATTGGACAAGTGCAATTCAAGTTATGAAGTCCTTCTTGTAGGGGATCTAAATGCAAGAGTGGGAAATGAGAGTATACCCAAGACTGTAGGAAAGTGGGGAGAAAGTGCAAAAAATTACAATGGAGAAAAATTGAGGGAATTCACAGCTTTCAATGAACTGTATATTGCAAATACATTTAAAAAGAAAAAAGACATTCATAAATATACATGGTCAACACGAGGTAGTAGATCCATAATCGATTATATAATTGGAAATCGAAGAATATCAAAATTAATAGAAGATGCAACAGTTAAAAGAAGCTGCGATATAAACTCTGATCACTTTCTTGTAGTATCCCGTATAATATTATTAAGAAGATGGGTGAAAAACAATTCGAGATTCAGAGCGAATGATAAAGAAGAAGTATACAACGTATACCTCTTAGAAGACGAAAGCGTGAGAAACCTATATCAAAATAGAATAAATAAACATCTTCAAAACCTTATCACAAAGGAGGAAATAGAAAAAGAATGGCAAAACATACAGCAAATAATAAAGGAATCCGCAGATGAGGCAGTAGGACGGAAAAAGAAATTTCAAAAAAGAAAAGGTTTGAAAATTTGGAATGATGATATCGAAAAAAGTGTTAAGCTCAAACAGGAGAGATACAAAACATACCTTGACAACCCTATTGAAAATCACAAGGAAGAATACAAAAAAGCTAGAAACAGTAAAAACAATTATTAGAAAAGCTCACGCCGATTCATGAGAAATTGGAAGAATAGAACATGGAGTATACGGGAGACAAACATTAGCCTACAAAGTAATGAAAACATTGAATAGTAATGAAAGAGAGAATGTACAAATTAATGCAATTGAAAAGGAAAGATGGGTGAAACATTATAAAGCACTATGGTACGATGAAAAATGTGTACATACACAACTACATAAAAACATACACAACTACAAATGCAGATGACCAAACGATAGATGAACTACATGAAGCACTTAACAATGTAAAGATCGAAAAGCACCTGGTATGGATGGCATGAACACTGAACTACTAAAATACTCGGGAATGTTATTTCATCTACGCCTGCTTCATTTCTTTAATATGTGCTGGAGAAATAAACAAACTCCTAAAGAATGGCAAAAAGCAAAAGTAATCTCACTTTATAAGAAAGGTAACCGAGGAGACCCAGACCATTACAGAGGAATAAGTCTATTGGATACAGCATACAAGATCTATGCGAGAATAATAAATGAAAGATTAAAAATAATAGCAGACCACCTTACAAATGGGATTTCGAAAAGGCAGATCGACTGCTGATGCCATTTTCACATTAAAAAGAATAATAGAAGAAAGACGTGAACACAACTGTGAAACACACCTAACATTCGTGGATATAGTAAAAGCTTTTGGTAATGTCAATAGAAGCCTTCTGTGGAACATAATGGAAAGAAGAGGGTATCCAAAACACTTGATAGAGGTGATAAAAGGACTATATGAAATAACGAGCATTAAACTGGTTATAAAAGGAAAATTGACAGAGGAGATTCCCACCAACAAAGGTGTAAGACAGGGCTGTTGCATATTACCGACACTTTTAATATATATATATATATATATATATATATATATATATATATATATATGGACGACATGTTTAGAACATGGAAATTGAATATAGATCGAGGGATCTATTTTAGGAAAATATTTTTAAATTCTATTTTATATGCAGATGACAAAGTGATAATACAGGACACTGAAGACAAAATGCAAATGGCAGTATATAGATTAAATCAAACTGCAATAGAATATGGTTTGAAAATATCCACAGAAAAAACTAAAACTATGGCATATAAAGGAAAATACCCAATGAGAGCAAAGATTGTGATAGAAGGAAAGAGTATAGAACAGGTAAAATATTTCAAATATCTAGGTTGCCACATCTCGTTTGAAAGAGATATAGATTTAGATAAAAGGTTAAATAAATTTAGAAATATACGCGGCACGATACACAGACATCTAAAAATAAAACAAGGATAGAAACAAGAATAAATTCTTCAACACAGTAGCTGTGCCAGTGTTAATGTATGGAGATGAAGCAAGAGTAACATCAAAAAAAGATAACTCTAAAATCCAGGCAGCTGAAATGAAATTTTTGAGAAGCACTCTAGGCATAATATCCTAGATAAAATGAAAAGCACAGAGATAAGAAATAAACTGGGGGTCGAACCACTGCTGGAGAAACTGGAAAGAAATCAGAAAAGATGGTATGAACATCTTACGCGAATGCCCGATAGTAGACTACCAGCATTCGCATTGGACTACAGATGCAGAGGAAGAAGAGATGTAGGAAGGCCCAGAAGGAAGTGGACACCGGAACAGGTTCTTGAACCTAACCCTTGAAGTGCGAAAGAAGAAGAAGGTTTTTGTTTGATATTCTGTAAATACATTAGAATTAAGTACAAAAGTACACTAGAAGTTACATTTAAACATTTTCAAACAAATGAACACGTTTTATTGACAACTTTCCTTGTTAATGGAAAGGATAGACAAAAGGGTGGGGAAAGTGTGGGGTTTACCATGCGAGTTCTCGCACGGGTACGCTAGTTTTAAAAAATTACAGAAATGTAATTATTTTGACTTGTCTCTCACGTCATTGATATTTACATCAGCAGCGATTTATTCACATTATTATATTTATAAGTACAAGTGCTTTAAATAAGGTCATATAAAGTTTCTCGAAAACTAAACCATTTTCTCAAACGCCATTTTCTCAAAAGTGGCCCCAATTTTTTTCTTTGAAACTTTTCGAACGGATAGTGCTAATTGCACTGTTTGATATGACGTGAAGTTCATTTTGGGGTATTTCTTTGTTTTTGCAAAAATTACACAAATGTCATTTTTTGGAAAGATCTCTCACACCGTTAATTTGCACAGTTCCAGCGATTTGTGAACACTATTGTATTTGTGAGTGCTTCAAATAACTTCTCATACATTTTTTTCGAAATCACAACGATTCCTGTGAAAAAGAACTTCAATTTTCGCATTTACAGTAGCGCGTAAACGCCATTTTCTTAAAAGCGACTCCAAATTTTTCGAAGAAATGGTCCATTTTGGACGATGTTTTACTGTCTTTTAATATTATTAAAATAATATTTCCATTCAACTATTAAGAAACCGAAAAATTAAGAAAATGTCAAAAAAATGTACTTCAGGCGGCTAATTGATGGCAGCTGGCAAGATTATGTGTCTTGCGACGTGAAAGACAAGTCAAAATAATTACATTTTTGTATTTTTTTTAATTGCACATATCGCATGCAATATTGCACGAAAATACTGAAATTTTCTACAACACAGAATAGCTTAGAAGAAAATAGAAAACTAATACGCGAAAGTCTGTGCCGTTCTGTAGCGCCACTAGTTTATTTGCAAAAGAGCTTGACGCTTACTTTCACAGAAGCTCTTGGAAACATACATTGCTATCCGCGTTATCCCATACACGCAGCAGTATTTCCTCAAGGATTGGCCTGAACAGTCCAAGCCTTCAAAAATTTCCCAACGTGTGTGGAGGTTTCCTTGAGATCGCAGAGGAGTTGAGATACTTAAAAATTCTTAACCAAATTAAATTATTTTCTGTTATTGTTGAGGAGTTTATGTCATCAGTCATGTCTCGCGAATTTTAAATGAATTCATCCAAATGTTTGAGAATGAGCCTTGCTTGTGGAAATTTAGTTCAAAAGATTATCGTAATCGAAGTAAAAGGATGCCGCGTACACGAAACTGGTCGAAAAATGGAAGCACACAACTAAAGATTACATTATTAAAAAATAACAAATGAGAAGCGCTATCCGAAAAGAAAACAAGAAAATCAAACTGTTTTTGAAGTCAGGAGCATCTACAGATATCTACAAGCCTACGTTTTGGTACTTCTCAATGATGAGGTAAGGGTTTATGGATTTAAAGGCATTAAAGAATGATATATACTTACCTCTAGCATAGATTTATTAATATTTATTTACGTCTATAAATGTCTGTATTTTCTTTTAGTTTTATGCCTAATCAAGACATTCCCCGAACTTCACCATCAAACGTGGAGAGTGATGATGATAGTATAAATAAAGAAAAAATGTATGAGTCAGACGTAAGTAATATTTATTGTACATTATTTGATTACATAAAATTATAACAAACAGAATTAGTAATGAATTTATTGAAACCAATTTTATATATCTTGGTTAGATCTTATTACTCCCATAATTTGTATCTTGCTATCTTACAAATTATAGGATTATCATATACAAAGCAATGAACGGTTATATATATATATATATAATATATATATATATATATATATATATATATATATATTTTATATGAATTATTTACCAAATAACCTAACCCTCTGGAGAAGTAGTTGACGATCTCATATTTTATTTCTTTGTCTGAGACGAATGTATTTCCTCTGTTGCTTCTGCCTAAGCAATACAGTTTGACTTATGTAATCATTATTAACACTACATCTTCACATATTGTTCCTCAATCTGCGTTTTCTCGCTCAAAGCATTCTGGAGGAGCATGCAAACTAGAAACTTTTTGATTGAAAAAATGTGAAGTGTACAGTAGGTCGTGTCCACGGATTCAATGTTAAGTTTATAGCCGTGCAGAATACTCTGAATCGTGCAACAAGAATACCAGAGAGATGTTCTAGAATACGTCTCGCTAACGACAAACAATAGTTGTATATTCTCTGGTTTTGTGAGGTAAGGTCAGGTGTCTGAATGGTTTCATCAGGTCATATCTCAAAGGGAAAGCAACATCCGCCACAAATATACAGGACATCGGTGAAAAACGCTTTTGTAGTGGGTTTATCTGGCGGGATATTAAGGAGACCATTTTGAAGTTTTCAAAATACAATGTGTTACAGCACCACCCTCTGTAACTGCCATTTGTACCAATATCAAACTTGATAAATTTATTTGTTTTCATTAGCAATAGTACCGAGTAGTACCCTAGCTGTGTCTACCTTTGTAATTATAGAACTCCGATCCACTATCTGCTGGACGTTCAATGTTAATATGTTCACCGTCCATAGCACCGAGGCAGTGAGGGAAGTTCCAATGCATTTCGAAACCTTTCGTATTTCCTTCCACTATTCTTCGGTTTTGGTAAACTACAAACACATTGCGAGAAATGGGAAAAACTGAATTCCTCAAGATTTAATTTTCTAAATACTTTTATATAATATTTACTAATAATTAAACCAAACTTTTTTTTTCAAGGCAACAAACACTCAAGAAATGGGGGAACAGGAGGGCCACCAATCAATCGGAGGCATCACTTCTACGCCACCAACTATTCAAAGGCAAACTCGCAAGAGAGCCCGTAAAGAAGATAACATCGAAAGGATAACAAAAGAAGTGTTGGCGCACGTGAATGATTATTTAAAGAAGCCCCGAATTGAAGAAGACCTTTTCGATGTGATTGGCAAAGGATTTGCTATCAAGTTGCGCGGCCTTCCCAAAGAGCAAATGCTTTTAGCTGAAAAAGTAATCAACGATACCTTGTTTCAAGCTGAAATGGGTTCTTTAACCATATCACACAAAGTGGTTGGTGAACCAAATCCAAACCATTAGTCGACGCATTTGTCTCCACAGTCTTACGTAGGTTCTCCTGTATGTTCGCTTGTCATGCTCCAATTGTGTGGCTTCTGAAAATCAACAGACATACGTACTTCAACAAGTGCTTGGACCCCATCAGGAATCTCATCCTAATGTACATTGTGGTTTTATACACCGAGGCAATGATTCAGCTTCCATCTTAATTTTGAAGCATTGATGGAAGTGGTGTAATTTAAATATTATCATATTTAAAATTTAATTAATTAATCAGGAAAATGTAAAATTTAAGTAGAAACAATAAAGTGAAATAATACCTATAGATTTCTGTAATTATTGTATTTAACTCACCTTGAAATAATCGTTACGTAGGACTATGAAATAGCTTCACATGTTTCTGGCATTATGCGGCCAGCACACGACTCTGAGAAGAAATTATTGCTGAGAACTTGAGGTCTTCGTAATTCCTCCAGTAGCCAAAAATCTCAGCGTTGCAATGAGTCTTTCGTGTGTGAGTGTGTATGGGGGGGGCGGAAGGCTTGCCGCCTGCTGTATCTTTTTTTTGGCGATAAAAGGGATGACCATTACAGCTAATGGTTTTACAGAATGGCACAGACTTTCTCGTACTAGTTAGTTTTCTAATTTCTTTGGACGGTCTCGCCTTTAGGACTTGCCCTATCCTCTTGCCAGCTGCCATATATCGCCTTCCAAAATATTTTTTTTAATTCTCATTTTTTCGGTTTACTAATAGTAGAAATGAAATATTAACTTAAGAATATTATAGACTACTAAGACCTCGTCGTATAAGGATACTTCCCCTGAAAACTTTGGAGCCAATTTTAAGAAAACGGCATCTCTGCATCAAATGCGAAATTTGAAGCTCTTTTACACAAAAATCTTTTGGGTTTTGAAAAAACTTCATTTGAAGCACTTTCACTCATAAATACAATAATGTATACAAATTGCTGGAAATGTACGTATTAAAGGCATGAGATATATTTTAAAAAATACATTTGTTAATTTTAGAAAAAAGAATATAGCAAAATTTAAGTTGATGTACTCTTAAACAGCGCACTGAGCACTATCCGCACGAAAAGTTTGAAGAAAAAAATTGGAGCCATCATTGAGAAAAAAGCGTTTGAGCGTGTTTGAAAATGCAGAAAATTTGAGCTCATTTTCAAAGAAAACTGCAAAAGCAAAATGGCGTTTGTCATATTATAGAGTACACTAAGCACTGTTCTTACCAGATGCTTAAGGAGAAAAATTTAAGCTGTTTTCGAAAAAATATAATTTTTGTTACTTTTAAAATGGCACATGTTGCATGCAATATTGCGCGAAAACTACTAACGTTTTAGAAAAATGTACAGGATGTTTATGAAAGTACTAATAATGGACAACAAATTTTATTTGAAGAAAAAAATATCTATCTTCAATTTTATAGTTGTAGGAAAACGTAGAAAAAATGCGAGCTTTTGCAATTATCGAAAATTCAGAGAAAACATTGACAATCGGACAAACATTGACATTCCTTCTTAATATGTGTATTTTACTTCATTCTTACAAGAAATTTAAAGAAAAAATTGAGCCATTTTTGAGAAAACTTTGATAATTTCCCAAGGGCTTCATATACGGTACGTATCCCCAAACATTAATGAATGTTTTTCAAAAATCGCAGAGCTTCGACTCAGGCCAAATCGACAGGGATTTATTCAGTTTATTCAGGAAAAAATCCCCATGGTTTAGAAGCTTGTTCACCTACGCCAGACAGAAGCGCTCCTCGGTGGGTGAGGGGTTAGCTTACTGGTCCCTGAACCTCCAGTGAGCGGGTTAGATCCCGGTCGAGGTGCGTGGATTTTCGAAAAGCGGAAAATCCACAGTATCCATGTCACGTTTATGGCATGTAAAAGAATGCTTGGCAAAATTAAATTCCCCCAAAAACATCCCGCCCTAATGAGATCTCACTTTCTCCTAACCATACAGTTCGGATATAGTTATCTGAGACCGGCATCTGGTGGAGTCATATCTCTGGCGCAATTAGGGTATCGCTCGCGAGGCCGATTAAGGTCCCGAGACTCGCGTCGGGAGCAGTCTTCCAAGGAAGCGTAAGTTGAAAACACGGGTGCGGAGCAACTGGGTGAGGGCAGTCTCCCGGCAAGTAATCCCTTACGATAAATAAAATAACCAGACGGACGGACGTTTTGCCGTCAATCGATTTTTTCGATATCAAGGACCTAGAAAACACGGATTTAGGAAACACCACGTGTTAGGGGAGTTTTTGCTTAATTTAGCAACTGGGCCCCGTAATAAGAGTTTTTATGCCAAAAATTCGCCTTTTTTCGCGTATTATATAAATTCCTGTCTACTGCGTAAGCGGTAGCGAGAAAGTAAAAAGATTTAAATAAGTATCATGCAACATCCTTAAATAACTGTGAAAATCTTTTCGAAAAAATTGTTGTTCACTAATTAGATGTTTGTGGGAATACACACTTATTTTTAAAAGTCATTCCTTGTACCAAACATTTCTCTTGCACCTTTTGTTAAGAATGCAGTCCCATGCTTCTTCACAACCAACAGCTGCTAATACATGAGGAGCGTTTACGCAAATAACATGTCCATCAAATCTGATTTTTCGGAAACAGCTAAAAAGTGATTGACAAGTTATCGCCTTTTCAAAGAAGGTAATATGCTGAACTGCTTATCAGTTTGGTTACAATAGTTTACGTATGTTGCTATCAAATCAGTTATTTACAATTATGACGGTATTTCAGGTTAAAAGTTGGACTTGTTTGCTTTTGTTTGGAAAATTTGGACATGTTTACTTTTGTCCGAATCACCTGCGGATATATTTGCTTTTGCATAAAATAAGGCTACTGTTATCATCACATTTGATTGGGATAAATTATTTTACTCCAGTGTGTACGCAAATATTTCATTTTCCAAAGAGACAAAACTACTACAACAATTTATCCTATCCTTAGCCAATGTAATCATTTTTTGACCTCCACAGAAATTACAAAGAACCAAAAAGAAATTAAAATCTTTATATGCCAGCCACGATCATCTTCTGAACAACCACAATTATCTTTCAGTTCTTGACTATCCATTACAGTTTGATTTTCAGCTATTGGTCTATCAAGAACAAAAGAATACATTCCAGGCCAGGAGTATCTGAAGAAGTCTCTCCGTTTATCTCCTAATTCCGTTCAGTCATTAGATCCCTTTGCCAGTGGTAAACGCCTTTCAACTGACACCTGCTGAAGCCTAAATTGTACCATATTTGTTAATGAAAAAACACGTTTCCAAAGAGACAGAACAGGAACTTCATGAAATCTAAAATATTCTTGTGGGATAACTTGACGGTATGAATCTTCTTCCCTTTCATTGTTTTCTCAATAATTATTCGCTTCACATTTTGATGTTATGTACGTTCTTGCACATACTACTCAAAGGCTTTGTATCTTTGAGATTCCCCATCATCTAATAAATAAAAGAGGACACTGTTGCGAAGACTTCACAGACGGAATGAACCGCGCTGTATGAGCAGTCAGTTTACGAGTATTTTTGCTTCTCCACATCAGGCAGATGCAGCTGACGGTTATTAGTATACTGCAATGCTAACACGATTTTTTTCGATTATGTTTGTTTTTGCATGAACGCTCATCTTCCCGTCATCCTTAGATTCTCGGATCGCGAAAACCATGATAAACACATAACTACTGCTGTTGATCTGGAAAAAATCCGAAAGTAATTTTTCTGGAAGATTTCCTTCAGGAAAAACCCTCCATGTGTGGGCCAGGGTTCGGTAAAGGAAATTCCTAAGGAAATGCCGGAAGCTCTTTTCTTAAGGATTTCCTGTATGTGTATGACTATCTTCAGGCGGACGAGACTCCTCGTCGGGAGGCACCGCATGGTATACACAAGACATGCATCAGAACAGAAAATTGAACTTGGCGCGCGTTGGTTGGGTATTTGGCTAAAAGAAAATTATGAATATATAATTTTATTTTTTAGTGAAGAGATATTTCTCGCCTTCAAGATTCTTTGGAATAGCTGAGTTTACTCTGCATACCCTGTTGCTTCCCCAGTTTACTTCGCAGTTTTAAATCTTTAGCTTGCCACTGTCACAGTGAAAATTGTCCTTCAAATAATTTGACATGGGCGCCTGTGAAACACTTCTAAACATTAATCATCGTTATAAAGTTATTTGTTTTATATATATGATGTCATAAAAAGTCTGAAACTTTCACAATACATTGGACTTGCTTTTCATTTTCATCATGTACGAAAGGATTCCTTTTCATTTACATGTTAAAAGCAACATTTTTTCTTGCAGATTAACAGAGAAGCTTTATACAACCATTTATATTTTATTCCAATCAAAAAAGGATAAACCGGAAATGCTTGCAGAATTTTAAAAGTAAAACAAATATCAATATTTCAAAGACAGAGTCAATGCAATTTTATGTCCTTATGAATACATTTTTGAAAACATGGCCACAAGTTCTACAATGAATTATAACTTAAATAAATCTTCATTCAAAAGAGAATTTCATAAACTTTAGGCCTACATACAAAGTAAATTTTTTCATTTGCTCTCAAATGAAAATGTAATCTCCATTGAAGAGAACTCCATTAACAGCAAGTTCCATCATCTGATGTGCCTGTAAGGAAAATTAAATTTGTTTATTAGATTCTCTCAGCCCAACTTCAACACGCCTGACAAAAGATTAAGCCACATTTAACAAAATTCAACTTTTAGCAAAAATAGTGGCCCATTACAATCAGCCTGTAATACTGCCGTGGATGTTAAGCCTGTTTCACACGAGTATTGCGTTGACGCACGTCACCTATACTGCGTTTTTCGTAACTTTGTCCCAGACAGGAATCAGCTGTTTCACTGCCATCCAATCGGAAGCTTATATTTCGCGACAGTGACGTCACTATGGTGACGTTCAAGCTCCCTATTGGATGAAACCGTGAACAGCTGATTTCTGTCAGGGACAAAGTTACGAAAATCGCAGTATAACGCTGATGATGACAGCTGCGTCGACGCGGGCGATAGGGATACGATATCCATGCCGATGTTTTTGTAGAAACATCGATGTATTAAAGCCAATATTTTTTATCATCGATGTTTTTCCTTTTTGATATTTGGTTTCTGAATGAAAATTTCCCATGATCACAATACTATAAAAATTAAAATATGAAATAACAACTGATGGTAACACTGTGTTGGAACCAAAGGAACGCTGTACTACCTTCATCGACCGAACTCTCTCGCCTGAGATGACTTCCATGCCCTTGTATTTCCTCTTCTTCATATTCATTTCGCATAAGATGTGGTCAGCAAATACGCTGTGGGCATAGGGTCTCGCCCTTCTTCTCATACCTTATTCGGCGAACTAATAAACACGGACACTCTCAAATTAAGTTTTAATGCACAAGAATTGAATGTTAGAGTTTATTAAACAATAAAAAAATCGATGGTTTTTAGTCGATGTATTTTGAACATCGATGTTTTGTTGTCGATATCGTATTACTAGCGGGCGGTACCTGCGCACACGTCACTTGACGCGCATCGTAGATTAACACAGTGTCTTACGCGAAACGGCACAAGAGCGTTCTTGGCCATGCGTTGTGACAACAGCTCAAGCTGCTATGTCACGCGCGTTTTCTGGATTCAAATGCGCGGCGCCCGCTAGGCAACGCGCATTATACTGCGATTTTCTTAACTTTGCCCCTGACAGAAGTCAGCTGTTGACGATTTCATCGAATCGAGAGCTTAAACGTCACTGTAGTGACGTCACTATAGCGAAATGTAAGCTCCCGATTGGATGGCAGCGAAACAGTTGATTCCTGTTAGGGGCAAAGTTAAGAAGAGCGCAGTATATAGCAACAACGTTGCCTTTCTCGCGGGCCACCGCATCAACGCAGCAGTTATCAGCGTTAGGTGTCCCGCGTCAACGCGATGTTCATGTGTCACAGGCCTTAGTGTTGCAAAGTATTACAACAAACATTAGCAAAAATTACCCTGAAATAATTTTTGATTTTACGATTGTTAACACTGCACTACTGATTTATCAGTTCTCAGCACTTTGACAGTTATATGGGCAAGAGATACATCATCCATTTAAAACGGTGACATGCTTGTGTGTTTAGGGAAAGGAAATGTTTGCATCCATCTCTAGTCATTGGTTGTCAGCATTTTGGATTTAGGTTTGCTTGTTTTAAAGAACAGTAATCAGTTCGATGCCTCTACTACTAACTACCTAATGTTAGGAGTTACTATTCTCATCTTTATCAAATACAAATGCATGTCTTTCAAAGCTCATTTTTCAACATGACGACATTCATGTTCAGCACCCAATAAGCAAAACACTGGGTTGAATCATTTCAGTTCGTATTTACTTGTATAATCAAACCCAATAGTGTCATTCAAGCAGGGGCGCCCAGAGAAAACCAGGGGTCTGGGCCAGTTGATCAAACGGGGGTACTTATTTCAAGCAAAAATCCTTCCTCCCTCAATTCATTATCAGAACTCATTTCTCCACGCATCAGAAATAACTTAAACTGTTAAATTTCTATTAGAGATAAATATATTTTTCCTTTCTTTTGAACGAAAAATAATCCGCGGCTCCAATTAAGTTGGGGTTTGGAACAAGTTGTCTCGACTGTCCCCCCCCTTCTGGACACCCCTGCATTCAAGGATTTTTGGGAGGGGGGAGAGACACATGGTCAGATTACGTACATTATTGGCTAGGCAAAACACTGATCACAAAAGCATTACATACGTTAGATAAGTGATTGATCAATGAAATTGAGCAAGGCATATCGTGAGCCCTTTCCTTCATCAGAACAATACGAAGTTTCAGGTTTTGCCTTAGAAGGTAGGATTAAGAAGGGCCAACTAGACTGGTGAAAACTTCAGTCTTTCAATTACCCGAGGGTGTGGACACAAGATACACACTAATTACACTATACAACACTACACTGATCGACTCTCACAAAAACAAACATGTACTGCAAGGAGAAGGATCACCAACAATGAATCAGTATTGATTAATGGTGAAAAAGCCTTGTAACTATTTTTTTTATCACACTGAGGAAAACCTTCATGTGTGTGCTTTTATGGAGGAATCTCAACATTAACAGGGGGAAAAAAGGTAATAAAATCCTTTTTATGTCTGATACAATGAAAATGTACATTCTAATTGAGAATGTCCATTTGATTTGTATCAACAGAATTTGCTAATTTTCTCAATATTTGTTTATGAGAATTGACCACAGTGATGTACAACAAATTAATTAATTTGCAGAAGGCAAATTTAAGAGAAAATTGTACATTTGAATAAGTTTAAGGCAAATTAGCAGGTAGAAAGTGGCAAAAACAAGAAGTTATATACCTTAAATAAAATTTCCTTGTTTCTTCAAACCTCAAATTTGGCCACAACTCCACATTGAGAATGTTAAGTGATTGCTATTCAGCAAACGGAACTATTTTAGAAACCTTTTTGTACTGAGGGTCCCAGAACTTTTACTTCTTTCTAAAATCACAATGATAATGTAAATCACGTAATTCACCTATTTACTTGTATTTGTTTCTTATATCATCATTCTCATCTCCGATATAGTGCTTTAAACTTGGGGTATCATGCCCAATGGCATGTTACACCAATGCTGTGGGTTCAAATCCCATGAAAGGCGTGGATGTTTCAGTTATGTTGTAGGATTCTAGTTATGTTTAATAAGATGTACAGTTAGTAGAATGTTAGTTACGTTGTTGTATATTCCCATGTATGACGTATGTATGTACACCATGTATGACATATGAACTTGCTTCCTTCACTTTCCCCAGAACACTGACCATGTGTGACCCAATAGGCCAATAAACCATTGCTCTGAGCACAATCTAGGGCCAACTTATACTTGCCACCTGTCACCCGGTTTAAGCATGAAAGGTCTCAAGAGGTATGCTGGTTGGGAAAAACAGTACCATGACTTTTGCACAATGGTTTGATGAGGTTGGTGAATGTACCACGTAGTTGCTTTTGGAGTAAAGTTGAATGGAGGGGACATCCTACACATATCAAAGGATATAAAGGTCTTAAAAGGAATTCAATGTAAACATTGGATATACAATAGTAAAGATATTAACATTTTTAATAACACAGCCAAGTACATCCATTTGCAACATGTGGATTTACAAACATTGAGTGACTACACAAATCGCAACAAAAAGGAGCTGCATCATTTTCTTTTGAAGAAAAAGTATTTACAGAAAATTCCATTCCTACCCAGATGATATCAGGGTAAAACTGGAATAACAGAAAATTGCTAATTTTCAGGTACTAACGATTATTAGAGTGAATTATTGGTTTTATTAAATAGGTACTGTACTTACAGACATAAAAAGATTATAATTTTTTGATAAGAGTATTGGCATTAACAGACACTAATTTTGAGAGAAACCTTTTGATATAGGATTTAATGTACTTGGAAATTATGAATTTCAAAGACAGTTTATTAACATATGTTTCTGTCAGTTCTCAGGGAAAAACAATTTTGTTTTTCCCTGTGGATTGGCATAGACTACAACCTTATGGTAAATATTCTCTTATCAATTCCATTAAGGATGTTCTTAATGAATGAGCATTCACTACAGATTGTACTTGTTTCCAAGGGAAAGTGACAAAATAAAACTGAGAAATGCCAGAGTGCAGAATACATTGCATAAGTATTCAAGTTCAAAATTAAAATTATAAAAATTGTTTATTTGTGTATCATGGAGGAAAAATGTAAGATATTTTAAGAAAAAGTGCATGTTATATGCCCACAAGTTCAATATTTTGAATGAAATTTTCTGAGTAAAATGAATTTTTTGGAATAATCTACACATTCAATTCATATAAAAATTTTTCAATATCAATTATACTATGAAATATTGAAGCATGATTTAGGTTTAAATTTTATTCATGTCATTGATTGAGACTGACATATACAAAAAAGGTTGTGCAAAAGCAGCAGTTAATTTCTGTCTTCATTCAATGTATTTGAAAAGTAGTAACATTACCAGTTTTTGCAATATATGATCAAGAGTCAATATGCTCAAAAGATCAAAAGAAATTTCACAGAAATTTCTATTCCATCTTTACTTCCAAGTCTATAACTGAAATTCCTGTTATCAAATTTCAGTTTAAAGATTTTCTAATGTAATACTGCATTGGAATGAACATTGACACACAATGACAAATACAACTTAATCAAACAATAACACAAATGACAAGAACAATATAAAAAGATTGAAAGCACTACACTTTCAAAGACAGTAATGAAATAGATCAAGAGGAAATAGAGACTCGGGCAGACCAAGGAAATGGTGGGAGGACCAGAACACCTTAACTCAGTAGCGTAACGAAATGAGTGAGGGCCTGCCTCCACAACTTTTATCTGGGTCCCTTTTAAAAAAGTACATAGTGAACGCAAGTAGTGTTGGTACCTTAAATAATAAAATGTCCTTTAACAAATTTGTATTCATCAGTCTATGATTACTACATAGACAATCGCAAAACTTTATGCTTGCAATTGTTACAATCTCAAAATCTACAGCCTAGAAATAGGCCCTCTTTTACCTGGGCCCACCCACATTGTGGTCCTGAACATTACGCTACTGCCTGAACTAGTGTACAAGAATACTGGAAACAAGAAACAGGCTGTGGGATGTAAACCTTACTAATGTTGTTGATGTTGATGATGATGATGAACACAAAGTAACAAAATAAATGTAACAAATCTCTGCACAAAAATACACTAATTATGCACATAATCTGACTAGAATTATAATTACTGCTTCTTTCTTGTGAATGTTTCATCTCGAGCTAGTTCAACCTGTTTGTGTAAGTACTTGCAATCATCAATCAAAAACCTGAAATTAAAAAAAAACATTGTAAAGGAAACTTCCACATCAGACATATTTAAGTACATTCAAAATAATCCATTAGTACCTGTAAAATAGTATAGGAAGACCTGCTGTACTCAAATGGAATAGTGAGTGAGCATCCACTATCCATAGTATTGGAGGAAAATCAATAACTTCAAGACAAACACAAAGGCCAGTTAAGACTGAAAAAGCAGCACAGCGCCAAACATAAGGTTGTTGCTTTCTCACTAAAGAGGCCCACATCAACCAACCAAGTGTGGTAACTGCTCCTACAAATGACAGTTAAGGCATGGTATTACATTAAGATAAAACATGAAGTAAAAGGTTTTTCAATCTTCTTTTTTTTTTTTTAATGGTATAAAACGAGTATCGTTAGGCAAACTGCTTAACTACATCCAAAAACGAATATTGAGAACAATGACTAACACTTACAAATACGAGTCCTGCAAACCACTTTTCAAAAAATTACAAATCCTACCACTACCATGCATGTACATTTTAGAAATATTAATCTTCACAAAGAAGGCACTTTTAGAAAACAAGGGCTCTGTTACTCTAAACACAGAAGTTCATAACTATGATACTAGACAAAAAATAAACCTGCATGTCCCACACAGAGAAACTTTACTCTTTCAAAAAAGTACCCTTGTAGAAGGCATTACACTATACAACAAACTCCCTAGTGAATTTAAAAGCTTAAACTCTGAAAAAACACACATTCAAAAATAAACTGAAAGCTTTCCTGTTAAACCATACATTCTACAGTACAAAAGAATATACACATCATAAACACGTATCTACCCAAATATAAACTAGTACTAATCATTTTTATATACTCTGTTGCATGGTTTGAAACCCCCAAACTGACTGTTGAATGTAAGGGATGGACCCAGCCCAAGCATCGACTCATAAGAAGACGACTACTTTTTTTTTTTTTTTTCCTCTTTCTTTTTTTATTAGTATAGTTTTTCAATTTTAATATTCATTTCTTTTTTATTATTTTCTGTATTTAATACTTTTAAATATCTATATTGTACATTTTATTATTATGTACATATGCTGACTTGCCATACATGGCTTAAGCTGTATTTATGTGACAAAAAAATATATTATTATTATTACACCACATGAAACTGTGGAAGTTAAGCAACTTGAGGCACCATGAATTCATAAATGGGTAACCTTCTGGGAACCCTGGTAACTAATGATGCCGAGCCTTTGCCTGAAGGGATAAAAGACACTGTCTCACTGCAATGTGATGAGACAAAAACAGAAAACTTCAAAGAGGATTACTTGGTGTATGCTCAATGCCCAAGCAGGGCTAAGAAAAGTATTGTGAAGACCCAACAACAACAAAATTATGTAAGTGATTTTTTCCCCCAGAAAATTAGTAAAGTTTACTTGATAGCAATATTGAGAAATTATTTGAATATTTATTTATGTATATTACTTTTAATAAAAATAGAAAATCAAAACTACAAAAATATGTTGCAAGAGAGAAAAATATGAAATCTGACTTGCACTTACTTACCTACAGCCACATTTGCAAGCATGTTGTAACTGTAGTCAAAGTGAACTAAAGATAAGTATGTGACATGATGAATGAAGAAAATTATACAGAAAACTGACAAGATAATTGCCACAAACGTATATCTGCCCTGTAGGAGCCTACAATAGAAGTAACAATTAGTTTACTATGTGAGTAAAGTATCCATGATCTTAAAACTTTGAAAATTGTCTGAAAATTACCTTAATATCATTGAGAAAAATGAAAATAAAACCATGGAAAATGCACAGAAATAGTCCATTTTCTCTGTGAATGGAACATCTCGAGCATGAAAGATGGCAGACCAAAACCATCCATTTAAACATACCTGAAATATTCACATTCCATAATGTTTTGTCACAAAATATTTCCATGACAGAGTAAAAGTTAAAATGAATACTTACAACAGCATACGCATGCCACAGATAATACATTGGACTTGTTTTTCTTACTTCCTGGCGAAACTGTCGAATCATAATGAAATGAGCTACCAAGTTGAAAATTGAAAACAATACTGAAGCTGGCTCTTGTAATCCAAAGATTCTGATGAAAGGCCACTGTAATGATTAAGAAGAATAATCAAAGATTCTTATTTCCACGACAACTGACATAATTTTTAAATATAAATGTTCTTTATTATACTTTTCCATGAAACTGAGGAACATCCCAAGATCGTTCTCTGAAAGAATTCACAGTATCCCACATACAATGGTAATGACAATCGTCATCACAAGACCACATGCTCCGTACAAATGGAGATATTTCTGATGCAATTAGAAATAATACTCCATCTGAAAAAAATATTTATTTTAGTGATCACACAAAATGCACAAAATTTTATTACAGTCAAATTAGAATGCTAACCTGTAGTGCAGTTTGCCTTTCTACATGTTTGAACACATTTCTGAAAGTACACATTGTTGTCACCTGATGATGCTTCAACTTCCAAAACAATAAGCAAGAAAAATAAAAATACCGAAAGGAGTGTGTTAAAGGGTTGTATTGTTCCACGAGACATTTTTTTTTTTTTAAGAAAAAGATTCACTGAGTAAGTTCTCCTCTTACATATCTGGATGATTTATAGGCATCAGACGTATGAATATATCAGTTTGCAAGGCTTAAACTTCTTCTGCAATTGCTTTGGTTTCTGTGTTATTTTCAAAGTGACATGTGAAAATTAACATTTTCAAAAATGAAAGAAATCTCGTACACTTATGAGATTAAAATCCCGCATAACCATTCACTAATTCATTTTAGTCTTTCTTTAAATTACATGCAAAATAAATTTTGACAATGTCGATACATGTCTCGCCATCTTCTTTATACTGTTTACGAAACAAGTAGTGTTCAACGTAAACTTTTCTTCGATAACAGCGAACGGGAATAAAACGGCGATAATGACACAACCTTGGTGGTCTTGCTTCCTCTATATCACGACTTGTATAGACTTCGTGCTCTATATAGTTTATGTTTACATCTTCTTCTGTCATGATCATGAAGTTAAACGTTTGAAATTGATAGACGTGTTCCGTATTAAAAAAATATCATTTCTTATAAATATATTGTGTTGAAATTTTTAAAAGGAAAAATTACTCCTATTCAATAGAATATTGTTTTACTTCACTCATTGGCTTCAATTTGTGAATAATGGATACAACATTAAATTGCTGACAAGAAGCTGTTTGCAAGCCTGTTGGAAAGGAACAACGCAAACATCTGACAGCGTCATATGTTAAATGTTGGCGGGTGTTGTGTTTTTCCGAATTTGATGAAGAAATGGATGTTTGCGCAGATAAAATAATTTTAAGGTATGCAATTATAAGTTGTGAGTTCATTCATTTTAACGAATAACTTTCAGTGGATTATAATAAAAATTGGGATGTTGTTCTAAGGCGGCATTGAATTGATACCCCTACAATGGCACGTTGTGAGGGTAATAGCGAGTAGTTAAATAAAATACGATCTCTGTGTTTTGAAGATATTATAACATAACTTAAAACATGTAGAATAACAATTAGTGTATCAAAATATCAATGAATTTCGCTTCAAAATATAGTCAGTATATCTTAACGTAATGGGTTCTTGAAGTGTGGACCAGGGTGCGAATTGACAGTTTTCTTCAGATGGGGGGACATTCAAAATTTCATCAGGTGATGATCAAAGAATGGGTAGAGAAGTAAATTACATCTGTGCTTAAGCAAAACAATATGAATGAATCGTAATTAGGCTCTTGAGAATGTTTTCTTTTTCAATTTCCCCTCATAGGGATTCCTTCATTTGATTTCTTCAAAATGTGAAATCATAAATATGGTACCTAATATGGATTAATTGTATCCCTAATAAGGAGACAATAATACTCTTTCAACAGGAGACATTGAACTCTACCAGGGATGATACCTGGTATGCCCCTCTGTCATTTTACACCCTGTGTGTGTCAGAATTTTCCATTGATATCTATTGATTGAGAGTGCAATTCTTGATTAAATTGTAATATTTTGTAATCCAGGTAAGAATATGTTATCTCTTTGTCTTTCTATCTACACTATTTTTTTGTGTGAATTTTACTTCAAATTAAAAACATTTATCATCAACAAGTATGATGTGAAGTGATGAGTAAGAATATCAATGTGGATGTGGAAAAGTACATATTTTATCAAGGGAACAACAGATGTCAGGACACTATTTTCTCAAAACGATTTAAACTATGTCATTGTAATATTGTTCTGATACTAATTTGAAACAGCCCACATGTTTTGCATTGGCTCTTGTGTAAAATTATTGTGGCATAAAATTCAATATTCCAGGTTGGTTTTTTTTCAAAGGGATTTTGGCTAGTTATTAGAGGTCATTGAATTCTTTGATTCATGATTGATTTTGTACAATGTGAGTACTTGACAGTCTTATAAAGAATAATGAATTGAGACATGTATTTCATTTTGAAATAATTTTTTACTGTATCACAATTTGTCTTCCATTATCACACATTATCTTCCATGATAATACTATTATATATATTTATGATGAAAGGGGCGGCTTTAATATGTTGTGGATATATATTTTTAATTTCTGTTTTACAGCTATCATGAATCTTCCTTGATTTTTTTTTTAAGTAATAAGTTTCATGAAGGTATAGACAAGTAGTATTGCTTTTGGAGGAAGGTTGGCTTGTGTTTCCATGGCATTCGCATTCTTTTCACCTGTCAAATTATTCTGTTTTATCTTGTTTGTTTATTTCTTTTCATCATTGTGCACAAAATATTGAGTAGTTAGTTTTATAATTGTTTTGAGATAGAAAAATGATAAAAAGGAAATGAAGATGATTTCGAACTAAATGATCAATGCAAACACATGTTTGTAAAGTCTCAAAATTAAGATTGTTTCAATGCTTATCATACATTGTAATAAATTTATGATGATTTCCTGATGGAATTAAGAACATCATAGAAAAGTGTGTGTCTTCTGCATTTTATTATGTTACTTAGGTGTTTACTTTAAATTACATTTAAAAAAAGTTGGAACAAGCTTTAATGATAGATTCAAGGAAAATGTATGTATAGTATGTACTTGTGTGTTAGAATCTTTTATTGAAGAATGTTATGTTTGTAATTCTTTGGACGAGAGATGAAGAGAGATACCTGATCATAGAATGATCATCGTTCTAATACACTCAGTTGATTTCTGAACATTGGACATTCTCAGGTCACAAACAAGCAGCTCAGTGTATTCAAAAGTGAATTGGAAGAAAAATTTCTGTTTTATTAGTTTTGATTTGCTAATATAATTATCCGAAAAAGCTGTTACTAAAAGTGTCCATTCACCTAAATCAATGAAGAAAATTCCTTTTGGAGCTTCTTGGAACTTATTGTTTTATAATAATTATAAATTCTTTTGATGGTTTTAAAATGAAATCGTCTTTCAGAGAAGGAAATGCATTTATATTCAATTCTAAGGCTTATAAACACATCTCAAAATCAATTACAATGTGAAATTCTGAAGACATTTTTTTCATTATTGGAAACATTATTTTGGAATATTGAGAAGAATAAATCAATGACAGAACTTTGGGAATGATGCTTATTAAGAATTATTGCTTATTAAAAATTTTGAAGATTGATGGATGATAATTTGAAATTATTTCACAGTCACAATGAATACCATGATTCATATATTTTTCTTCTTGGTGATTCTCAATTGTGTTTGGTTCTGAAGTAAATTGTTATAGAGGTAATTGCAGGCATTTTGTGGTGAATGACATACCCACTGATGCAATACAAATTGGTTTAATTTAGTGGCAAAATGTTGATGCAAAATCGCTCAATGTCTATTAAGTCCCTATTTGTATGCAATACACAACAACCATTCAGTTATATTGATTTGAATGTGGAAAAACATAAATCTATGAGAAAATGGTTGCTTGATTTTGCCAAGTCAAAGATATGATGAAGACAATAAGAATATGTTTGCTTAGTGATCAACTTGAAAGTTGTGTGTTCTTCAACGTCCGGGCAACATTGCTTGGAAGATGGGTTCCCCAATATTTTTAGAAAATAAAAATGAATTTTGGAGACCTAGTTGCCAAAACATGATGCCCAACACCTTCAAAAGAACATGGTTGAAGAATGGTTCAAAATGTGTTGTAAGGCCTTGATTTTTCCAACATTTTTGAAGGTATCTTCTAGGTAATCTACATGTTGTCTATTAAATCATTCCACCAAAACTGTGGTGCTGATGACATTCATGTCTCAGTGCACCACAAGTAGCACCATGCGGTGTAGGTATCAGGCAATAAGATAGTTTGCTGTGGTTTTCTTCACACAGCAAGAAATTGCTAAAGCATCTGCCAGCCCTACAGGTAACCTTTGATTTGATTTATTTGTTAAAAAAAATGAAAACTGTATATGACGTATGGGGGAAAAGATTATTTGTGCTCGTTTTCTTAAGATCCACAATCCCTTCCAAACATTTTAACCATAAATACGATGGTTGAAAGACGTATAAAATATAAAAAAAGCCCGAGATTAACAACATTTGAAAAACTAGATATTTCTTTCCTGAGTTGGAGAAAGCATACTTGCAACAATAAACAAAATGCAGATGTGATTTTTTTGCATTGCTAACAAAATAGAAACTCACCCTCAGTTCTACTCTTACCACTGAAGGAGTGCTCAACAAAACATGCTTGTGAAGCTACAAATCTTTCACAGCATGAAAATCATTATTCACACTTTCCCTCACCCTCTGCAGCAGTTGCCCCAGTGACAGCGTCTATGATGTTTCGGAAATCTACAAATTTCTCCATTCTCAACCAGGAATAGTAAGAATATGATGATAAATATTTTTCATAACAGAATTCTGAATATTGACCTTATCCTCAACTATTTTAATGAAGAACTTTTCTTTCGGTAAAATATCAATGTTTCTTTATGGTTTTTAAATATGATGTGATCCTTTTAAGATTTTAAATACCAATATTTCACCATGAGGTTTAAAGTATCTGCTGAAAGTGGTTAACAAATGTACTTTCTAAGAAGACAATGAAAAGGAAAGCATAAACAAAAAGGTGTTGTGTAATGTGAACAGCAGTGATATGAATGTGTGAAATTAAATGTACTCTACTTAATAGAGTAGAGAATAACAATCTGGGATTTGCAGGGTCAAAGAAGAGGACATAGTCATAAGAGCAAAGTTCATTCATAAACTGGAGGAATTGGAGTGAATGAAGCCTACTAAAAAGTGAAAATTACTGTTGAATGATCTACATTCCAGATTAATTCTTTGAGAAATTCATCTAATGCAAATTTTTAAAGCTAGGGCATGATTATTAAGTAGAATTTGTAGGGCAAGAAGTCAATATTTTTGTTTTGCTCTGAAACTGTAAACCTTGTTTATATGATCTATTTTCTTCATTACTTGATGTTCATGAAAAAGTATGAGTTGTTGCAAGATAGTGAAAATGTTAAAGAATACAACGCTAAATTGTGGCTTCAAATCAGGAACTTCTAATGGTACATACTGAATTAAAGAACTGATGAGAAATCTCTTGTCAAAAATAGCAATTTGTTCTTTCATATTCAGGTCATATTTGAAGAGTTTTAAAAAATTTCTGATGGTAGGGATATCTGTTTGTTTCTTATTTCCAAAAATGCAGTCTTTCAAATGAGTTGCATTTTTTTGGGCTATTTTAACGTTAAGAAATTTTCTAATTTAAATATCATTTACACATTATACACTACTTGTCAGCTGCGTGAAGTGTTTTTCTTTTCACTTTCACTTTTCACTTTTTACAGAGTGATATACGTATATACAGAAAGTGAAGTAAAGCAAGGGAAAACTGATTTCGAAATTTCAACAGAAATTCATGTTTTGGGGTCCCCTAATACCCTGAAAATGAATATTCCATGCTTGATCTGACCTGACTCAATAACCTACGATTTTGAAAAGAATTCTTTCAATTTTCAGGGTACTTTTTATGAACCAGTGAGACATTTTCAAAATTTTCTCAAAAGTGGCTCCAAATTTTTTATTTAAATTTCTTGCGAGAATAGTGAAATTCACTTATAAATCATAGGTCTTATATTTACCGCTCTGAAATTTTGGAAAAACGTATAGTTTTTAGACTCGTCTCATACAATTTCATTATTCAAGATAGAGATTTTTTTCTTTAAATGAAATTTGTTCTTCTCAATTAATTCTTTAATTATTGTCATGTAGATTGTTTTGAAATAAATTGTAATTTTCATGAAATTTTGAGTGAATTGGAGCAATATTTCATCAGGATTTTCTCAAAAACAGCTCCAAATTTGTTTTGAAGCTTGTTTATGGATAATTCCAAATGCACTGAATAACATGACAAAAACCCCATTTTCATGTATTCTTTTGATTTTTAAAACATTAGATGAATGTAATTTCTTAAAATATCTCTCATATTGTTAATGTTTACGTTATGGGCAATTTTATAAATTATTGCATTTGTGAGTATAAGTGTTTCAAATGAATTCTTCTGAAGTTTCTTGAAAACTCAAAAATTTTCTTTGAAAATCATGCTTTTCCAGAAATTCTCAAACATCATTTTCTCCATAACGTCTCCAAATTTTTCAGTGAAAATTTACTTTAGTCTTCTATAATATTTTTGAAGTTATATTACAATTGTACTATTAAGGACTGAAAAGTTGAGAAAATGTGAAAAAATATCTTTTATGTGTTGATATGTAGCAGCAAAGGAGAGGATAGGGCAAAACCAAATAGCGAGCCCAGACTAAATATACTAGGAACCTAACTAGTACAAGAAAGTCTGTACCATTCTGTAGGACCACTAGTCCAGTTTTATCTTTCTTTTTCAAACCTAATGGGCTTTTAATTTCTCATATTCTTATCATATAGTTACTAATAAAAAATGGGTACATATTTTTCTCATCAAAATAGAATGATTTGTTGTTTTATTGGGTTGTGAATAATCATGAAAACCATTTAAAAAGAAATACATTTTTTAATGTGTGGCTTTTGCATTCAGTCTTTCAATATTTAAGAATATGCCATCCTGAGCTTTAAGAAGCATTGAAAACTTTGAATATTTGTAAGGTATACTAGTTTTGTCAGAAGGTTCTATTTTAAAATCTTTTAGGAGATGAACCATTGCTATTTTTGTGCTCAGGAGTGCAAACCGTTTCCCTGCAAAACAGAAATAATATAAATGATAACTGGAAGTCATATGAATTAACCAATAACATTGTGGTATCATTGAAAACCTTTGTGAATTGGGTACTATTTTCATTCTTAATTCATTTATGAGTTAGTACTGAAAAATCCCTTTCAACTTTCTGAATTATTATTTTGTACATACCTATGCAGTTGCGTGGCCCTTCTCCGAAAGGTAAAAATACATAAGGTGATCGTTGTAATCGATTTTCTTGAGAGAATCGATCTGGATCAAAGCGATGAGGATCAGGGAAGTACTGTGGATCATAGTGAAGACCTATTACAGGAATTGATACTGAATATTTTGGATCCACTGTAACTTTTTTGCCATCTATATCGAATGTGTATTCTGCTGTACATATACGATCAACACGAGCAACAGGTGGATGTTTGCGTAGAGCTTCTGCAAACAAAACACAAGGAATGGTTGAATAGATTTCACAACCAGAAAATAAGTATTTTGAGGGTAATTGGTTTTATTGTGTATGAAAAATACTGGGTTGAGAATTTAGGAAAGTTAAAATAAGAAAAGACTGGGGCAAATAAATAAAAGTTTACAATGGTTTAAATTTTATTCTTAAGGTGTTCTTTTTTGTCATTTGTGCAAATATTTTTTGTTTTTAGTTAACTTCACAAGTAGTAAAAACAGCATGTGACATTTGAGGGGGGAGCTACATTTATTGCCTTACAAGTAGTTGGATGACGAATGAAGATCTAATGTAAAATGCAACTTCACTACTGTGTGTTCATGGGATAAGAAAACTGAGTCATTTTGTGGAAGGGTGTTTCATGGATTAAACTTCATTCATTTTTAATAATCAACCATTTATTCTCCACAAATATTATCAATCAACAATGTGTTATCTTTTTGTGGTATGTGAATGGAAATTCCTTCAGTTTTGTCATGTGAAAAAGATTTCTGACAGAATTATTGGTTACACTCTATCTTTTGGCATGACATGTGCAGTTTACTCTCTGAAAATATCCTGAAGTAAGGAATGTTAAAATGCCGTATAAATATTTTTATTCTGTTGTATTCCAACTTTGGACATTTTGATTGGAAATATAATGTAAACTTCAATCTGATTGTTCATAAAATGAAAAAAATTCTTACCTAATAAAACATTTTCCAAGTAATTCATATCTTGAAGTGCCTCATAGGTGCAGCTACCTTTGTGTTGATTGAGTACAGAATTCACTTCTTCTCTAACTTTGACTTGTATTTCTGGGTTGATAGCTAGTTCATAACTTGCAAAAGCAAGTAATGTGCTTGATGTTTCAAATCCTGCTAGAAGGATGAGCAAAGCCTGTGCTGTAATTGTGTCTTCATCTAGAACATCTGCAAAAATAGGGGCACTATTGAACTGTATTGAATTCAATATCATCTAACTGAAAAGAAAGCATGTGAGAAGTACATGGAATTGCATGAATAGACTTGTAAATGGATTAATATTATTGTTATTGAATAATATTAAAATGTGTTATTTTCCTTATTGCATGAAGAGCAGAGGGCACATGCTTTGACTTAAATCACTGACAGATCTGTTGTCAGAGGTCAGAATCATGTGGATGTCTAATTTGATTGTAGTGGTGTTAGTATGAAACTGCAGAGTTTTAAATGCAAATAAATGAAACCAATTTGATAGTATAATATTGTTGGCAAATGAAATGCAATAATCAACGTATATTTTACTCTCTGTGTTTGTGTCAGACTCCTTTTGTGCTGCATCTATCATCAACTGTAGAAAATCATTCCTTCGTTCATTGGTCAATTTTTCACGAGTTTTTCGGGTATCTTGCACCACTGATGCTAAGAAATCCATTACCTAAAGGAAAGAAGTGTACTTTATATATTTAAGATAAGTAATAAAACATTAAATAGAAAAAATATGCTTACTTCATTGTTGAAGAATGAAAGAGTGATGAATTTGAAGAAATATGGTGGTACTAGAAATAAGACTAGGAACAACAAAATACGCTTAGGTAGACTTATGTCATTGAAACGAGCTGCTGTGCTTGCAAATTCTGCATCAGGCTGTTTGAGTGAGTTGCACTGCACCCCAAAGGCACATGAAGCAATAACATCCATGGTGAATCGCCCAAACAATTCTTTCATTTCAAGTTCCACCGGTTTATTCTCTGGAACAGCTGAAATTTTTATTATTTTATAACTATTCAGGATTGCTTATCAAAACAATTTCCATTATTAAGTTTCATAAATGAATGCAGTTAATTTATTAAATTAAATGCAGATGTCAAATTAAAAATGAATGTTAAGAATTGAAGTGTACTTGATATACATTTTAATTGGATGTTAAAAATAGGCGTTGGATATCTCTGATTCTTGTGATGTGTACATCATTTTAACCATGTTTATAATAATGTTTGTTGTGTTGGTAACACTTACTGTTGTAAAGAAATTCTCGTAACTGATCTCCACTGATCTGAACAAGCACTTCCATTGCGCGAAGTTTACCAGTGCTAAATGTGGGTGTCAAAATAGTTCTGACATGTTTCCAATGTTGACCTTCCAGATTTATCAGCATCTTTTCAACATAAGGTTTAGTCCTTGTTCTTAAAGTGGGCCTATTGGTGAAATGTTCAAAATGACGTACCATTACATCACGAATTAGTTGTGGGTCTCTGATCATCAGAGCTGGTCGTCTTCCTTCAAAGAAGCCTACAGTAACAAAAAGATGACAAAGTAAAAATTGTCAATGCTTTGCATTCAAGACAATCATTTTGCATCTACAACACAAACCAACCGGCAACTTTGTGTCCTTGAAATTTCTTATAAAGATTGAGTTGAAATTCATGGAATGAAGTTCTGAACAATATTCTCTCTTTTAAATTCCCAAAGAAGACAGTCGGTGGCAGATAGTACACGCCCTTCTTGTGCCAGTAACTGAACGTCCTGGTGAGGTGCCAGTATAGCAATGCCACCAGAGCCGCTGCGACAAGAAGCCATGTCGTATCCATGACCTACAAGGTTATGCGAAGTGACACATCAGTATCGGGGAACACGGTTATGACAGCTGTCAAACACTTCTTAAGCGAAAGGTGCACTACTTGCGTTGTCACTCCACAGTTGTAATCTCAGCACCTAGCGAATACCTGTGCAGCGCGGCCAAGCCACGCTGATGAGGAAACGCCCAATTATACAGCCGACGTCACGTGGGAAGCATGCAGCGGCTTGGGTGCGAAGTCGGTGACCTCGCCGTTGCACGGCGCCCGTCGCGCCGCGGCAGGCCAGGAGAAGGGGTTGCCCTGTGTCGCGCTGCCCGCCGCCGCCGCTGCCGCCCCCGTCGGTTGTGACTGCGGTCATCAGCTGATCCGCTAGCGCGCATGCGCCAACGGCCTCCCTCCCTCCATCTTTCTTTGTTTACACAACATGGCCTCACGAGGCTCGCGCGTGTGCTCTTTAACCTTTGCGGAAAGCCACAGAGAGTATAAGTCTGCCCTGGAAAGCCAGGGCAAAATCTTTCTCGGATTAACAAGTGCACCTACTATTCGTCGTATTTCTCGAGTTTACATGTAACTGGGAATATCACCATAATTAATTACTGGAATGAAAACTAGTTTCACCTGGCTTCCAGCATTTACTATGAACACAGTTGGTATTCTGATTGGATTAAGCTATCTGGTGGTACAAATTACATGGAGGCGTCCTTTTCCAGCTGATACCTGTTACGCCGTGTTCGCTAAGTATTATTTTTCCCCACTCGACGGCACATACTGTCAGTGCAACACATGAAAGTCAGTGGACAGAATCCATGCCAAAGGTGTAACCTGCGACCTCTCAAACTAAAAAAGCTAGGGTCACGGTCTAACCACTTCGGATCGTCGACCGGGAGGTCCTGGGGCTTGAGCCTGGACGCTGGTAGATTTTCGACACTAATTACATTGGTTGGAAATCAATCACCGTCTACAGGAGAATTCTAGCGGCTGGCTCTCTGATCGACTGTCTCTGATCTTTTCCGTGTTTTTTTTCCTATTAATGCCGGAGCAGTGCCCTAACAAACGGGCCACAGACAGCGCGTTTCCTTATCCTTGCCCTCTCTTCTCCCCTTATACACACACACACATGCCGAGAGGCCAGTCGGGAGCTGAGCTGAGCTGTCTTGTCCCAATTCAGGATCCCATACCAATGGTGCCGCCCTGGAGAGATAACTGGAGGAGACAAAGCCCGCAAGTCAACGTGAAGGACGGTGCCGAATATCTCGTTCCAGCAAAGGGATCTGATATGCACTATATTCACGAGACGTGATCTAAATAGTTGATGCGGTCGGTAACAGTAATAATCAACTCGGACACGTATTCGTATACTGTTTAATTTTCTTCCCAATCCACCCCAAAGGCCTTATCTCCTCGCGAAGGGGTTCTGGACAGCCGGACAATGTCTGCTTTTTTTTCGCGAAAGAGGCGCATGGGGCAGGGTTGGGGGAGGGGAGAGGGCAGCGTGGTACGGCGAGGGCCCCGCGCCGGGCATTTGTATCGACCAGCGTGTGCGGAGCGGGCCGCGCGAGGCGCCGCCGGCCGGCGCGGCGGCGCAGCGGGTGGGCGGGCGCGGGGGCGCGGGGGTCGGGGTCGGGGCCGCACGTGGTCCCAGGGCTGCCCCGCGGCCGCGTGCGGCACACTCCTGATCCATCCCACCTCTTGCCTCCGGCTCGGTGCGGACTGCGAGTCCAGCTGGGATGCATCGATCGGACGTGGTGTGCCGCAGGGTTGTCACTACAGACAGGATTTTAAAGTAATTCCGTTTATGACTGAAAACAAATGTGAAAGGGTATCTTTTTAGGTCTATACTGTTCTGTTTTCCAAACATGATTGCATTCAATTTAAACACTCTTAAATTTATCTACACTTCTCCTTTTCAGCATCTTTGTATCCTCTTTTGAACTAGTTAAAAGTGCAATCGCATGAAAGAAATTACGAGAGAATTTGACGCACTGCATGTTGCAGTTCATGAGAAAGTAGATGGGATGAAACTACAGAATGAGATCATTGTGTCAGTACATTCTAAATGGGAAAGTCATGCGGTCATGACAACTTGAAACTACGTGCATTCGCATTGTTAAATGTAAGAAATTAATAGGCGTGAGTTCTTGAAAACTTCACCGTGATCGGAGAAGGTTGTCATCTTAAAATGTTGAACATAAACACAACTTTGTGAAAAAAGAGAGGAAAATGAATCACGTTCCGTTTTCATTCCAGTGCCATTAATTTTATTCTTAACAGTATGAAGTATTCCTGCTTGTTCCCTTTGGGTTAACATTATCCGCTTTGAAATGATCTGAACTCATTAGCTATCCTGTTTGTTTTAAATACTCTACGATTATAGTGGCTGTTGCGATAGAATCATTCTTCCCTGAACACGCACCAAATAAAGAATCCCTAACATCCAGTCAATGGTAAAAAACACCATCCACAGGTACACACATTATTATCGTATACTCTTTTTTAACTGACATAAAATAAAATTTGGATGTCCAAGAATATAAAACGTATGCTGATTTTCATTGACAACAAATTTGGGGCCGGAAACAAAACATCTACTCATACGTTAGTCAGTATATGATCTTTAAGAGGTAGAGTGGTATAAATCACTAAAATTCCGATTTTGACTTATTCCGTATTTGGATAGAATTGGGTGACTAAGCTTTAGGCAAAGTGGCATACGTCTATCTGCTTAACAGAAGCACTGCGCGGAGAGGCGAAACTGCGACGCGACATACGGAAAAAATGCTGTCGTGCAAAATTAAGGGTAAATGACTCTTACGGTACTACTATACTTTTCAGCAGCTCATTTATTGGTATGAAAGGACTCAGCAATTTGTTTACCTCGCTGTCGCAAATGGGAAATTCACACCAATCCCCTTTGATCAAGCTTCATAGAATTGTTTTCGCGGTAGCTCTAAGAAAGTGCCCTCTTCTTCACCTTCTCTCATTAGCTGCTCTCTTTGTCACACCTGAGCGTCGCACATTCATATGGACTATAATTCTGTACAATGCGTCTCTGTGACGCCAAACGTCTAAATAATTGATCCGTATTTCAAACGGCTAATTCCCGAAACTGCATGCATATGCCGCATTTAGATGTTTAATCTTCCAAAATTTCCCTTTTTATTGGTCCATGCGTTTTCTATTCTTAAGAGTTCTTCGAGTCCTTGGAAGAATGATGTCGCAAATTTTCGGAAAACGTTGAAAAGAAATTAATATTCGTTGTTTATTCTCAAATTAAAGACATCTTGTTTTAAATTAGTTTAAAAAAATAGTTTTTTAATGATATGTAAACTAGACTAAACATCTCTATATCCTTTGCCAAATAGCCGTTTGCAATGATTGCTGTAGTCGTTGACAAATTTTCAGTAAATTGTGTACGGCTTTGCGGTTGATTTTCTTTAGAGTACAAAATTGATGGTTTTGGTCGCAAAACATTTCAGGAACTATTTCTTGTAAATCAAAACATTTCGTATTTCTCAAATTTAATTGGGAGTAACCTATAAATTTAAGTATAAGGCGGTCCGATAAATTTACATAGATTTAAAGATGACCTCAATTTTGGGGAAATTGTTGGTTGAGACAACCCTGACTTTTCGAAACGTAGCACTCAAGTAATTACAGCATTTTAAAACTTTTTTGTCACATCTTGAGCAAGAAGTGTGTAATTGTCCTTAACAAAAGGAACGTCACATGGAATATTTAGACACCTCAAGCTTCTTTATCATCGACAATGATTAGTCATCAATCTGTTCTCTCAAATGTTTGCAAATGGTCCTTCCATCTCTTCTTCGGGCGCTTTTACGCTACTTTGTCCTAATTAAAACACTCCGGCTATTATTTTGGCTGAGAGTAAGGAGTCTGTTCCTTGGTTGCGCTACCCAGACACCACACAATGTAGAACCACCTCACGGCATTTCTTCAAGTCCCAATCAAGCTTGTGTTACTTCATGAAGCGTGGTTACCTCTTCCGACATATTTGCCGTTTCGGAGGTTGATTTCTCCGCCGAACAAGCCTTCGAGGACTTGGGTCAGTTTTGGGGTTTTCCTTCCCCCGCGATGGAGGCTTTAGCGCGCCTCGGGGATCTCCCTTCCCCCTTTAATTTTCTACCTATGGGGTCCTTTCCTTAATCGAGAACACTTATTTTAAAGCGCCGGAGACTCGCCCTCGTCATTCTCTCATTAGCAATTCTTTGCAGTGGCATGTGATGAAGGGCTTAGTTTGGGAAAGCAATAAAATATATACTATGGCCGATTAGCCATTCATTAGTTTCAAAAAGCTTGCTATTAAATTTCCGTACACAGGTTTTCGAAGAACGTAGTTAATGTCCGGCGTTGGCCTTCCTGCATTAATAATTTTCTTATCTTTCAAGTTCTACAAAACAAAACTCTTCATTAATAAATCTCAAATCACGCACGTGTGTCCGTCTGCGTCGTTGCCTGCAGTAGAAAGATCGTGTTCGTGCTCTTCCTCCCGGAACACTAGCGGGCGCAAACTGATAGCGTACCCTAGAGAACTCACATGGTCGTTTCACTTATAACGATAAACTAATATCTGAATTAGCACGTATAAGCACAAACATATATTACACTTAGAATAACGCACTTCAGTGTACATACACCTGTACGAATTTATCATTAAAAGCCAAGGTTTTCTTTTGAAAGACTGCTTTCATTCAAGCGTGGTCCCGCAACTCAGCCGATTGCAGACACCCACGAAACGCACCGAACACACCCGATCGCACTCGAGCTTCCTGACGCCCCGCGCGCCTCGCACACACCGATGGTTGCAAAGCTCTGGTATTTCATAAGTGCTAGTGTAAAACGACACTATGCTTTCGGTAAATTAGAAGATTTATTTTATAAATAAATTAAGATTTATTTTCTGTAACAAATAAAGTACAACTTTTTTTTCTAAGCTACAAGGTACGCAGTGCGTACCTTGCGTACATGAAGGACACGCCATTGACTCTTTGCCACTGAGTATAATTTTAGAGACTACTACTCGTTCTTCCATGCTCTTT
This sequence comes from Acheta domesticus, assembly GCA_031308135.1. Classification (NCBI taxonomy): domain Eukaryota; kingdom Metazoa; phylum Arthropoda; class Insecta; order Orthoptera; family Gryllidae; genus Acheta; species Acheta domesticus. The sequence continues at coordinate 98,888,400 of JAHLJT010003656.1, read as the reverse complement.
CCTTGGGGGACACCATTACAAAGGCCTTCATGCATATTTGGTGATGTCTGCTACGGCATCGGCCTACTTTAACAGGATCCTGGACAACCTTTGATCTCCATATGAAATAATATTACTATAACAAATGCGTACCTGTAATTCAAAAGATGGTGAAGCAAACCCGATAATCCTGTGACGGTACACGAAACATGAATGTACTGGGTCTTTATTTTATCTTGCATTCCAAGTCTAGGAGCACCTGTCTTGTTTTGGCAATTTGGCAACCGCGTATCTATACCTCCATTCAAGACAGCCTTGGCTGGCAAGATTCGTGTATTTTTTTGCAATGATTCGATGAAAATGTTTGGATTTAAGAGTGTAGTATTATTTACAGCAAATAGAGTTTCTGACTTTGAAGAAGAAATGGATATTGTTTCTGCATTGTCTAGCAGGTTTCTTTAGAGCAAAACAACTGCTCTCTGAGAAAAATACTGCGTAACATTTATTATTCATTTTCCTGGAATATGGTTCGCATATATTTGCATAGTGGTGAATGACGCACAAAGTAGCCTGAGCGTCTTTCCCATTGTATTGTTCGGAGAGATTCGTTGAACGAATATTCTCAATATTATGTTCTCAATATTTTGTGCAGAGGTAGATAAGTGGAGAAAGGAACCAATATTTTTTTCTGCGAAAACTGTAAGTCCAAATATTACACAATTGTTATTTACCTAACATGTGAGTGAAAAGGTTGATTACTAGTGTGAAAAACTAGTACGAAACTAGTGGCCTGCAGAGGCAAAAATTCTGCTGAATAAAATCACAAAAAATTGTTTTCCAAAAAGTAGAACGCTCTTTGGTCAAGATACTCTTTATGAAACTGCAATAAATGAAATATTGAGACAAAAACTGTCTTCATGAATACTGCAGTAGCAGTGGGTAACCGTTCTTTGTATACCAATATAAAAAAGGTGCTGTAGTATAAAGAAACACATGAGTATCTAGCAAATATTTCATGGCATAAAACTTTTCCTTGAAGCCTTGCTTTCGCATAACTTCAGCTGCTTCATAAGCAACGACTGAATTATAGAGAATTTAGTCGTTAAACGCAGTATTAGAATAGGCGAAGTAACACCAAACATTTGCATTTTTCAGCCAAAATTGAAACTGTTTCATTGTCTTTGAATTTTCTCCAGTTCCTGGGAATATAACGAAATCATAGGCACCTATCTCATGACCAGAGGCTGCATAGTCTCAATTTCATCATTTGAAATTAGTATTGCAGATAAGCGTGTGAGTTCTGTGGGAACTCGTATCCCAATTTTTTAGGAATGCAAAAATCGCCAAAACCAGTCTTCGTTTTTTCTGTTATTTACAACTTTGCCCATTATTTACAGCTGAAAATAATTTTGTTGAATGAATTTCCAAGTAACAAAATGGCGTAATGATTATTTGCACGTTTCATTACACGGACAATTTAATTAATGTAAATGTGAGAATCAAGTGCAGCCCTTAAATATTAAGGATGATGTAGAATTAATTTAATCTCATTAATTACCAAAAAAATCAACTCTTAGAATCAAAATGTAGTAAACATTTTGAACATCTGGCTAGCTACCGAATGGGCCGGTTAATTTTCTCAGCACGCCAAAAAAGTTAAGTCTAAAATAAGAACACCTTCAAAGCATACTTCGGAGTTTATCGGGATGAAGTTAACCAACATGAGGTGACTAGAATATGTGAAGTATGTTACTGTGAGAAGAAATAACAGAGATGTGGTAAATAGGGTTCGGACTACTCAGGATAAGTTTTTAAGGCTAATAAGTGACAAAAGTTTGTTGTTTAGGGTCGCTCTGCGTCAGTCGTCGATTTCTATTTACAATATTCATTTTACTCGACACCACCGTGCCGGTCATCTTGACTGAGGTTTTAATGGCTTCCCTCGGTCATCCAGGCGAATGCTGGGATGGTTCTACTGAAAGGCCACGACCACGAAACCGGTGTCGCTAATCGAATTCGTTAACTATGTGAACTCACGAAGATTAAGCGAATTCAAGACTTCGCGGGTTCCTGGTTGGGTGACCGACTAGGAACCCCGGGATCTAACGGCGCGGCGCCAGTTGCCCTTTACGGGCCATATAAAGGCTAAATACAAATAAGCGTTTCCGAGTTGGGGCGGTAAGGCACCAGCCTTCGCGATTTTCATAAAGTATATTTATGTGCAACGCATTTTAATGCCCAAATATGTACTACTTGCGAGGACACATGATGCCTCACACTCGGTCTCCTTACGTCAGCCAAAACCCTGTGGCTAATAACACTACCCGGATAAAGTCCGAAGTTATCCTTTCATCGTCATTCATATATCTTTAACCACACAGTCTGACGAATGTGCAATTTAAGCGAGTCTTTAGCCATGACACCTAAACATAAGTATTGAATTCAATTCGAGCGAATTCATAGTGTGAGGGTTTGATTTCACTAAAGCATGAAAAGTTAATAATTAAATTCTGCTGGCGAATATTCATCTATTTTCTACATTTCCACTCTGTATTCTTTTGAACGTTTATTTTACTGAACTTATGCTTTATTCGTAATTAGTTCTACAAGGTACATTAGTATAATACATTTTACATACAAATACATAAAACAGTTAATTTGCTTAAAATTAACTTTTGAAATAATAAACTTATTAAGTTAACCTTTGAAAGTTGGAGCAAATCATCTTTCATGTTTTGAAGCAGGGTGCTTTTCTGCATACAGCATTTCTGTATCGAGTTACGTCTAGTAATTTCTAGCACGAGCTAGATTTTCAATGTCGATTTAGATTCAAGAATTTGACCAAACCATTAGCATATTTCATTTCATTCTGGCAGATAAGACATAGTTTAATTTATTGGATTGTTGCCGTGTTAGATTAATTTTAGTGTGGAATAATAAAATGTTTAAATGTTTAATGTTTTTTTAGTTGCAAAGATACATTTTCTTGACATGGGTTGATTATCCGTGACAGAAAATTGTGTGATATGCATTGAGGGAGCGGAAGAAGCCTCCAAGCAATCTACGAAGTATTCATTGCGAAACTGTTTTCCTTTGCATACAATGCGATTTACTAATTACCTAAAAGCAGAGGAATAACTCGTTTTTTTTTGCACATTGAAATTTCTTTGTTTAGAGAAATACGATAATTTAAGATCTATTGATGACTTCAATAATAGTAGCGACATTGTTAAATTCCTCTATGTTAAAATAACGCGTTCACGTTTCTTGAAAACAGTCTTACCATTTCTTATTTCATGACAAATTATGACAAATTACATTTAGCTACTCTTTCTACTTTTTCATTGTAATATCCGCCTTCAAGAAAATTTAAAGAAAAAGGTGCTTGTATGACACGGTATACGTTTCGTCAAAATCTTTATGTCGCCAAGGAAACGACACAGAAGTAAAAGAAATCGAAACCAGTTTACTCGTTGAAAGTCGACTAGTGTACTCGTTCAGGTGAGTGTCATATGAAATACTCAACCTATACATTCTCTGACCAAAACTCTCTACTTTATTCTAGGAACCTGTCAACGATAATTTTGCAGGCGCTGTGAACCCTCTTGATGTACAACGTTTTAGTGTGTTAAAGGTTTTCAAGAATTTATTTCTAACTTCAGTTGCAAATTACAATAGATTCCACTCAACCAAACCGGAATTTTAATTTTTCCACTGCGAAAAGTAACTTATTTGAAACAAACCGCGATAAACTAAAAAAATATTAACTTTTTAGTTATTTTTAGTAAATTTTATCTTCGAACCGTACATTATTCTTCTCCGGTCTTTTCTACTAACCATAATGTACAGTAATCCCTCGACATTCGCGGATTCACTATTCGCGATTAGAGAAATGCACCCGGTTTTAACATTCGTGACTTCGACATTCGCGAGTGGGTCTTTTGGTCGTACATTTTCTTTGAAAGCGAGCACTTTTCATTTCCTTTATCATCATCATCATCTGGGAAACGAACTCGGCAGACCTCGGAGCTCGCAGTATAACTTTCTTCAAAAATTACACTGATGAAATGCCAATTCACATTTATAAAATAACACAATTGTAAAATAAATTCAATTCAGTTGCGCCAAATTGGAGATAAGGGTTTTGGCCAAATGAACAGAAAAAACATTCAGGATCTGTGCAACTCTCATTATAATGAGCTCATTGTAGAGGAGCTTCGGGAAATCATCAGTGAAGAAAACCTCATCAACGGTAATGATGAAGTAATGGAAGCGAAACTGCGTTGTGGAGCAACTTCAATGTCAAAACTGTTGATGGCGTTCTAAAATCAACAAGCTCTGGTGGAACTGGCATTCGAATGTGATCCAAACATGGAAATAACTTCGAAATTTAAGAGAGAATAAGAAGAAGCAAGAACTGTTTCATATTTGGATATTAGAATCGCGAGAAAGGTGATGAAACAAAAAAACAAAAAATTGCAAATCCTATACCCAATCATTTTTAACTTCGAAATAAGTTTCAAACATTATTTTATTTCTTCATTTTGAAATGTTAATTGTGAATTCTGTTTGTAGTAGCGCTTAATCAGTTGTACTGTAATTGATTGTCAGATTTTTTTCTTTCTTTTTTAAACAGTTTTTCGATATCCAAGAACCTAACCCACCTTTCGTCATTAAAAGATAAACTTAACATTCGCGAGTTTTTTGGGAACCTAACTCTCGCGAATGTTGAGGGATTACTGTAATACGCCCTGTGTTTCATACATCAATTATTTCTGTTTCATTGACTGTTATATTAATCTCTTGTGAGAAGACCTAACGTGGATAATTTGCATAGATCAGTCAAAACTTTCTTGATCCATAGTTCGATTAACAGGATTATTTTGTCTACTCTTTCGTCTTTTCCCTCTGCATCCTCTCGTGAGCGGTGGGTAAACGCGTACGAATATTTCGTGTTTATGGGTTCGTCAAGTACTTATGGTCATTACTTCCGTGAGTGTAGTGTATGCTGTACCCCGGAATGTGGCGGTGTTTCTTCCGCAATGAAACACGAGACCCGTCGCTGACCTACTCGTCGATTCGCATGTTTTACCCTTCCAGTACTACCTCCCTCAGCGGGGCACCTCTCCGCCCGGAGAAGCTCTGTGCTCCCTACTGATCTCCCGGCAAGTGCGGTAGTTTAGGGCATGTAAGTGTGTGAGGGGAGTGTAGACAGGAAAGAAAGATCCCGCGCGGTCCGCGGGGCGTTTATTAGAGTTCTGTTCTGGCGGTGAACGGAGAAATCACGGAAACCTTCCAATCAAAGCAGCCGATCCCTAGAATTCTTCTCCAGACAGCGGATGAATTCAACCTAGCTGTAAAGCTAGCGTTAAAAATCCGCCACCCATCGGGACTCGAACCCTAGAACCTCTCGGTCAGCCATGATGCTGTAGCAACAGTAGTTGCCATTGAGCCATTTCAGGCGGTGTGTCGTCACCGTGTTTGATTCGTGGTGTTCCCCTGACCTTGACAAACTCTCCGGCCTATCTGCGGCGCCCGTGCGGCGTGCGTGCTGGAAATCTCGCTCCCTGCCCGTCACGCGAGGCGCGCTTCCGTGTCGGGGCGAGGTGGCCGTCGCGGACGCGATCGAGGCTTCAAGGGACTGCAAGGACTCCCTCGAGGAGAGTGCTTAAGCTTCCTATTGCTTCTTCGTTTCCTCAATCTTACTCGGTTTTCTTCTTTCTCATTTCTCGTTCTTCGTCGTTCTTCCTCGTTTCCCGTAAAAACCCCCGTTTCCGTAAGCCCAGTGAAATAAATTTTATAGGAGAAAAAAATGACATCTCTATCAGTGATCACAAATGTTATCCAACTACCTATTAATTTGTAGAGATTTGACCCTTAAATATTTCATCAATTAAATTTTGCACTTAATAAATTGTAATTAAAAATTCGATTTAACTCAGCCAACTTGTTTACCAAAGAGTAGAGCTTATGGGTTTTTGATCTCATACTTAAATTTCAGTGTTCATTACTTCATAGTTCACGGTCAAGTTTCAACATCTACCCTCTTTGCTCTGGAATCTTAGTATTGCAAATTAAGCAATTCTCTTAACTTCAGACTAATCGGTATTCCCGACCGGAAAGATGAGCAGCGCATGTCACTGACCTTTTACAGGATTGTGAAACGACAACCAGTGTACCAGCCGTCACATAGAACCTCGTATCAAGGCCAATGCTCCATTGTTTTGAACCAACGAGAAAAATCGCGGCATTCTCAAACTGGAACGGATTGCTTCATCGACAGCTTAGATGCAATCATTGCATCGCAGACAATACCATTCTGTAATGAGGGTTATTGTTGAATGGCCAGTGTAGTGTTACAACTCAACCCGGTACGTCATACGTGATTCGCTTACATTTAAAAATAACTTTAATATAGCGTCTCCAAAGAAATAAAGAAAACAAACCAACAAGTTATTAAAAATATTATTATTTTTCGTAATACAATGCATATAGTATTTTTATTTCCTTTTTTTTCGCACGAAGGGGGGGGATATGTTTTTCACATAGGATTTTGTTTCTTTCCACGCTCAAAAATTTAAGAACAACGGATTTTTTGTATTCGAAGAATGTATTGTAGGTTGTTCAATTGTAGGTTGCATGAAATTGCTTACAAACAATTAAGTAAACCGTCAAAATACAGCATCAGTCAAGGTACACATTAACCAACATAACTTTGTTCTGAAATACTTTATCCTGTGTTTTATGTACAGTTTGAAAATGAATGGGTGACCCGAAAATTCAAAATTTCCAGTGTCACACGCTGATCCGGGTTTTGCTTGAGAATTTAGTTTATAGATTTTTTAATAGTACCAATACACTTCAAAATCGAAGATTACGTATTTTGGGAATTTAAGTTTGAAAAAAATATACACTTTTGAATTCGAGTGTAAAAACATTGGTATACATCGGAATATGAGCCTCAATGCAAAACGATTCTCTAAACTAAGAAAGAAGCAGCTTTTTTTATATTAGAATGAAATTTCATGTGAGATTTCAATTTTTCTGAAGCTCGTCCAGATTGCTCAGAAAATTTGATAATTTTAAATGTAATATTAAAACAAGGTTAAACACGACGCTTAAATAAACGCACGTACTAAATACGACGCTTCTAGCTTATTTACATGACATTGAACAAGTCAAACAATTTTTAGACCAGTCGGAAGGGGTCATGCATTTTGCGGCCTATTTCACGTGGAATTGCCCTCATATCGGTGTTTTAGTAAGAATTTGGGTTTATTTGGTCAAAAACAATGAAAACTGTATATAACGTATGGGGGAGAAGATTATTTGCGCACGTTTTCTTAAGTTCCACAATCACGTCCCAACATTTTAACTTCAAATACGATGGTTGAAAGACGAATAAAATATAAAAAAGATATCATAATAAAATAATATTTCCAATATTTAATACCTAGTAATACCAAGTATTTATTTATACCTGTTATTTCTGCTAGTACTCCGTTTTCTACTAAAGTGAAGGAGAGTATTTACTTTTACCGGGCGTGTGAACTATTTAGGTAATTAGTGCTATAAGTATAGTGGATGTTTTATCCCGGGAAGCGGTGGTGTACTTCCCCGCTAGCACGCGAGCGCCGCCTTTTGTCGGCTAGCGGGTTTCCCTCTCCAAGTATCTCCCAAGGTGTTACTGCCCCAGCAAAGAAAGCCAACTTAAGGTTCCCAGCATGTAAATGTGTGTAAGTGGAGAGAAGAGGACAAGAAAGAAAATGTTGCTCGCGGTTCGTGTCCCGTTTGTTGGCACCGGCATTCCCCCTGCATTGATCAGAGGGACCATAGAACACTACCGGCAAGAACAACGCTACAATTGTACTCCAGATAATAGTTGAATTCGGCCTAGCTTTGTAACTAGTGTTGAAAATTCCCACCGTCGAATCTTGAACCCTAAAACTTCCCGGTCGTAGACGAAACAAAGATAATACTTCGTCGTTGAGATATCACAGCCATTTTTCCCCTCTAGAAATTGTGCTCCCACCAATTGCATCCCGGAGCCGCCCATCTGCTGCGGTCTACAAGACGTTTAATCTGTCCGTCGTCGGCGAACGCGTCGACGTTGTCTCCCGCGGGGCGCTGGCCGGCCCTGTCCTGGCGCGGAGCGTTGGGCTACGAACAGAGGGCGCACAGTGCCGCCGCCCCGCCCGCCTCCCTGCGGCACGTGGCGCTGGCGTCGCGGCTCGGCGCGGCGGCCGACCTGCGCGTGGGCGACGGAGGCTCTGCTCTGACCCAGTGACGCTTCACCGCTTCACCTTTCCCGCGCTTGGCGCCGCGCCGCGCCGGGCTACTCGGCAGGCGGCGGATGCGGCCGCCGTGTGACGTGTCCCCTACAACAACGACAACAACAAAAATACCTCCAAATCAAATCGGTGGTCTCGGGGTAAAAGTTCGTAAGTCAATTTTTGGCAAAATTGTGTTAAGTACTGAAACTAGAAGTTAAATATATATATATATATATATATATATATATATATATATATATAAATATATTATTTTAGTCAAACGAATGAATTCAAATGTGGCGTCCTTAACAAGAGAGAAGAGTTGGGAAAAAGCGTTGGCTTAATAATTTAACCTTTGTTTTCTCTAAACTAAGATTTTTGACTGAAGAACTTTTACCCCGTGACTACAGAAATGAAACCAATTCACAATCCAAAAGATAAATTAGTCATGCCAAAAGATATAAAAAGAATCTAACCACCGGGCAAAAAAGTACATTAAATAATTAGATATGATAGGATAAGATTGTTCGTTACAAAATAACTTTAGCATCACCAAAAGGTTGAGGAACCCGCCGCGGCCCACGCTCGGAACGCGGAAGCTCTGGGCAGATCTTAGGCCGGGTGCACGCTCGGCCACTGATATCCCTTCATCCTAAGGAAAATTCTCATATGAACAAATACACCTGTGTTAGGATGATTCTCATTGGTTTGCAGTATGAGCTCTGTTGTTGTCTGGATCCTGACGCTAAAGTAAATAGTTCATTGTATAAGAACATATGGCAAACCAATGAGAATCGTCCCAGTACGCCTGCATTTGTTTACATTAGGATTTTTCTTAGGGTGAATGGGTAATAGTGGCGGGCACCAGCCCGAGACTTAGTCCACTAGTGGCGGCGACAGCTCGGCACTTAGTCCGCTAGTGATCGCAAAGGCTGCGGATGCTGTTTTCCGAAAAAAGGCTCAACGCCACATCCGGGATGCGTTGTCTGACCCGTTGCCGCTGCAGCGTCGCTAATCAGAAAGTCCTAGGGTTCGAGTTGCGACGGGGACGGATTTTTCACACTAACTACATATCTTGGTCGAAATCAGCCACAGTCTGGAGGAGAATTCTAGTGCCCGGCTGCTCTGATCAGTAGTTTTCCGCGGTTTCTCCGATCAAAGTAAAGTGAATGCCGGAGTAATATAATAACAAAAGGGTGATGGACTGAGTCCGATCTTTCCCTCTTCTTCCTTTTCCTATCCTCGCTCCTTATACTCACACATACATGCTCTACATTACCACACATGTCGAAAGCGGAGGGCTTGTCCCAGTAGGCGGTGCCGTGCTAGACGATGTACATGGCCGGAAAAGTAGTAAGTTGAAGTGTAGGTCGCGCCTCCCCATTGAACGTTTCGGGTTGGTCTCAAAGGATTCAATTCCATATTCATTGCACTGTGAAACCGCTGAAACAGCTCCCTTGATTCGGTCGCCTTTATTTGCGGCAAAATTTTCGTAAAACCGAATGACTTTCCCACAAGTCACGTGAAAATTGTTCAGTCTTTTAAGCGATCACTTGGTCCTGTTTGTCGGGGGCGAGACACGTTTCGTTGATTTTCCTGGATTAGACGGATTTAATTTCCTGGCGAGTTTGCGATTGTGATTTATAACGCTATGAAAAGCGGGAGATCGATATTTATTCAGTATCTTCCTTCGTCGGGCCCTAATGCCAGATTACGAAGAAGAATGAGCGTTGCTTATTTTGCGGAGTGATTAATTTGTGTTTCAAATACCAATAAATTATCATTTTTATCAATAAATGACGTAAATAAATGTTTGAAATTTCTTACGATTCAGATTATGGTCTTGTTGACGAAGTCAACGAAAGGAAACAAACAGTGGTATGAAAAAGAAGAGCAAATACCAGGAATTAAAGAATTTTGTGTGTGTGTGTTGTTTATATACGTGCAAATATGCTTCCGATATTCTGAAAATTGTAAAGTGATATACATGCAGTTGATATTAACTTCCTTAAAAATAGCTAAATTAGACCAGATTTCCGCTTCCCGTATTCTCATAATCTCAATTGTGCGGTCATCTTTACTAACGAGCATTTTCTTCGGGCTTGTAAGACAGGTTTCACTGTATATCTTTAAGTAGTTAAATAGATTTCACAACTATAGAACTCTTTCTGGTATTAGCAAAAAAAGACATATTTGAAAGCTAATTCAACGTGTAGGCCCTATTTCTCAAAAAGCTCTGATTTACAATGTACACATTTTAAAAATCTATATTAGAAGAAATGTAATCGTTGAGTCAATGAAGTCCACCTCGATCGGCGTTTTCCATCGACTCAAGCGATTAAATGTTGAAATGGTCTCACATTTAGCTTCTGGGCAGGAAATCTAATTCTTCGTTAAAAGCAATAGAATACAGTTTTTTACGCTAATAAATTAATAATATCTTCAATGTATGTCGCGCAGCAAATAGAATCGCACACGACATGAAAATTTGGAACCGGATTTTTATTACCTTAATTTTATTACCTTACTCTGTTATATATATTTCAATTAAAATTGTAGAAATTAGATAAAAAATGGTATTAACTTAATACAATGAATTTGATTATATCAGCTCATGGAAGGTGTCTCTCTAATGAAATAACGTATGTTAATTTTCATTACCTACCCCATTACAAGACGTATTCTTTTGAATGAATCAGAAAAATGACTAATTTTTGGAATTCTGAAATGAGATTAAAGTATACAAGTAACTGTCATGTAACTTTACTCATACATCGATCACATTATCATGATCGACATGGCACGGCAACAGATATTTACTAAATTTATGACATTGGTGAAAATCATGTGTAAAGATATTCGTAATGTTAAATGTGACGGACTGCATTGCTTGAAAAACTCGTAAAGGTGTGTCTTAATCAAAATTACTAACTTTCAGCATTGAAATTAAATGAATACAAATTTTGAATTTGGAAATGACTGATCGTGGATGTCTCGAGACAGACAAGTAGTAGATGTCTAAGGCAAGAATGAATGTCCCATGGACGAATTGTACGTGGTCTGATTTGATAGGTTAGTCAATCAATGTAGGTTTCTTCGTGATGTTATGTTATTGGTTGGCTCTTGACTCTTGGAGATATCAGAGATTTTGATCCGTATTTATGCCGTCAGATGCCCCTGGAATTGCTGAATATCCGAGAAGGCATCCCAACCCTCATTCAGATTCACAACAATATTGAGCCGAAATGAGGCTAAAAAATTCCGAAAGAGAATTTTTTAAAATTTGACAAAGTTTATTTCGAATGTTTCATTCGTGACACAAGCTCGCTTCTTTTTATGTTAAAGCAGAAATAATTATCTCTGTGTTAAATAATTTACAAACACTCAAGTAACACCGTTCTCCAATCCATAAAATGTAATTCAAATTCAGTTCGGTTAGAAATGCTGAAACATTTCAATATTGAGAATGCGCCCAACCAGCGACCGTTAACTGTGGGCGTGTAAGGTAACAATATCAGAATACGAACAGTTGCAATATCGGTTCAATCTCCAGTTTTGGGACTTGGACATACCCTTTTCTTTCTTTCTTTCTTTCTTTCTTTCTTTCTTTCTTTCTTTCTTTCTTTCTTTCTTCTTCTTCTTCTTCTTCGAAATGCCTGTTTTCCCCCGCAGGGTTGATAAGTTTACTTTAATTCTTTTAGCGTATCTAGCTCTTATTTCTGAAACTGAAGACTATAGGGTACATGCAACTTTCACTGGGAGCCCTGCTTGTGTATTAGGGATGCTCAGTTCTTTAACAAATCAATATTTTTATGTATAATTGTAGGTTCACGATGTCTAAAATAACCTGAATATACATACGTTATCAGTACGTAGAGAAATCTTCAGATAAAATATGATTTTTTTCACAAGAAATGTGTACGTATGTTATGTTTGAATTACTACAACCTGTTATTCACTGTCTATTGAGTGTGCTTGAAAAGGTATTTCTTCTTATTACAATATTCTATTTTCTATCGCAATGCCTTCTGCATTGTAGGAGGCGTTGACTATCGACATTTAATTTTGTATACCAAAATATTTTTTGTCTGATAAAAATTGTCAATTTCATTAATATTTCATTAATTTTGTCATTAAAATTGTAAATTACACTGACGAATAATATATTTATCATTTAAATCGATTCATTGTTGCCACCTGCGATTCGATGTAATTCTTTCCAATTCTGATAGCAAACAGGTTTGCGGCGGCAACATCGGTTGGGGCGGGATCCACCGCACGTGTCCTAAGGAATGGCGATGGTGAAGTCATATATTCTCTGATCAATGGCCAACACGAGGAGACGTGATTCGTTCCAGCTGGCTTTATGCAGGCGGGGCAGCTGGACCTCCGCCAGTTGGCGAGAATGATCCGTATCGGGCGGCACCGGAGCGATGCGATCGTCTGTCGGATTCACGCCCTGAAAGGCCATATCAACTGCGTTAAGTAATGTGGCCACTCATCTACTGACAGAAGATAATATTGAGAACATTTTGCAAACGGGATTCAAAGGACTTCACATGTAAGGGATCACTAAGGAATTATTATTTAGACTGAATTTATGCTTACTACAAAATCATAGGTTGTGTATGTGTTTATTTTTAATACAAATGGAATCAACTCGGAGGTTACCGCAGAAATGTGGAAATAATATGGAAGGGTAAAGTAGAAATAATCTTGCACAGTGCATTATGTATTCGTACTTCATTGTGATTGTTTAACCCTTGCCTGTGCCCTTGCCTTGCTCGAAGTTCGCACAAAATGAACTTAAAATGTCGTCAGCAAGGGTGCATGTTTAATTATGTGGCTATTAGGTAAAACTCATTAACTCCACTTTTACGTTATTCGAGAAAATCAGGTTTTAAGTTCGATAATACTGATTTGGGATATAGAAATAATGCTTCGTTGTGCGATATTTTTTTAAGGGTTAAGAAACATCTAAAAAAAAACTAGTTTTTAGCAATATTTGCCCATCCCATCCGCCCGCGGGAAACGTGTAAATTGACTGGATTGGGTTGGAGTTAATGCGTTTTTCCTGGTACACGGGTGGAGTTAATTAGTTTTTCCTATTCCACTTCACTTTTATCGACTTATTTAAACATTTTTCGATATATGTCGATGTTTTTTGACATATATTGACGAAATTCGATATATTTCGATATATTCGGTATGGTAGCTTAATTTCGATGTATGCTGATATCTTTCGATGTATAAGGATATACTAAACATATTTCAATATAATAAATTTTTTTAGATTCATATTGCAATTTTTTCCTTACAAATTTACACATTAGACATATTTTGATATATTCGACATATGAAAATTAATGTATATTTGAGTTGATGTTGACATATTATATCGATGAGTTTGATATATTTAAAGTTAACAATTTGTTAATTTTAATAATTTGTTCCAATATGAAACTCATAATAGTATTTATGAATAATAAGTAATGTCAATTACTTATTATATTACTGAAATATATCAATTAATGTCAGTTTGCTGTATTTCAGTTGCATTAGATCAACATTTAACGTATTCAATTTGTTAATTCATTTTTACTTTCCCGTATACATACGTATATACGGAGTAATATATGCAGTATAGGGAAAGTTATATAATGCTGCGCGAAAAAATGGCGAATTTTCGCCAGAAAGAAATTCGTTGCCGGACCGTAATAACGAAAAAGTTGATAAATCCAGTTGCTAAATTAAGAACAAAATATCCCCAACACGTGGTGTAGCCAGAACCTCTCTTTTTTGGGTCCTTGATACCGAAAACCAATTGAAAGGAAAACATCCGTCTGTCCGTCCTCCTGTGAACACTACTAGCACCGAAACCATACGATTTCTTCCAAAATTTCTCGGTCCCCTGCGTCGGTCGGTTCTTCGATGTTCCCCGGTCGATCTGGTTCGAGTCGAAGCTTTGAGATTTTGAAAAAGATTTTACAAAATTTGCGGTACTTAACATGAAGCTCCGCGGGCATTTTCAAAATTTTCTTCTCAAAAACGGCTCCAAATTTTTTCTTTAAATTTCTTATAAGAACAGACTTATTAAGATGGCATAGGTCCGATTTTCACGGTTAACTCTGAATTTTCGAAAATTGCTAAAGTTTGAATTTTATTGGGCGTCTTCCTCCAACTACAAAATTGCAGATAGAGATTTTTCCTTCCATTAAAAATTGTCTTTCATAAGGCGCGTCCACATGATGCGTGTTTTCTGTGCGTCACAGGAATAAAATTGCATGCGCAAAGTTGAAAGACTAATGTTCAACACAGCGCATGTGCGCTACCTTGTCCATACGGTGCAACACTGTGCGGTGCTTGTTCTATTCTGTATAATGGATCCAGCTATTTGCACGGCAATTTTGGTAGCTTATATTATAATCAATCGAAAAAAGAGAAGAGAAAAACTTCCTTTTCTCTATAATCTTGAATTAACTGAAGAGAGAGTTCTTTGTTTTCAAGAGACATTCTGAAAATACATAACCTTAAATGAAAGCTATTGCATTTAATTGTTTCAGCTATATAACTTATTACGTAAATTTCGAAAATTGGCATTACCATAAAAATAAAATAAGAATTAGGGAGAACTAAATATTCTTCTCTTATCACTGCAACACACCTAATAGAAATGGAAATAACCACACGTTCATTTTTACTAGTTTTCATTATTTATCTTAATAATGTGTGTATTGAAAATTGATATTATCGTAAATATATAATAAAAGAATAATCTGCAACAAATTCGCAATAAAACACAGACGGTACAAAATAACTCAGAAGACTACCAAAGAACTCTTCCGGCTCGGTATTCCGTATGACTTCGCTATGAAATACGCGTTCTTTGAAGGAAGCGCACGAGAAAGACGAACGAGATACCCGTCAGCTCTGGGAAGCTTGCGCTATTGCATGCGTCCATCGTTTTGACGAAAGGACGCATGCCCCAAACGCATGCGCTACGTGCGCTAGACGCATGCGTTGGACGCATGCGCAAAATTGAACGAAAAGACGCATCGTGTGGACGCGCCTATAGTGAGATTTTTCTTTAGTGTCATGTACATTTTTTTGAAAATTTTAGTACTTTTCCCGCAATATTGCGTATAGAATGTGCAATTAAAAAAAAATACAAAAACAAGCTTTTCTCGAAAACAGCTCGAAATGTTTTCTTAAAACTTTTGGTAGGGATTGTGCTAAATGTACCCTATGAGATGACATACACTCCATATCACTCTATTCTTTTGTTTTATCAAAAATTGCAAATATGTAATGTTTTTGAATTGTCTCCCACGTCGGTAATATTAATATTAGTGGCGATTTTTTTACAATATTAGATTTACGAGTTCAAGTGCTTTAAATAATTTCAAGAAAAGTTTCATGAAAACTCAACATTTTCTCTGAAAACTAGCTCAAAATTCCCCATTTTCAGAAACACTCAAACACCATTGTCTCATAAATGGCTTCAAATTTTTTCTTCAAAGTTTTAGAACGGATTGTGCTAATTGCACTCTGTAATATGATGTGAAGTTCATTTCGGGATACTTTTTTCTTCAAAAATTACACAAATGTAATTTTTTTGAAAGGTCTCTCACATCTTTAATATGCACATTACCAGCAATTTGTAAACACTATTGTATTTGTGAGTGAATGTGTTTCAAATGAAGTTTTTGAAAACTCAAAAATTTCTGTGAAAATGAGCTTCAAATTTCGCATTTTTAGTAGCGCTTAAATGCCATTTTCTTGAAAATGGCTACAAATTTTTAAAAGAAAAATTGCCATTTAGGACAAGGTTTTTGTGTTCTTTAATATACTAAAATTAATATTTCCGTTCAACTATTATGAAACCAAAAACCTAAGAAAATGTCGAAAAAAATGTAATTTGGGCGGCGATAGATGGCAGCTGGCACGAGTATGTGGCAATTTCGAATAGCTAGCCCAGACCGAATAAAATAGAAATCTAATACAGGAAAGTCTGTGCCATTCTGTAGCACCACTAGTTATGACAGATTTGATGGAGTTAATGAGTTTTTCCTGATAGTGTTGGAGTTAATGAGTAGTTCCTGATAGTGTTGGGGTTAATGAGTTTTTACCTGAAATTACTGTTATTTTAGTGATTTTTATCAATTATTATGTTGATTAGGTGACCGTTTTTCACTGATATTTCTGTATGTAATGAAAGAAAATGAAAAACCATTGCGAAATATGGTGAAAACACATTTTTTTTCAAAAATGGAGTTAATGAGTTTTACCTAATAGCTACAGATATTGCCTTATTTTGTAGTATGTACTTAGTGAACACTAAAGATAACGTAAAATTCCTTGAAACGTGAATACTGGAATGTAAGAACTTAATTTATTGTAAAATACACATTTCATTGTGGAAGATTATTTCTATTTTACCATCTACAAATGGAATCACCAAAACTTTACTGATATCAATTGTTGATAATTCTGTTTGTAATATTTGCTGCATGTATATTTCGAACATTTCTACTGTGAGAAAGGTCCCCCAGTTTTGAATTTTAAAATACTAATCTAAAAATAAATACTACTAAAGTAATAATAATCCAACATTTCGTAGAACCAAATATAAAATGTTGGGTGGAAGTGAGAAATGCAGTATTTCAGTCAGTGCAACACAGTTTTACACTTGTTAAACACGTGCATCTAAACGGAGGAATACGACGTGATAACTACTGACGTTCAGATTTTAAAATGTCTACAAGAGAAGTTCTGAAATAATTGCCTTTTAATTAATTGATTTTATAGGTGGACATGAAATAATCTAAGGATGTTTCGCATGTTTATCTGTCTACGCGAATTCAAAGGTAATTTGTTTGGCTGTGGGACTTGCTATGTTTGTGCCTCATAGAGCATTCAAAATTCTGGACCGTTTATAATCGGGTAAAGTGAGAATTATTATATATTGTCTTCAGAGTGTCGTAGAAAAAATGTTACTGAAAAAAATATTTTGGTACTTTTTACTCCACTGCATCAAGTGGTCTGTTTTGATGTTGGTGTTTTAGAAATTACTTGCTCTGTAAGTTCTATTTTTTTATTAAAAAACCCGTTATCCTTTATATTTACATCACATTTGATGAAATTCGAATTGCTATAAAAAAATTGAAACCTAAAATGTGTAGCGGTCCTGATGGTTTACCACCGTTTATATTGAAAGGCTGCTATGATGCGTTATCATATCCCTTACACATTATTTACAATCTGATTTTAAAAATTGGAAAATTTCCAAAGAAATGGAAACTTACTAGTGTATGTCCAATACTTAAGTCTGGTACTAATGTAAAAATAGAAAATTATAGACCTATTTCAATAAATTCCTCCCCTGCTAAAGTATTTGAACAAATAATGTATGTTAAAATTTTTAACCATGTTAAATGCTACTTATCTGATTACCAACATGGTTTTATTACTGGTAGATCCACTACCACAAATCGTGTAAATTTTGTTCAGTATGTTTCAAGCAATTTAGACCGTAGAGTTCAGGTTGATACAATTTACACAGATTTTTCAAAAGCTTTTGACAAGATTAATCACAAAAACTTTTATCTAAACTTTCTTTTTTCGGATTTTCAAAACAAATGTTGAACTTAATGAATTCCTATTTAACAAATAGAGAGCAATATGTTAAATTTCATCTACACAAATCGTACCTTTATAAAACTGATTCTGGAGTGCCTCAAGGTTCAAATCTCGGACCTCTATTATTTCTAATTTATATCAATGATTTGCCTAATGTAATTGAATATTCAAAATGTTTACTTTTTGCTGATGATTTGAAAATTTATAAATCAATTGAAAATGAAATGATTCAAACAAATTGCAAGATGATATTAATAACGTCTACCGATGGAGCGTAGAGAATGATTTGTACTTTAATATTAAAAAATGTTGTTTCATTACTTATACACGAAATAAAGCATATCTAAGAACAAGTTACTCAATGAATAATGAATCATTAGAACGTGTATATTTTGTAAAAGACTTAGGTGTTACTATTCAACATAATTTGACGTACCATAAACACATATTTAATATAACTAATGATGCATTAAAAAGTCTTGGCTTTATTATTTGAAATTCCAAAATTTCAATAACACCTCAAGTTTAATACTCCTCTTTAATTGTCTTGTGCGCGCCAAATTGGAATACGCTTCAGTTATTTGGTCTCCTCATTGCATATCACTAAGTAACCAAATTGAAAAAATTCAAAAACGATTCTCGAGGTATTTATACTACAAAAAGTTCAATCAATCTGCTTATGAAGTTGCTTATACTATTTTAGTTAAAGAATTCAATCTAACTACACTTGCCAATAGAAGAGTCTTTGCTGAACAATTATTCTTATTTAAAATAGTTAATGGTCTATCAGATAGCAGTGAATTGCTGTCACAATTGTCATTTAATGCACGAGTATCAAATTTAAGAGGACGAGAATTATTATATTTCAATAAACCAAATACAACATGTCACAAATATTCACCACTCTTGAGAATGTCTTCAAAATTCAGTGAATTCAGTAGAGTGTGGGATTTAGACTTTAGTTTTTCTTTGCTAAAATATAAAGAGAAATTAAATAAAATATTGAATGATCACTGAATGTGGATTTATTGTGTTAAATATTGCTCGCTATTATGTTCCGATTATTCTGTAGATGCGTTTTCCATTTTTGTATTATTTTCATTTTTTATACTCATTTCTGTTCCTTTTTTGTAATGGCTGTTTTGAAGATATGTTTCCATTTTTGTTTATCTTAGTGGTGTGTTATGTTTTATCAATTTTGCAAAAAGATGTATTCTTGTAATTGGACTTCTGTAATTTAGTTTTGTTATATCATTTGAAACTCTTTTTATTATTGTGTATGTTTTGTATATTTTTCCTAGTAATGCCTACTGTAATTGGGGCTTTGCCCTGTTGTGGGTAATTAAATAAATAAATAAATATATTATATTTTGTTAACTCTGTCAGATAAGTGTCAGATTGACGAGACTATTGTTTTTATTAGAAGCTGCATCATATTTAGGAATGTTAACAATTGGACAATTCATTAACAACCCCGATCAACAAAGTATTTAACAAGTGGAAATTATGTATTTCTCGTGCCCAAATTTATATTTGAAAGGAAAATAAAGGAACGTCTTCGTGCGAGATACGTATTGTCGAGTTTAGAAGGTGAACGTGTCTTATCTAATTCGTCTCCACCTACACTGACTATGTTGAAAGTCTTCCCACAGTCTAGGAAAACTTACCACAGGATATTTTGTGGAGAGGAATATAGTAAATATTTACACACGAGTGTGCCACGAAAGGAGTACTTCCATTCCGGAGAGGTAGGTTGTTTTGCATCATTATTGGTCTTGCATGTTGCAGTGCCCGATTTTGGTTACTTTGTTGCGTTTGGAGGTAGCGATGCATACATCGCGCTGTATCTACCGTCAATGTAGGTATTGTGGATGCGTAAAGGGATTGGAGATATTTTGGGAAAGAAGTTCGTTTAGGGAGATTACAGAATCACTTTTGGTACAATAAATGTAGGTGTCTCACTTTCAAGGTCTTTCCACTACTCACTCTTGCGTCGTCCGTTTCCTCTTCTTTGCACGCAATCGTCTAACTTTCGTGTCTGCTTATTATAGAATGGTAATTGGGGTTATGGTCACGGAGAAGAGACTGTAGAGGAGGGATGCAACCCGTCTAAATAAATTGACTACAGCATTTAGTGAGTAATGTTGGATTTTCGCGTGAATGCCAGTCCTTCTGCAATAAGCATACCAATTGCAAATTCAGGATGATATGTGGTGTTCTATTTGCTACTAAACTCATGTTTGTTGGGTTCAATTTTGACTCTCAGTATTCATTGGCAGTCTTTCTCATATTAAATTAAATGTGAATTTTGAGTTAAGTGACCTAGAATCCTTGAACACACGTTTTAAAATTGAGAAGATATATCCTCTTGTCATATGTGTGGGCACATAGTGATCACTGACGATTGCACACGAAATATGTCATTTCTCAGATACAATCTTTTACGTAAAGGACGTTTCCACATGTGCATTCAGGGAGACCTGCAGATGTAAGAAATGTATTTGTATGTAAATATATGTTATCTTCACGACTTCCAAATCCTTTCCAAGTAAAAAAAAAACTACTGATGAACTTGGTGTAGGGGTAATCAATTGAAAAGCTTGTTTTTATTATTAAATAAAATATCGAGATATGAATTTAGTCAGTAACTTTTTTAGTGATCCACATTTCAACATTCTAAAGTCATCGAAAGCTTTTTTCAAATCGAATGCATTCTCTCTGAGTTAGGATTAGATAATGAATACTGTCTTCCCTTCTCGCCTTTACCTAGAGACTCAGCCGGGCGCATATCTTTCAGAACATAATACTCTACAAAAAGAAGGTTTTGTATTATTTATAAGAAACAATCGACACAAAACTCCGTGAGTTTTGCAGGAGAGAGTATTGCCCGCATGCTCTTATCAAACAGATTTAAGACAAAAAATTATAATTTTCGTATGGGTAACTGCAGGCACCCATGCAATCCGCGTAACACATTACGCTGCAACTAATTATACTCCTTATCCTGATATCTACAAAGTGAAACCTCTTTACTTCTATTACAAATTGCGGGATAGCCCTACTCTCCTTAGCACGAGGTGTCCGATACTACGATCGAAGTTAGGTACTACACTGAGGTGGCAAAAGTCATGGGATACTTCCTAATATCTTGTCGAACCTCCTTTTGCCCGGCGAAGTGCAGCAACTCGACGTCGCATGGACTCAACAAGTCGTTGGAAGTCTGGAGATTTTTTGAGTCATGCTGCCTCTACAGCTGTCCATAGTTGCGAAAGTGCTGGGGATACAGGATTCAGTGCACGAACTGACCTCTCGATTATGTTCGATGGGATTCATGTCGAGCGAGCTGGGTGGCCAAATCATTCGCTCAAATTATCCAGAATGTTCTTCAAACCAATTGCGAACAATTGTGGCCCGTTGACATGGTACTTTGTCATCCATAAAAAATGCATCATTGTTTGGGAACATGAAATCCATGAGTTGCTGCAAATGATCTCCAAGTAGCTGAACATAACCATTTCCAGTCAATTATCGGTTCAGTTGGAGCAGAGAACCCAGTTCGTTTCATGTAAATAGAGACCACACCATTATGGAGCCTCCACCAGCTTGCACAGTGCTTTGTTGAGAACGTCGCTTCATGGCTTCGGGGGTTCTGCGCCATACTCTAACCTTACCATCAGCTCTTACCAACTGAAACCGGGACTCATCTGACCAGGCTACGGTTTTCCAGTCATCTAGGGTCCAATATGGTCACGAGTCCAGGAGAGGCGCTGCAGGCGATGTCGTGCTGTTAGCAAAGGCATGCGAGTCGGTCTTCTGCTGCCATAGCCCATTAAAGGCAAATTTCGCCGCAAAGTCCTAACGGAAACGTTCGTCTTACGTCCCACATTGATTTCTGCGTTTATATCTCGCAGTGTTGCTTGTCTGTTAGCACTGACAACTCTACACAAACATCTCTGCTCTCGGTCATTAGCTCGTCGGCCAGTACGTTGTTAGTGGTGATAGGTTAGGCCTGAAATTAGGTATATTCTAGGCACACTCTTGACAATGTGGAATATTGATTTACGAAATGGAATGCCCCATTGTTCTAGCTCCCAACTACCCTTCCGCGTTTAAAGTTAATTCCCGTGGTGCGGCCATAATCACGTCAGAAACCGTTTCACCTGAATCATTTGAGTACAAACGAAAACTCTACCAAATCACTGCGCTTTTATACATTTGTATGCGATACTTTTGCCATTTGCATATTAGCATGTTTGCTTTTGTCACCAAAGTGTAGTTCGAAGCTATTTTCACTTTCAGAACTACGATTTAGAAAGGGCGTAATGTTCTCAATATTCCATCTACTATGCATTTTTGCCCTCCAAAACCTGAATTCACATCGACGATGAATCAGTTCATCCTGCGTCCGAGGGAGAGAACGGGAACCTTCCCCGTGCGTCACGCACCGAGCCTGCTCTGCGTGCGGCTCGTGCGGGGCCCTAGCGGGCGACGCGACGCAACGTGCGCACGTCGACGGCGTCGCGTCGGCGGCGTCGGGCGTCGGCGGCGTCGGCGGCGGCGCCGGCGCCGACGCGGCGCTGACGGGCAGTCTGCGACGTTGGTCGCCGACCGTGTCCGCTCGCTTGGGGGAAGTGCACTCTGTGAATTAGTCCCGAGGCTACGTACTGTCGGCTAACCACGCGCGTATATTTCCAAGTTAAAGCACGTGGGGATGCAAATAAATTGCGACGAGAGCAAAATAAGTGGTTTCATTTCATTACAACTCGCTGTAAATAATTACATTGGAACGTCGATTATCCGAACGTCATCATCTGAAACCTCAAATATCCGAACTCACATTTCTCTGAATAATTATTATTTTTAAATACAGTACGATTTTCCTAACTCTGCCCCTCAAGCCCCCTATGATCACGATGGAATATCACTTGGCATTTCGCGTTTTTCTCCGTTGAGCCGCTAGAAGTCGCATGATCGCAAGCAGTGCTTGATACGGTCGCGATCATGCGATACCTGACGTCACGACTGAGAACGTCGCGAAATACAGTGACATATTCCATCCTGAAGACGGGCCTTCAGGGGCAAAGTTAGAAAAATTGCAGTATAGGTACCGTACACTATACGTATTAGTTTTCTTTTGTAATACTGAATATTGAGAAGGATCCCCGATATGATTGGCAGTGACAAAATATTAACGAGATACTGTACTATAGTAAATCATCTGACTTTAGCGAACTTTGACAAACCCTACAATAAATGTTTAAGAACTCGGAATGTTTATCATTAGCAGAAAAAAAAACTCTTGTCATCACCTTTAAGTGCAAGAGAACTAACGGCACATTGTCAAACAACGCGTCGTAAATGCTTAACAGCTGCCACTCACCCGGAATGTTCATTGTTGGTAGAAAACCCACCGCCTTTTAGTGCAACGGTACCCTACATAGATATTATGTTCGGTTATCCGAATTATCGAATATCAGAACTATACTTGATCCCAATTAGTTCGGATAATCGACGTCCCACTGTATTGATAATTTTTATTTAGTAATTTGAATTGTTAATAAAAATGCAGGATATTTCTGTATTATATTAACGTTAATTATGTATAATCAGTTGCGCAAACATGACTTTTCATGGGGGATCTTTCCTGCGTGCAATGTCCAGCCCACATGATGTTTTATTATGAAGAATCTTTCATTTATGCTTAATTTAAAATTTATTTTTATGTGTTGGTTTTTAGTTATTGATAACGGATTCATATGAGGTATTCAATAACTTTCTTCGATATAGGAAATTAGTAAAAGCTATATTTGGAATATCGTCTCTGGCTTCTGGAGGGGATGAACCCCCATCACCCTCCCGCACACACACACGTGCCCCATTGCTTTTAAAGGACAAGAAACATGCGTAGTCAGTATTGCAATAACATGGCTATTTTAATTTAATTTTTTTATTTATTAGAAAATCATGTATTAAACTCGTAAAGGTAACATAATAGCTTAATTATTTTTTTAAGGATTGCTTTTATGTGTGAGAAAAGTGTTAATATGAACTGAGAATATTGCCGCGATGAATAAATGCACCATTCTTATGGGTGTAGTAAACAAACATGAATTAAAGAATCTGAGTACAAATTAAAAAGCGCGACTGTGTTTATAATTGGCTTTGAACCAGACGGGCGCATTGAGGGTCGAGGATCTCTCCGTTTTCGTGGCTGCGAAGTGCGCAATAATTCACCACGTTTGTTTCCACCATGTCCGCTCGCGCACCCCGTGCCGCCCCCTCTCTCACAGTGGCGGCGGCGGCGGCGGCGCGGCGCGGCGCGGCGCGGCGTCGCGAGGCCAAGCGGCGACGCGTATCGACCGCTCCCCGCGATCAGCTGCGCCGCCCCCGCCCCGCCCACCGCCGCCGCCGCCGCCCGGGCCGCCCCGCGCCAGCGCCAGTGGCCGGACGCCGCCAGCCGTCGTCGCCGCCGCCGCCACCGCCGCCAGCTGCTCCTGCTGATGAACTGCTGTTCGTACGTGTGAGTACCCGCCCGCGGCTGCCGGGTGGTTGTAGGGGTAGCTGCGGCCCCCGCGAGCCGCGTGGTGGCGGGCGCGGCCGCTGTCCGTGGGCCCGTGTCACGCAGGAGGCGGCTGCGGGCTCCCCCCACGGTCCACGACGCACGACGGCCATCGCGACCCTGCTGTGAATTTGCGCGATCGAGCCCGCCCGCCGTCAGCGGGCGGAGGAGTGTAGCTTTCTGTGTCGTGTTGTGGGGTGGTGGTGTGTTGGTTGTCTGCGGAAATTGTCTTTATGCTGTGGGCGTCATTATGCTGTTTCATATCTTTTGCATTGTATGTGTGTCGGGGTGACCTACTGCAGGCAATGTGATGTTTGTTCTAGTGAGTAACATAGTCTGTGGGTTCCTTCTATGTTGTGGTTGTCCATTAATCGCATAGTGCGTCCCTCCAGAGATCAGTATATTGACCGCAAAGTCCTCTTCGTCATTTGCGTGATTGCAGTGATTGGAGCACCAGAAAATTATGTACACTAGACTGTGCATCGCATCATTTATTCAATAGTGTATTGTAGAGCGTAGTTGATAATATCTTCTGATACGTCACCCACGAGAGATTCTAACGTCGATAATGTATCTCTTGTGGTCATTTCCTTTCATGACGATACTTTAATTATGTGGTTGGAATATAAATCGTGTCTCTGCTTGCGTGATTGTAGTATGTTTTGCCGATGTTCGAACGAAATTACGAACTCTTGTGTGTTCGCACCTTCAATCTTTCTTCAAAAAACACGCGCAACATCTTTGTAAATATTTAAAAAATATTTTCCATTTTCATGTCGAGATTGCTGGTCGGCTTTGCGTTAAAAGAGCTATTGCAATTTTCTTATGAATACCATCCAGTAAAACGAAACGTCTCCGAATAACGAAGTTTAGAATTGCTTCAGACTCAACATTTTATTATCGCCGTTACTTGAATCTGAGTGCGTCCAACATGACCGCAACGAATCCTGCAATTCGCATTAGGTGTTGCGGGTCGGTGCGCCTCTAAGTGCCACTCTGTACTCGTATCACGTTGTGGACGGCGGCGGCGCTGCGATATCAGTAGTTGACAGAAGTGGGCCAACTGGCCCGCTCGTGCTGCTGGGACCGCATTGTTTTGATAGCGAGCAGCTCGCAGCCGATCTCACGCCTGCGCACAACGCCGCGTCCTTCTATTTTGGTGTTTCTTCTCACGTGGGAGCCTCTTGACCCACTGACGGCCCTATTACCATGTACAGGTGCACGTGAAGATTTCCTTTCGGATTTTGAATTTCATGAGTTTTGTTAATGAGTTGAAGTGAGAACGTAAGGAAAATAGCATATCCTAATATTGATCTTCCTGATCGGACGTGTGACTCTTTTTGAGTTTATTTCTTGTAGTTATTAGTGTTTTATAATATTTTCTTCCTTATCTTTTCCTGCCTTTCGATTCTCTACACTACTTAAATCAATGTCAAATTCGTTTTTCATGTGCTGTGATTTTTTTAAACTAAATTTAACATTTTATTGTATTGAAGTTGCCAGGAATTATTGAAAATATTTTGTGCTCATTTAACCTTTTATGCTCTAATCGCCTTGGAAATCATTACATTAACTGATAGGGGATAAATATGGGATTGACAGACCAGCGAATTTAGTATATGTGAAACAAATATTAAATGTGTCATCGAATGTAAACTCTGAATCACTTTCGCGCACGGTATTGTCACTTACTCGTACATGACTGTTGCTTACGTACGAATATCTGCAGGTCATCCAGTTTGAAAGCAGCATTAAAGAAGAAATGAATCTTTATTTTGGTTTGTAATTTGAACAAACCTCTCAATGGAGATTCAGAAAGGTCCCTTTGCCGGCTCAGCGTTGAAACTGCCATTGAACTCCTTCTACCACTCTGAAAAGGCGTGTAGCTAAGCGAATGGCTTGTTTTCAAATTAGTTGCGGCCATCTCTAGCACTTTGAAAAGATGAAAGCTTCTCTATACAATGCAAATGTGTATATGCACGTGCGTGTTCACAATCGATTTGTCTTGCCCTTGTCGTGTTTGAAAACACAACAGGCTTTTTCATTTGCATGTCGAGGTCTTTTATATCTGATAATACTCCACTAATTTCTTCATGGTAAGGAAAGAAAATTGCCAACGCAACGTTCGTTGGCCATCATCGTAAGATTGTTTACAACTTGCGTTTAAGTATTGAAAGTGGAAGTTGCGAATTTATTTGATTTATATTTATTTAGTTACTAAGTAGTCAAGTAAAATCAGGATATAATTTTGTTCACAAGAAACCGTTTTCCCACACGTTTTGTTAATTAAAGACGTCGAGAAATACTATATATTCTGTGATTCTTTACGTTGTTTTCCCGATTTCATAAGTTCGCGGAGAAATCCAGAAAATTGTGGGGACACAATGTGTTCACTCAGTCACTTACTCAGTTTAGTCAGTAAGTGAAAAGCATCGTTATTTTATATGTGGGGTCAATACTTAGATTGAGTTGGACAGGTTTATTTCTGAAAGTAGATGATTTCAGGTTCAATTTATAATTAGAGCCCAAATTCATGATTGTTCAATGCACAATATGTATTGCACAATTATTAATATAGAAAATATTTTTTCTTTATTTCAGAGATTCATTCATCGCTACTTTGAAGTAATTTCTTAGTTTATAGTATTAAAAAGTATAACATGCATAAAAAATCCTTCTAGCGAGAGTAGTAAAATGTTTCTAAAATTATGGCTATGTAATCCAAATTTTGTGTCAATGATCTTCTAATTATTCTAAGAGTAATGCAGTACATTCGTTTTGTATGTGTAGCCACATAATATCCGCATCATAAGAAATGAGGCTACTCCGGAAAAGTCGTCAATTGGAAGGTTCAAACTCGTGGTATTCGACCGGCTTTGGTGGCTCAATACATCAATTGATGTCACTGCTGTGCGTCTGACCGGGAGGTCCTAGAGTTCGAGTCCCGACGGTGGCAGGATTTTGAACACTAGCTGCATGGCTAGGTCGAATTGAGCCATTTTGTGGAGAATTTTAATGGCCGGATGCTCTGATCGGTATAAATCCGTGGTTTCTTCGATCAACGCTAGGCGAATACCGGACAAGTACCCTGTCAAACGCGCCATAGATCGCGCGCAATCTTTTGTTCCTCTGCCTTGTCTCATTACCCCTTAGGTACATGTGCACACACGTACACTTACACGAATATGCACTACACTATTACACACGAATATGCACCACATAATATGCACTACACTATTACACATGCCGGGAGACAAGTTGGGAGATTACAGTTGGGGCGGTGCCCGTCTGGTGGGAGATAACTAGTTGGGAAAACCCGTAAACACGCACAACACGTGACTAATGATTGTAGATGACGCGCCCGTTAACACCAATCAATCCGTCAACGTGATAGCCGTTGTCCAAGATTCTTGTAATAGTTGCAATTGCAGCGTTACTTCAAGAGCAGTGCAGCAAGAATTGATTGCGTTCATGTGTCTTTCGCAGCACTCGTCCTTTCCACTGCGTTTTTCTCTTCAGTTGGTCGAAGCTGTCGATTCAGGCTGAATTAGTGTTTCTAGAATAAGTCGATCGGAGTGTCTGTTTCTGGACTATTCGGTGTAGTGTTGAAATATGTTTCTTAGTGATCAATTCGTATGTGAGAATAGACACGTTGTGGTGGGTAAACTACATGGGATCTTGGGGCGAACTATTCCGGGTACCCCATCTTTTCCACAACTAACCTCGCGCTCAAACGTCAGCGGGAGACCACAACCGAGTCTGCAGTTTTGGACGCTTAATTCAGGTTAGCAGTTCTGGCGAGTCGGAAATCGACTGAAATCGGCCCTGCTAATTTGAAAACGATATTTCGATTGTGTGCGTGTGTGTGTGTTGTTTGTGTGTTGTGTGAGACTTAACATGCAGCGATAACATTTTCAAAATTTTCTCAAAAATTGCACCACATTGTTTATTAAATGTTCCCCTCGCATGGAGTGAAGGGCGCTTAAGGGCATGTGTTATTTTCGTCAAACTCTCTGAAATTCCGAAAATTCCTCAAGTTAGAAATAATGCTAGAGAGTGTGTGCTGTTGTAGCACCACCATTTTTCTGAAATGTTGAGTCCATGAAGACGGCCATCCTGCGCAGTTCTGTCCGCTCCCGCCTTACCCTTCGTGTACCCCGGCGCGCGCCTCATCGCCCGAGGAGCCCCCCTTTTCCTTTCCGGCTGGGAGCGGCCGCGGGTCACCGCCCTCGCCTTTCGCGCACCTGCCTGCGGCGGACGCGGCGCGGCGTCGGGGCTGCTTTTAGCGTCCGCGGGCGTCCCCTCGAGGGAGCTCGTTTTTGCGCGACGCGGTCGCCGGCGCCACCGCCGCCGCCGCCGCTGTCCGGTGCGGCACGGCGCTCGGGGAGGATCGCTCTTGCGCTCCATTTCTCCTCGGCCCCGCCCCCCGTCCTCGCCCGGAGCACAGTGGGTCGGAGCGATACGGAAAGACCGGGAGTGGCGACTCGGCGTCGACTGATTGTCACTGCAGTGCCTCGAACCAGAAGGTCCTGGGTACGAGTCCCGACGGTGGCAGGATTTTCGACACTAGCTAGGTCGAGTTCCCTCGCTGTCCGGAGGAGAATCCTGACGGCCGAGTGCTCTGATAGCTAGTTTTTCCGCGTTTCCTCCAATCAGTACCAGGCGAGTGCCCGAGCAGTACCCTAACAAATGGGCAACGGACTGCGCGCGAACTTTCCTTCCT
The DNA here is from genome assembly GCA_031308135.1 of Acheta domesticus. Classification (NCBI taxonomy): domain Eukaryota; kingdom Metazoa; phylum Arthropoda; class Insecta; order Orthoptera; family Gryllidae; genus Acheta; species Acheta domesticus. The sequence goes on along the minus strand of JAHLJT010003656.1, from coordinate 98,859,227 downwards.
CTTCCTTGTCCTATCCTCGCCTGTTACTTACACGCACGTGTACTATACTTCGTTTTTTCTAACGTGGCCAATGACATTAGGACATTATTAGATCCCCTGCCTCATCAAATAAATATTTTTATATAATTCGCGAACGTCCTTCTCATCGGGGCTCGTGGCCTCCGAAATGTGCTTACCACTGTTAAAAATATTCTTTTTATAAGGCAGGAGGTGTTATAATGACCTAGTGTCATCAGCCATGTTAGAAAAAACGGAGTATACACTATCACACAGGCTGGGAGACCCGTCGGGAGCTTAGATTTTGTCGGTGCCCCGCTGGTGGAAGATACCTGATTGGGGAAAACCCCGCGAGCCGACAGTAGGTCGGCGCCTGTTCTCGCCATTCAGCAGGGAATGGTCACCGTCACCCCTCGGGGAAAAAATGCATGCGCAACACTTAGGGGACTGGTGACCTTAGCCGTTGACTTGCTCGGAATCACTAATCAATCAGTTAGAAACGGAAAGCGCGCGCGGTAGAGTTTTCTATGGTTTCCTGGCTATTTTTCCAACCGACAAACGTAAATTGCACACAATGCATAATAATATTGGAAGGCAATAGGTAGGACGCTTTTGAGAAAGGTCAAATAGAAACTCGAAAATAGACAGTACTTCTCGCGATGTCGAACACGGCTATATACTGGATGTGTTTGTATGTGTAGTGGCTTTGTAGTCTTGGAGTTCCGAGTGGTTGATATTCGACATCAGTTGCCAATTTCTAATTCTCTAATTCCAATGCCAATATCTTCATGACTATTTCACTAGTGTGTTGAGTGATCAGACTGAAGAGATCATTCATTCATACTTTATTTAGCCAATCTTTTCTATCAGAAAAAAATAAAATTATACTTTTAAGTTTTTTTTGTGGCTCTAAACATGTGCTTAGTCTGCTTATGTAATAATCCGCCCTTGGATCCGTGACATGAGCTTTCAGTTCGTGTTGCCTCCGGAGTGTTTCGGAGACACGCGAACGCCGGTAGACGTCCGTCGAAAGCTCTGTGGTGCAAATTGCTGAGCAACACTGAATTAATGCAAGCAGACTCTACTCATGAGATGCCGTGGCATTACCATGGGAATCACCCATAACAACGCTCAACGTAGGTAAAGACTTCCTGATTAAATGCCGGGATTGGTCGTGCACCTGTGCCTTTTACGAATATTTAAGGGACAAAGAAAGTAGATGTGCCCAGTTTTTAAAATTTCTATTTAACTTTTTATTTGATAACGACAACTGTCTAAATGAAACTTCTTGAAGTATTAAATCCTCAACATACTTTATATTGGAGAGATTTTATTCCTTTTATTGGTGTTATCCGATATGTTTCATTCAAAGCAATTTTTCGTCTATATGAAATATCATTTATTTTATTTTACTAAAATATTTCTTTATAATTTGTACAATTATTGTGAAAGCTTAATATGAATTAAAGGTGACCTTTGACCCCAGAAAGTTGTCATTTTGAGTTAACAGACCGAGCCAATGTTTTTTCACCGAATTTTTATTGTCTTGTTTTTGCGTCCTTCGAACTTCTTCGGGCCAGCGTGCGCCGGGAGCAACGCCCCTCGCTCATCGCTTCTGGCGCCAGGGGGCTGGAAAAAACAACGGCAGGCCTTTAAAGCGAACTCGTGCTCGGAGACGGAGCACAGGACCGTTTGAAGCTTTTGCTCTTTTACTTTCTCGCCTTTCTATGTACTTTCGTAATAAATATGAAATGCTGTATTGTAAAGCTGCGGCAGGGCGATTTTTCGACAGAACAAAAACCGTTTTGGGGTCCTGGTAACGAAAAAATTGAGCAATTTTGTTCCTAAATGTAGTAAATTACTTCCTCTGACACGTTGCGTAATCCGAATCCCCGTTTTGTGGGTCCTTGATAACGCAAAATCGATTGATGATAAAATGTCTGTCTGCCTGTCTGTCTCTTCGTCTGCCCGTCTGTGGGCAACGCTAGCGCCTAAACCGTCACACAGTTTTCGCTAAAACTGGTACTCTCCTATCGATCTGAATAGGCCCTGCAAGTTTGAAACAGATATTTTGATTTTTGAGAGTTCTTTACATGATGCCTCAACTACATTTTTACAATTTTCTCAGAAATGGCTCGTAATTATTTGATTAAGCTTTTCGATAGATAGCGTCGGATAACTAAAGAACACTTCAAAATGGCTCATTTTCGTCGAAATTTCTGAAATTGCGAGAGTTCAAATATTTTGCGTCGTCCTTCTACAACTACAGTATTGAAGATAATGTTTTTCTTCATGCAATCTGTTCTTCAAAGACAGATTTTGAAATAAGGTCTTTTCAATTTTCCGAAAATATGAGAAGTCTTTGCGGGACGTATATGCAATTTTTAATAATTTATTTACTCAATATTTTCATTATTTTTCCCTCGTATGTAGCAAACTATGGTAAAAAAACTAGAGGTGCTACAACAGAACATACTCTCGCATTGTTCGAAATAGTTACATAATATTGAAATATTGCAATTTCTGCCCAACTAACAACTCAGCTATAACTTATACAAGTCCAATTCAAACGAAGCGCCTTGTGGTGCATATCTGCATTTATTTCGATATTCCGGAACAGTAAACATTTCTTACTGTTACAAATGAAACAAAAATTATAAATGTAAATAGTATTTATCGCACTTTATTCAGAAAAAGAAGAATAATTTCACACAAGCTTGCTTTGATTACATCGAAGTGAGCTTTCAGTTTTTGAATACTATAATCAGCGATCAAAACTACAAGTAAAGGATGAACGTTTAAAAAAGACGCAGACTTAATTTTCTGTGAACTCTCCGAATTTTCGAAAATTGTAAAAGTTAGAAAGAATGCAAGAAAGTATGCGCTTGTAATTTCACATTGTACTTCGCAATACTGGAGAAGTCAATGTATTTGAATATAAATCAAGGGCAAATAATTTTACTTGATTGGCTTAAGAGGGTTTAAGGTTTGAAATTTGTAAGGAAAACTTAGATTACCATTTAAATTCGCAATATGAAAGGAGAAATTTATAATGAATTATTTTATGATGGCACATATTTATGTGTCGTTGAATAATTGTAATAGTTTTTCGGTTTTTAATCGATTATAGAAATACGTGAACAATGTTGTTGAATCGTTTCATTTAGTTTCCTTGTGTTAGAATTGTAAACAAACGTTTTAACGACTTTTTTAAATCGTTTGAAATTTAATTCCAATACTACGTTTAGTGAAAAAGTAATATTAACGAAGTTTAAAGGAAACAAAGAACAAAAACTAATTTTCAGAAAATACGGGTTTGAGAAAAGAACATACTGGGTCATTTGGACACTCGTCTTGATATTCTACTATGATTGAGAGCAAGGTCTAAGAAGAAGTAAATGAAGGTCGACTAAGAATAGAATTTATGGAGACATTAAAGAAGCGTGCATATCACGATATCAAGCAACCTACTCTGCATTCAGGTAACATCGAGCTGCTCGGCTTGGTAAACTAGCTAGAAGAAGACATGAAACGTGATGAAACAAAGTTTATACAGGTCAGAGTACGTGCACATGATTTTTTTTTATGTTTGTGAACAGCAGTGCATTCTTAAACTTTCCAGTACTAGAGGTCTGATTTTTATCATGGACCAAATACGTTAAAGCTCTTTTTATGTTAAAGGACTGTTTTATATTTCGTTCCGTCACCCTTAAACCCTTGTAATGAAGAATCGATAAAAAATGAATGTCCATCGGTGATGAGGCTCATGTCATTGAGACTGCTCTTCCGCCTGGCTACTTTGAAAATTTTATACAAATGATTTCGAGATCATTCAAAAGAATATGCACGCTTTTAGAGCTAGAAGAGGAGTAGGATTTATGAATAATGAAAGTTCTCGTGACATTTTTGTGATTATTGTATCATTAAATTCAAATAAGAAATTTACTTTAAATTTATCCAATGATATATCTTGTTCTTAAATTGTTTTCAAATCTCCTTGAAATGTTGCCCCATTTTTATTGAAGTTGCTTTTGTCTAATTCCGTAAGCATGTGAATGGGAAAGGGAAGTTTCGAAATCGATCGTTACTTCAAGAGAGTGGTAGAAAGTGCTACACGTTGTTAGGGGGCGATGGTTAGAGAAAACTAGAAATTGCCAGCGTATATTTTGAAGTTTTGAAAAATTGAAAAATGAATTATGTTTTTGGGCAGAGCACTACCTGAATCACTTTCCGATTGCAGCACTGAATGCAATGTGCAACCGTGTAGAACGAATAGCATACATGGTTAAGACTGTTAAAAGACTCCATATTTTTTAATGGAATGGATTTTCCTTTCTTGAAACGTCATTGTGTATACTAAAGTTACTTAGAATAATTATTTTATACTACAATTTTGATGCAAGGGATGTTGCTTATTTATAGGTTACTGCGTTAAACATTGTTGATGGAAGGGCACGAGAAAATGGTATATCTTTGTCGAGCCGACCTCAGTTGATTTTACAATCTTTCCATTTTGACATGTTGGATGTCTTTGGATATCATATATTTGTACACACATTTTATTTTCTCAATCACATCACAATGCTTGTCACAATGCAGATGGCTGGAAAAGAAATTATTAGTCGATAGAATCGTAGTATCCTTCAAGCACTAAGGAGCATTAGATCACTCAAAACCATTCAGTTCTTTTTGGTTCAGCACAGTTGTTACGCCAAATCTGTAGCTTTCGTTTAGATGTGAACTGAGAGAATACGTTATGAAAATATGAAGGCGATATCATTGCCTTCACAGCAGACGTTACTTTTATGTCTTATGCTCATATACTCGTAGTTTGGCGAAGTATCCACCATATGATTGCCTATCTTTTCGTATTATTAGTTCGACAGTATGGTGCATATAGAAGACAATTTAGTGCGTTTTGGGAGAAAATAATGCATTTGCATACCTATAGCAATAGTTGTCACAGTACTAGAAGGGTACTACTAGATGCATATGATGAAAGCAGAAGTAAGCTTGGAAACTTTCTCTGATTTCCTGTAATATCTTTCTTAGCAATCAAAGGGGATGTTTATGCTCTTTTGCTTAGGTATTTTTAATTCAGCAATGGGTTTTGTCACTGGTGCTGTAGGTATCCGCCCTCAGACACCGAAAATGGGAATTTGGAAATTCCTTGTAGGAAACTCTTCAGCGAAACCTTCTGTGAAACCGTTGCCCTTTTTAAGAGCTTTGGCTGTCGACATTATTTTCCGTAACATAAAATATAAAGCTTAAGATCACCATTATGAAAACACAAAACTGCAACGCTACTCACATATTTGCCCAAAACGTAAATTCACGACAGCACAAGCATCCTTTTCATTGCCAGATGAAATGCATTTATTTCCGGCAGCGAACAATCAGGTTCTCTGACCATTGTTAGAAACCATTGACAAAGGACTGTAGATCGCCTGTCATGCAAAATCACGTTTTGAACAAATTGGTCACTACACATGAACATTCTTTTCCTTGCCAATTCTTCGATTCATCTGTGGTCCAGGGTGGTTTTTAAAGAGATAATTTTCTCAGGACCGACTTGGTGCTTTCGGTAACCATCATTATCATGATTATAATTAACATTTAGATTCAGAAATCGTGATCCCTTTCATCTCTAGAATTGGTGGCAGGGGCTCGTCGCGTAGTTATTGTATTCTCCTTCTACGTCTGGGGTCCGGGATCGATCCCAGCCCAATCCACGTAGAATTTATGGTGGTCAAGCGAGCTTTCGGCAGGGTTTCCGGGGGTTCTTTTGTTACCCCCGCTTCTCATTCCACCGTTTCTCCGTAATTATTCCACCATCTTCTACTCATCACATAAATAATAATAAGCGCTGTAATCTGACTTTTCACAGAGATTTTAACATTTTCAAACACTTTTTCTCACAGGTTAAATTCAATTTTTTTAACGAGCTTGAACGAATGAAAACATCAAAAACCTTTTTGTTCAACACTAATCACCTGATGTTTTTTATCACAAGACATGTGACTGATGGATATTTGAATGTCGGTTGAACAGACAGAATATTAATTGCCTCGTTCTCTTCTCAAAGAGAGGCTAGATATAGCAACACAGGGTTTTTATTTGATTCAGATTTGACCTTCAGACTGAATTTGTGTTGAGGAACCCTTTCGAGTTTATTTTACACTCAGTTTCATTTACCCCGGGCATGCATTTTTAGAATTTTACAGGTTGTATAAGCCATTTTTTTGGCTCTGATGAAGAAATACGTGTTTTAGTCTCTATGAAATACTGTTCCTTGATATCATTAAATCATGAAATTTGTTCAAAATTAATTTCGAATGTCTGTACCAGATGAGTAAAAAAGTCATTCGCCTCAAAATCTTAAGATTCTAGTCCCGACAATGGTGTTTTTTTTTATACTAACTACGTACAACTCGGTCGAATTCAGCCGCTCTCTAGATGCTAATTCTGAAGGTCGGCTGCTCTGATAATAGTTTTCCGTAGTTTCTCCAATCAATGCCAGCCAATGTTGGAGCAGTTCCTAACAGCCCAACAAACAAGACATGGAACGGGCGCGTTCTTACTTACCATTCCTTTGACCCAGTTACACGAACTACACTACGGACATACGTAGTCGAGACCAGTCGGATGCTTGGCGTTTGTCCTGGTTGGGGCAGTGTTCTGCTGGAGGAAGTACCTGGAGACGGACCCCCCCCCGCGCGCAAACCGACGTGTGTATCGTCGCTGATGGTCGCCATACACTGGGGAGGAACAGCACCTCCAGGCATTTCAAAAGCAATTATTACACCAACCGTTACCATAGCAGTTGACATGCCCGGAAACATCAATTTATCAATCAATGAAACTACTTCCCGGTCATTCAGCCTCTGTTTTTGCCGAAGTTGCGCTCACTCGTTCGACCCGAAGGTTGCGGGCGGCCCCGTTCGCGCGTCACGCACGGCATAGCGTCGCGCGTCGCGTTCGCGTCGCGCGGCGGGTCGGGCCGGGCCGGGCGGCTTCCCCTTCCGGTCGCGTGGCGGAGGCGAGATACCGTACCGGCGCCCCTTGCGGACGCCCGCGACCCCCCACGTCCGCGTCGTCCACCCGACCCCACACGCGACCCAATTGCGGAGCAGCACATCTCAAGGTGCGTTTGTTCAGAACAACTACAGGCCACGACTACCTTGCCAGCCACTTGCACCGCGTAGGGGTCTTCGAAACCGACGCCTGTGTACTCTGTAATGGCTCAAAGATGGATGCAACACACCTTCCGATGTGCCCAGCCCTGAGTGCCAACACAAACTCGGTAGAGGACGACTTATACAGAGAGACTATACGGTCAGCTTGTCACCGAATGGCTAATCCTGACAAGGGTGGGCGTTGGCTAGTAAGTAAGTAAATTCATCTCAAGGTGCGGGAGGGCGCGACGCTCTGGGACAAATGGAGAGCTTACTTTTCTTTTCCTCGTTTCGAAAAGAGGTGTTTTGCTACGAAACATAAACGTGTTTCAATTTTAAAGAGGTCCCGTTGCCATGTGAAAGGAAATGTGGTCCTTTTCTTAAATATGTTCAATCCCTGTTTCTCCTCCTTTTTTCTTGAGTTTAGGAAATATTATACATTTGGCTCTCCAATCTATCTGGCAACCGTGTGAATGGTTTGACATAAAATAAACTGTATTTATTAATGAAAGTTAAATGTCATTTTTCATGTAGTTTTTTTTATTTGCTAGTAAAATGTCGTATATAAATAAAGAAGTTCAAAGTGCAAGGGGACACAGAAATGTAATTTGCCTCCTCTTATTTTTTGATCCTCACACTTATGCTAATAAATTACCGATGAATTTGTCCACAGAATTTTCCATTGTAATGGAGTAATAAATCTCCATCAGCTTAACCAGAATACATGCTATATTTAGTTGACGTAATATTTTTGGTTTTATTCCTATGGCTCATACGTATTCATATGGTTTAAAATTGTTTTAAATAGGTTAAGTCGAATTATGGCAAGCATTAAGAATAGTTTACTCCCGACATGGATTGTATTGCTGCGAATTTTCGGATTTGACATCACATAGACATCTAACGGTTCGAACTTCTTTTTGACTCCCTCCAGGAACAGACACAATTATTAATAATAATTCATTAATATCATTACTTATTCTAAGGAATGGGTAAGGTGTGACTTTGACCATAGGCACACGCCCAACGGGCCCATAGCCTGAAACTTTCGAAAGGGGCCCCGTTAAACATTTTATTTCCGTAAATATGTTCAATTGATGATTTTGGAGTTTATTATGTATTATTATAAATCTGTAAAATATTCTATAATTTTAAAAAGGAGCTTACACATTACAAATAAAACCAAGCAAATAAAATACTCTTGTATAACATTGTAATAAATGAAATATTTTAACAAGAGCAGGCTTCACGAGTTCTGCAATAACATAGTGTGGTTGATATAGATGGTTACACAGCACAACAGTTCTTTACAACACGAAAAACGTGCTTTTCACAACGCAGCTTCTGGATAACAAATATTTAATGACGAGCGGCCTCTTCCTTGGAGCCTTGCTCTCTCATGACGTTAGCTGAATCGTAAGCAGTGACGCACAGAGTGAGAATTCAGTCGGTATGTGCAGTATGATAGTAGTCGGGATAACACAATCAAATATTTGCGTTTTGTCAGTCAAAATTGAAACTGTTCCATTGCTTTTGGAATAAAACCATATACTCCTTTCGCATAGCCGGAGGCTGCGTAGATTTCTTTCAAATTCTGCGCGCCTTATAAATCAGTAACGCAGATATAATATGAGTGCCATGACTGACCTCTTCAAGCTCAGCAGTTGAAATTAGAAGAAGAGAAAGGGGCTGAAGAGGAGCGGGACAAGAATGAGAAAGTATAGCGCGATATCAGTTGTCCGTGTGTTAAGGCACTTCTCTGGCATTTGCCTGGTATTATTCGGAGAGGCGACGAGAAACAGAATATCAACAGCCGGCGGCTAAAATTCTCCTCCAGACAGTGGTTGAATTCAACCCAGTTATTTAGCTAGTGTCGTAAATCCGCCACAATCTGGACTGTAACCCTACGTCAAGGATGTTTCAGAGGCAGTAATGTTGCCGCTGAGCTATTGAATAACTGGAAGAGGAATTGAACTAAAGTGGTCTATGGTACAAACCACAATGTGACTTTTGGACCAGTTACGACTTGACTAACATTAAAATCATCTGCCAATACTAAACTGGTACTTTTATTATGGGGCACCTACAACGACAAATGACAAAACACCTTAGAATGTACAGACTACCTATTCAGATCAAATTTACCATAATCTGGATTTTAGCTAAAATGTTTTGTAGACCACTTCAGTTCCAGGGCATCTAATTTTCATCGTAGAAGAGCCCTAATTGATAATCCCTTCAAGGAAGTAGACCAATAAACATGTGGGAAACATGGAGTTAATGACTTTCGGACAATTAAAATCGTTAGGTGGATAAAATATAGATTAGACACTATGATTCCATGGATATTTAATAGAACTTAATTACTGATGTAGTTACCCAAGTCAGGACGACAAAGAATTCGACAGTGTACATACGCTTTCAGCTTTGCTCTTGGACCCATAAAATCTCCAGAGATCACTTATAAATTTCTATAGAGCGTTTAATTACTCATTATTGGTGATACGCTGGTTCTCAAATATTTTACGGGTTACCCAAACTGAGATAAAAACAAAGGTACTTCAATACGTTTACTATCAGCGTAACGATGCACAGACCCAGTGACCACAACGTGAACGCCAGGGGTGGTTAAATACATCAGGAGACCGAGCACGGGCGTAGGATCTGCGCTGAGAAGGGACCAGATGATTGTACTCTTTGGTACGGGTCCCCAATGATTTGTTAAAATAAATAGCTGTATCCTTTGTAAATTAGTTTAATAGTTTATAAAAAGTGTTCAAGTAATTGTTTGCTATTTTAATACTGTTACACAAAAGTAATACAGTTTAAGCAGATTAGACATACACAAGTATTTTGTTTAAAAATGGCAGCTAAAAATGGACACAGATGACAGTTATTTAAAAATACATTTATATTTTATTTTGTACTTATTACTTGAATATTAAATTTGTGACTTAAAAGATTAAAGTTCAATTTCCACTATTTATTACACACATCGCTTCAATATATCAATATTATTAGGTGGAAGTTGTTCATCCTTAAGGCTCCTGAAGATATTCATCGGGCCCTTTGAGAACCATGGGCTACAAATTTCGAAGGATGCGAGGAGCGGCAAAAGAATTCTGACTCAAGTCGTCGTGACGCATAATGTAAAGAATTACACAGCGTTTGCTGTGGAGCAACCAGGATTTTTGTAGGGAGCGGGACAACACTGGCAGTGCCCATTTGATTTTTCTTTTAAAGAAAATTTCATTTGCGCTGTATTTAAAATGTGTGTTTATTTGTCGATTGAAGTTATTTATAACATATTCAATACGTATATTGAATAACTTTCGTTTTTGTAAGAAATTAGTAAAAAGTATATTTCTGAATCTGCATGTAATCGGCTTCTGTGCTGAAGCTCCATGATACCCCCTCCCAATAAGTGTGCGCCACTGCTCACTAATAACTATGAGACAGATATTCATGTAAATACATATTTTTACTGAAATAAGATGGTTTCAATAATAATTTGTAATGTTTGCATCACATTCTAAATTGCATCACATCCATTTTTATTTTACATATATTGGTATAATTACATATTTTTACATATTTTATCTATTATTACATATTTCATATTTGTACGTGGAAACTGAACATTTCGAATGAGAGTTTGAAATATGTGTTACTAGAATCGTCTTACAAAACAATGTACACTGAGGTGACAAAAGTTATGGGATAGCAATATGTAAATATACAGATGGCGCAAGTATCGCGGACAGAAGTATAAAGGGGCAGTGCATTGGTAGAGCTTTCATTTGTACTCAAGTGTTTTATGTGAAAAAGCTTCTGAAGTGATTACGTCCGCACGTCGAGAATTAACAGACTTGAACGCGGAATGTTGGAGGTAGACGCATGGGACATTCAATTGCGGAAATTGTTAAGAAATTCAATATTCCGAGATTCACAGCGCCAAGAGTGTGCCGAGAATACCTAATTTCGGGCGTAACCTCTCACTACCGTCAATGCAGTGCCTGTTGGCCTTCACTTAAAGACCGAGAACAGAGGAGTTTGCGTAGAATTGTCAGTACCATACTTCGGTTTTTATAACGTGGCGCGTCAGGGCCTGTCTTCACGATAGAATGCTAGATGTCGCATGATCGCGACCTTATTAAGCAGTGCGAGGTGTCTAGCGGCACGACCGAGAAAGACGTGAAATGCCGTGAGATATTCCATCGTGGAGACAGGGCCTGACGCGTCACATCATAAAAATCAAAGTATAAGAGACAAGCAACACTGCTGAAATAACCGCACAAATCAATGTGGGACCAGCAACGAACGTATGTTGGACGTCTGGATGAACGTTGAGACAATGTGGCGAAATTTGGCTTCAGTAGGGTATGGTAGCAGAAGTCCGACTCGAGTGCCTTTGTTAACAACACATCGCCTATAGCGCCTCTTCTGAGCTTGTGGCCATATCGATTGGACCCCACACGACTGTAAAACCGTGGTTTGGTCATATGAGTTCCGATTTCAGTAAGAGCTGATGGTAGGGTTCGAGCGCAGACCCCACGAAGCCACGGACCCAAGTTGTCAACCAAGGCACTGTGCATGTTTGTGGTGGGTCCATAACGCTGTGAGCTATTTTTACATGGAATGACGACTGGGTCCTCTGTTCCGATCACGGACTGGAAATGGTTATGTTCAGCTAGGCGGAGACTATTTGCAGCAATTCATGGACTTCATGTTCCCCAACAACGATGGAATTTGTGTGGAGGACAGTGCGCATTGTAACCGGGACACAATTTTCGCGATTGGTTTGAAGGACATTCTGGACAGTTTGGGCGAATGATTTAGCCACCCAGATCGCCTTACGTGAGTCCCATCTAATATTTATGGTACATACTCGAGAAGTCAGTTCGTGCCAAAAATTCCTGCATTGGCAACACTTTCGCCATTGAATGACATCTGTAGAGGTAGCATGGCTCAGAATGTTTGCTGAGAACTTTTACCGACTTGTTACGTCCACGCCAAGTCGAGTTGCTGCACTTTGACGGGCAAAAGGAGGTCCGACACGATATTAGGAAGTATCCCGGGACTTTTTCACCTCAGTGTAATACTACTGCACTTCTATTACCACAAGACAAATAGTCAAACTTTCCCTCCCCTGATTCTTGGAAACTGCGTCCTCGGAATCAAGGATAAGCCGATGTTTTTGAAGCAAATTTAATCTCAAACACGTGCTAGATCATGTTGCATAGACCCCATGCATAATTCTATGGAAAGCTAACAAATAATTTTTGCAGATCCTTGTCTTATCGTGTTGCTGGTTTTGGGGGATATGTCCTTTAACCTCTTCTCCCCTCCAGGATCCATCAATGGCTAAACGGCACTAGAACTCACTTTATCACAGACTTCACGTAAACAACATTATATACTCTACAAACTTTATTTCAACCTGTTTCATCAAGTGTTGCTCTCATACCACTCATTTAAGATGACTGCTGCATTACATTTTCGTCGGTAGCAACGTGCTGTGAGAACAAGAAAGTCACAAACATTCACAAGAGGTTAAAATGTGAATGGAGATGATGCTGTTGATGACAGAGTTATTCGGTGGGATTTCAGATTATCTGGTGAATTGGGCAAGCAAATACTCAAATACTCCCGCGCAGAGGCAGACCGCACCCTTCACATATTCCTGACAATGTGCATCTCATTCACAATCTCATTTTGGCTGACAAAAGTGTAACCGTGAAAGAATTGTCAATGAAAGTGGGTATAAGAGAAGCAAGTATGGACAGAATATTGAAAGAACTGCAACTGAAAAGGGTTTCTGTCAGGTGATTTCCAGGTGATGATGACTCCAGTGTGAAGAGTGCTAAACAGTGGCTCAGACGTTCTGGCCCAAGCTTCTATTGTGCGGGTATACATTCCCTTCTTCAAAGGTGTCGTAAGGCAGTAGAAATAGACGGAGATAATGTGGAGAGTTGACTTTCTGTTCCTCAAAGATGGATCAACATACCGTAAAAATAGCACAGTAATGGAAAATAAATTGAATTGTTGTGCATTACTTTTGGAGTGACCCTCGTATATATTATTCCGCGCCCTACTAGAAACCTTTCGTTGCGTTGCGCGAATGTCGCGTCGCCACCCCCCGCCGGGCCTCCGGCTGCGCCGACGCGTGCGGCGCGGCGCGACGCGGCGCGACTATCGGCGTCCGGCGGCGCGTCGGCTTCTGCACGCATGCGTTGCTGATACGCCTTAGCGGTGTCGACGAACTTCCGCCCTCGCGAGGGGTGGGTGGCGGGTCGTGGGCGCGTTGGGGCTTCGGCGTTTCTTCGTTGGCCCCTCGTGGCGTTCCACGGGGGAGGGGTAAACGGGGAATTATTCACGCTGCACATTTAGTAACTGCAGGTATTTTTCTTTTAGTGTAATGTGTTCTTTCTTTATATCCAGTATGGATTTATATGCAAGTATACAAGTATTAGTGTGTTGAAAAAATTTAAATTGTACCGAGTTGTATTACAGAAGATCTAGTAATACCCTCAATGTCTCAGAACTAGGTCGATGTGGGATAGCCCCTTGTTCATCTGCGCCCTTCAATTGTTTATTTCCATCCATCGGCAAAACAGATTCGAAATCACTCTCGTAGCCTAATAATATGAATCATGTTAGTAGGTTATAGTAATTTTGAATCTGTGTTGCAAGGAAATGACTGAAATATATACTTATTTGCCTCTCATGAAATGTTGTGTTACATGTCAATCTTCTTTTACCTATCGCGCTAGGATGCGAGGGAAAGGATTGTCTTTCGTATGAGCTTATGTTTCCTCACATAAGTTGACGATGCAGCTAAAGCGTGAAAGGTTTTAGTATTTTTTATCCCCAAAAATACTTAGTGTTACAATAGCACATACTTTATCGCATTATTTATAACAGCTAGTCAATATTGTAATGCACGAACCTGCAAGAAAACAAAAACAAAACCACCCAGCAATTTTTTTCCTTGCTGGAATTCCATCTCAGGTTCTTAGGCTTAGCATACACGAAGGGCTTAAGGACCAAGCTCGATGCGGAGAAAATAATTTTGCTGGTTAGAACCAACTTCTGCAGGTTAGCATGAGAATATTGCGTTACCGTTACAAATAATGCGAGAAAGAATGTGATGTTGTATACCCTCTAGTTAAATTTAATTTAATGAATCACTATTTTTTAAAGTGAGTGAATTAAATTTCATGTAATAAATTTAAGTTTCCTATCTTCTTAAATTCTCCGTTTTAAATGTAACTGTATAAAATTGTGACATGATATATTACATGTTTCAATACACATATTATTTCATTTTGATGTTAACTCTTTTGTCACAACTTGATATCTTGGAACTCTGTTTTCCATTATGTATTTTACCGATTTTGAATTCTCCCGAAAAACAAGTCTCTGTTGTTAGTTGGCATTTGAAAATTTGTTGTTTAATTACGCTGATCGAATTACAAAGGGATGGCTCGTAACTTCGTAACTTCTAATTTGCCAAAGCTTCCTTTTAAACGAAGCCTTATCTGCTCCTGTATTTACCGGTCATGGTGTTTTAATCACTCGGGTTGGGGTGCTTGAAATGGTTATATTCCATGAGTGTAATTACATTTAGAGGGTAGCGGTTTGGTTTTTAGTAACAGGTGGCGTTAATGATTTGTGAGTTTTGCAGGGGTATAATTAGTAGGTTATTCCCCTCCAAAAGTCGGTGATAGGATCAGGTTAAATGCGTCGGCAAATTATGTTTACTCGCCTCTTTATTGACTTACAAGCACTGCTGTAAAACCTTTCAATACGTTGTCTGCATGGTAGACCATAATTGACTAACGATTATGATAAGACGGTTATAGGTGGATTGTGCGAAGAAGAACATTCTGGCGGATTTTTACTTACATTCGCTACTACATGTAGTCATGTTGTTGCTCAGCTCAGCTATAATTCTTTGCATTGATAAAAACTTCTATTATATCATTTCTTTTGTGTTATAAAATTCCCCTTAAGAAGTGCTATTTAATTCTTCATCGTTAATTAATAGTGGTACGACTAATTACGGATAACTTTCGTTTTTGCTTTCGCAAACTTTTCAAGTTGAGCTTTCTGAGGTTTATTGGAGTGAAATCTACGCAAAAGAATGCTCTTTGTCCATAGACATAATGTAATGACCCACTAATTTTAATTATTAATCAATTTCGTTTATGCGCTATAAGGCGCGGTCATCTTTGACATTCCAATTTTTCCTACTGAGATTAACGATGTAATTATTTCTTTCGTTGCCCTTCTATGCTCACAAATTTTCTTAAATTATTGAAATATTATTATTTTAACTTCACTTGCAAATCCATGTATATTTATATGCTTCAAACCGACCGTGGAGCAGAGGCCTATCTACCTGGTTCAATTCCAGGAAGCTACGTTACGTAATAACTATGCGATTTGTTGCAGTTAGGTTGTTTGTTAATAATTACTTGACCATAATACTTTCCGTCCCATATCACCGCCTCAGTCGGCCGCCTAATCTCAGCCTGTAAAGTTTCTCCCCATAGTAAGACCGATGTTTTCGACGATGAGTTATTTTCTTCTTGAATATTTATGGATTGTGTGCAGATGGCTTTAAAGGGTACGACCTTTGAAATCTTAATTCCTCAGCGTATCCAGTAGATTTGATGTATTGATTTGTCGTAAATATTTACAATGTGGCTACATCCATATGTGTATTTCATTGCTAACTACTCCCAGCAGATGTAGGTTATTCACTTTTTAACCATAATTAACTTCCATCACGCAACGGTAGCCTATTAGAAAAGGTAATGCTATGCTATAATAAGAATACCTAAAATTACACTTGTGGTATTTAATATGTTTCGCGAAAAATGCGTTAATAAACCCAAATAAAATTTAATAAACAAAATATCCGGTTGGAGCATGACACTTGCCACGCCCCTGGTCATAAGACCATCTACGAACACCCGTTAAATTAATTGTACAGAGGGCCATGGAGGTGGGTAGTAATCCCAAAAAGACTGAGAGGATTTCTAACATCCTCTAACCCTAAGCAGGTTAAACCTACAGTAATAAAAGTACAAGGGTAAAAAAATACCAAAAGGATATAATAGATAGGGATATCGTAAGGATAATATAATGTTAACATATCAGTTCATGATGAAACTTCTTAATATTACTGCCTCTTGGAATGATTTTATGTAAGTCATAGAAGTTATTCTAAGAAAATAAATTCAGAAGGTTTCTTTTATATAATACTAAATTCTAAAATACAATGAGCCACAAAAAGAAAGACACAAAAGCAAAATTACAAGAAATATAAAAAGAGCATTTAAATTATTTTATTTTATTTTAGACACAATTATCTATAGCCCAATTTACGGTGAAAGTTCATTTCTTTCATAGAAGAACTTCTGGAACTGTTTCCAAACACTGTTTTTGTAGTTGTTTTTTACATTCTTTTTACATTCCCGTATACGTACGTATACACGGAGTGATATACGTAGTATAGGGAAAGTTATGTAATGCTGCGCGAAAAAATGGCCAATTTTCGGCGGAAAAAAATTAATTGCCGGGCCGTGAAACGAATAAGTGGATAACACCAGTTGCTAAATTAAGAAAAAAAAATCCTCTATCTCGTGGTGTGGTCAAAATCCATGATTTGTTGCTTCTTTATACTTAAAAATCGATTGACGGCATTCCGTCCGTCTGTCCTTCTGTGGTCAACGCTAGCGCCTAAACCGTTCGGTCGATTTTCTTCAAAATTGATATTCCCCAGTCGATCTGATTCTAGTCGAAGCTTTGTGATTTTGAAAAAGATTCTTTAAAATTTGGGGGTACTTTATATGAAGCCCCCCGGGGATTTTCAACATTTTCTCAAAAACGGCTCCAAATGTTTTCTTTAAATTTCTTGTATGAATAGAGGAATTTACACTTTTTAACATGGCATAGGTCCGATTTTCACGTACAGCTCTGTTGTGAAATTGTGAAAGTTTGAATTTTTTTCGGCGTCTTTCTCCAACTACAAAATTGAAGATAGAGATTTTTTCTTCAAATAAAATTTGTTCTGCATATTGAGTTCTTTAATAAAGGTCATGTAAATGTTTTTCACAATTTTGGTAGTTTTCGTGCAATATTGCGTGCAATATGTGCAATTTTACAAAATTACAAAAACAAACTTTTCTCAAAAACGGCTCCAAATTTTTTCTTTAAACTTTTGGTAGGGATAGTGGTAAATGTACTCTATCAATGACATAAAAGCCATTTTGGTCTATCGGTTGGTTTTTTCAAAAATTACAAAAATGTAAATTTTTTTACTTGTCTCTCACGTCGTTAATATTTACATTATCGGCGATTTTTTTACATTATTATATTTACGAGTATATATGCTTTAAATAATGTCAAGTAAAGTTTCTCGAAAACACTACCGTTTTCTGTGAAAAGTAGCTCAAATTTCGGCATTTTCAGAAATGCTCAGACGTCATTTTCTCGTATATGGCTGCAATTTTTTTCTTGAAACTTTTGTAACGGATAGTGCTAATTACACTCATTAGTATAGCGTGAAGTTTATTTTGAGTTTGTTTTTGTTTTTTCAAAAATTATATAAATGTAAATTTTTTGAAAGATCTCTCACGTCTTTAATATGCACATTATCCGCAATTTGTAAAGATGATTATATTTGTGAGTGTAAGTGCTTCAAATAACTTCAAATAAAGTATTTTGAAAACTCAAAAATTTTCTGTGGAAATGAGCTTCAAATTTCGCATTTTTAGTAGTGCTAAAACGCCATTTTCTCTTAAACGGCACATAATTTTTAAAAGAAAATTGCCATTTACGGCTAGGTTTTTGTGTTCTTTAATATTCCAAAATTAATGTTTCTGTTCTACCAATAGGAAACCGAAAAATTAAGAAAATGACAAAAAAATGTACTTTTGGCGATGATAGATGGTAGCTGGCAAGAAAGAGTATGTGGCAATTCCGAATAGTTAGCGAAGACCCAGGAAAATAGAAAACTAATACGGGAAAGTCTGTGCCATTCTGTTTCTGTTTTTTGACAAATAAATCAATAAAATAAATACGGGCATGCTTAATTTTTTCAAAATACGAGTAGTTTTTCTTTAATTTTGTGACAAACGTAATAGGCCGCTGTAAACTTACTGCGCTTCGGACAGCTGGATGCGTCGTAAATTAGAATGTGCAATTTTGTATATTATTTCTTTCTTCGTTTCTTACATTCGAACTTTGTTATAGACTTACACATTAATATTTTAGAAATTGTTCATTTTGTAATATTTGAAATAAGTAAAAAGAATTAATAGCTCTCAGAATAGCGACAATGCAGGGTCTGCAACAATGGAATTCACTTTGCGCTCGCGAATATCTGTGAATTAGTGTCATTGTTGTGACCTAATGGAGCTGTATGAAAAGGAGTTATAATTGTCTAATTTATGTTGATATTTGCAGGCAAATATTTAGTTTTGCACCAAATGCTGTACCATTTGTAGTGAGTAGAGAATTTGTTGCATGGTTTTAAAATACTCTTCCCTAATCATGGGCCAATGGAAGGCATTTCTAAATTTCCAGGGTATCAGGCTTCTTTTTCCAATACAGGGTTACAAAACTTTTGCATTCTATTTTTGTGAAGTTGTAGAATTCACATAGTTCTGACAACACTGCAATGGAAATAGTGAGTTCCAAGCGAAGATGTTAGTAGCGCATAAAGTGCAATATTACAGTACGTAATATTGCACGTATTACAGTACGTAATATTCCATGTAAACGATTCGTATTGGTTATCTGTAGCGTTTGTTTTCACGGAACAACATAATGTACACATTCACAGAGTAATATGTTTTACTAATGAAAGAAGAACATGTGCACGCAGCGTGATTTGCAGTGATGAGAAAACCTGCCGATAGCAAGGATTGGCGGAGGTGCGAATCAATTTTTTCTCACAATTAGGCTTTCAGCACACGAGTGAAATAATAACTAAGTAGCTGTGGGCATATGAGCTGTTATATTGGCAAATGTGATCTGAAAGATTTCTTGTTTTACAAATATTCGTGAATTCTCATAATTCTGGTACATTTCTCGAATGTTCTTTTTGTAATTCTGCGAGATTTGTTTTCAAATAGGCACATGTATTTATATGATTAAAAAATTGTGCAATTTTTCTCGGTTCTTTGAGCATTTTGCATCGCGAAAGAGAGTATCTGTCGTTTTTACAAACTTTCGGCAAATTGTCATTTTCATGAATGTCAAATATTTGACGTTTCGATACGTTTCATCGACACTATTGTGGTAGAAATGACACACCGTTAACTCTGACGATTCCTCAAGGAACTTGCGTTAACTTTTCTTTCTCGTACAGAGGTTGGCTACTCAAAGAAAGCTCGCTATTCTAAAAAAATTCTTGCCTTACAAGTATTACCGAGGCTTCAGAACTTCGTGGAAATACCACGCAATGTGGCCGTAGTGAGGCAATTGCAGAAGAAACAGTCTTTTTGTTTACCCAACGGCACCCTGTGGATGACGAAGTTTCATTGCAACCGCCGACCACTAGGTGGAAAAGTTTCTGTGGCATAAAACTCTTCAAGCTATTAACTACTGCATGGGCGTTAGAGGCTTATTTCTGTTTGTGGGGTATTCCAGACGATTCCAGCGATTCTATTTCATCTAAAATCTTCAGAAACTAGACTTGTGACATTCTGTATCTTGTTACGAATTGAGCATCGACCCATTCTTACAAATGATTTTTTTTAGTAATTTCTCCTTTTGGGCGCATGGTTTCTAAATAAGAAAGTAGAGATGTTCCAACTACACGTACTTTCTTGCATTTTTTCTAACATTTGCAATTTTCAAAAATTGTGAGTGTTCAGTGAAAATTAGACCTTCCTTGTTCTTTTCTTGGAAAAAATGTAAAAAAAAATTGAAGAGGGTTTTGAGAAAATATTTTTTAATGTACATTATTTGAAGCAGAAATTGGGGAAACTGCTAGTTTTAAAAAAAAAATTGCACAAGACATTTGTTAAAATCTAACTTTCTAGAACAGATTTTAAGACGAAAATGTCTATTTTCAAATCTGTAGTTTTGCAGTGTTAACTTTTGCAATTTCGAAAACACAGTGTTCGCCTGAAATGGGAATAATTGTTTAAAAATATCGTAAATTTCTTGCAAAATTACGATAAAACATATTTCGCAAAATTGAATCATGACCTTATTTCCAAATATGTTTTTGAAGAACAGTTTTATTAAAGAAAAAATCTGTCTTTAATAATGTGGTTATGCGAAGGCGCCAAGAAAGTTTTGATCTTTTGCAATTTTGGAAAAATTAGAGATTTCAACGAAAATAAGGCTTGCGGCATTCTTTTAAACGTCTTTTGCACTAACCGAAGACAAAACGTAATTTAAAAAATTGGAGCCATTTTTGAGAAAATTTTGGAAATGTAATTGATGTTTCATGTAAAGTATCCCTTTCTTCTAAAGAGTTCCTGTAAATCGTTCGAGGAATATCAATTTTGGAGAATATTGGCTGGACGACGGTTCAGGCGCTACCGTTGACCATAGACGGAGGGACGACGGATGGACAGACGGACAGATGGACGGGCAGACAGACAGACAGACAGACAGACAGACGTGTTGTCAAACGATTTTGGGGTGTTCCACAAATCATTTTTTCAGACCCCGCAACATGTTAGGGGAAAGTAATTTACTACATATAGCACCAGTATTTATCCACTTTTTCCGATACCAGGTCCCGACAGTAAGAGTTTTTGTATCGAAAATTAGCCGTTTTCCAGCCCACGATTACAATACTCTCTTCCCTTCTTAGGAAGTAAGAACGAGAAAGTAAAAAGTTAACATCAGAATTATCTCCCATATTAAAACACACGCGCCTTTTGAACAGCAAATGAGCAAATGAGATGAGCAAATTTACGGAAATACAATGCATGTGTTTGATACACCTTAATATCACAACTGGAGTTTAACTGAATCATCAGAAGCGATGACGGCAGAGAACCGGTCCGTCAAAATTTGACAGATAGTTTGATGATCGCAAGAGGAAACGACTTGGTGAAATGTAAACATGGTGTTTGTTGAATTGTCAGTGGTTTGACGTCCGTCAAAGCTACTGATCAAGGTTGGTGAAATTGGCCGTAAGAATTCCGGCTCTGAGAATAAACTACGGTCAAGATATGTCGTAGACGCTGACGCCATCTCAATAATGGAGAGTTTTTGCAAGACGGGAAATCCATTGTCGTAATACGTAAACATTATCGTCACTAGGAAATAACGTATCTTCAGAAAAATGAGCTTTTGCAAGTCGTACAATCGAAAGCATACGATAAAACTAGGAACTAATTTGAACTGAATACCTCTAACAGGATCTAAAAGCATCTGCTTATATATATTTTTGCTTTTATAAGCATTAGCGAATAAAATGTATAATACACGAAATCTAATTGTATCATATGAATATGTAATACATGTCTTTATCACCAAAGAAAAATATGTCTTCCTAGTCTTAGAATGTAACCTCGCAATTTTACTAATACATATTTTTTATTGTTTATATTAGAAATGGGAAATTTATGGCAACTATAAAGCCCTGTGGATAAATAATTTCTTTTTCGTGACAATCAATGTAACCTCAATATATACTGTAGCGGTACGCTATTTTTAATATTTTTTAAATTTCACAAATAACTGTCGATGCGAGGCGTCACTCCCGCCGCCGCCAGCCGGGTCGGCGCGCCCCCTCCGCTAATGGAAGGGATGACAGCACGCGCCCCTCTAAAAGTTTATGGCCATCGTCCGCGAGTCGACCCTCATCCCGTCACGCACCCGGGCGCCGAAGAAGAGATTAGAGACGTGTGCTGATCCCGCCGTTCCGGGTATCATGCGCACTAAGTACCCAGACCGTCCTTCGCAGTTTTCTCCAGGGGTCCCAACGGACATTCCGCGTACCCTTTACTGACCTACTTCCGAAGTCAGACGGAGAGCGTTTTCCAGACAGAGATAGGGCTACGGAAAATTCCTAGAATCACCGGACCTGATTGGCCGAGGACAAAATTACGGCGTAGTAGCACTTAGCCAATCAGGGGCAAAATTCCGTGGGGTGGGAGCGATTTTGGGGCACTTTTGAATTTTCGGGGTGGCGGAACGAGGAGACCTCCACGCTAGCGGCGTAGGGGAGAAGATCACTTCTTCTTGTTCGATTGAGCTGGGGGGGGGGCGAGCGCCGCGGAGTGAGTAACAGCTCCGGCGCCGCGTTCGAGGGAGAATTATTATTTTGGGACTTAGTTCGTGGACACTGAGCTCTGCCGTGGGCAGTGACCGGTGACTAGTTTTCTCCGAGATTCGTGATCGTGAAAACTCCAGAGAACTTTCCGTAAGAACTGCTGATTTGTGTGAACGGAATTCGCGATCATTCACGATCCGGGCCAGCTGACCGTCGCCGCCGCCGCCGTCACCGCCGCAGCCGCTGTCGCCGCCGCCGCTCCTTTGGTAGCTATTGTGGAAGGACGTTTCTCGGCCTGGCAGGGCCATCTCAGCCGCCGACCCAGACGGAGAGAACCCGACGCTGCCGCCGCCGCCGCCGAGGGCCGCCTACACGCCGCCCCATTCAGGCATAAACTTCGGTCAACGACCGCCAAAGAACTATTGTGCATTGCTGTGCCGCGCTTAGGCACTTGTTTCCTCATTATTGTCAGCCAGAAGGCGAATGGCCTAGAGTTTGTTGGGGCCTGTAAAGGAATTTGATTGTAATTCTCGTTCTTTATTTTTTTTTAGATTTAAGTTTTATCTCATTTTTTCTTTCGTTTCTAACTGAGCTCATCAGGTAGGGCCTTTCTTAACTCTTTGAATCACTGTAACTTCCCCGGCCTATTATTAGGCGGGAATAAACCTTTTTATTTGCTTTACCAACCACTGAATTGTTTCTGTAGTTAGCAAACGCCTTACGACTCCTTCCATCCGAGTTAGATTCTAAGCAGGTGACAAAGTTGGCCGACTGAGCTAGGCCCGGGCCGCCCTCGTTGACTTCGGCGCACACCCACGCCGCCGGAGCTCGACGCTGTGGTTGACAATCGACGCCACCGTGTGGCTCGATAACGAACCTTGGGTGTGACAATACATAACCTCAAATACTAAACAATTACGTTAGTTTATTCCTGATATATTTTAAAAAACGTGAGAAAAAGTGAACTATAAAGTTCCTGCCATTTTAGATTGGTTCTATGATTATTCTACTTGTCATTATTTCAATTCTTATTGTGTATTAGTGTCGAATTCATGTTTTGTGATGACGGCGAAAACTACGTTAAGTGTAAGCTACGAACACATTTGTCGTAGACGACAAAACATGGGGAATGACGGGACCCGTCTATTGAAATCCCGTCATTGGATGCCGGCGTATGCGCAGTGCAATTCTCCCCAGGATTGTCGTGTTACGTCTTTCAAATTCACGACTTGCAACGACTCTCTATTGACTGCATTTACGATCTTTAAACGTTTCCCGGCTGCCCGGTTTCAACACTGACATCGAAGCGAAGGTTTCCTGACGGCAGTTCTGACTGACACGTGGATTTTGCACGTTTTAGACGTATTTACTACGTATTACTATTTCAAGAGTTAATATCCTTTTTAGTGAAATTAATAAAAGAAAATACGAGGATGAGAGCGATTAATATATTTCCAACACTTTGTCTCTACGATATGGTAAGAGCAGTACGTAAGAAACCAAGTTTTATCCAATAATTCATCTATGATTAACATTTTTAAATTATAGAATGTGGTTGTTATGAACGTATGATTGTTTTTACCTTCTCTTTTTTTGTTGGTACAAAATTAATTCGAAGTCCATTGAGAACGAAAGAGTTGTAAATTTGCTGTATCTGAGGGAGTTCAACATAGTCTTTATACTACTTAGGTGTGCCTTTCGGGTGTTTACCTTACCAATTGGGGTTTTGAACGAATGTATAAATTATCTTAAGAGAACATAGATTTTAAAAATTCCGTCTTATAAATGAGGATTGTTCAAAAAATATGCGGTCTGATTGATGAATCTTGGTCCTCTTCAAAGAACTCTCCTCGCCAACGTACACACTTATCCCAACGGTGTTTCCACTTTTTGAAACAGTCCTGATGCGCTTCTTTTGTGGTGTCCTTCAGCTACTTTGTCGCATTTGCCATAATCTCGGGAATCGTCTCAAATCTTATTCCTTTCAAATGTATTTTGATTTTGGGAACAAGAAAAAGTCAAGAAGCAAGGTCAGATGGGTAGAGACTGTGGAGAAGAAGAGTAATCGAGTGTTTTGCCAAAAAATCACGAGTTCTGAGGACTGAATGGGCTAGAGCGTTGTCATTACGGAAAACTCAGTCGCCACTCCTCCACATTTCTTGGCCTTCTGCGACGGACGGCTTCCCTCAGACGTTACAGTACTTTAACGTAGTAATTCTGGTTCACTGTGGAGCCTTCGGGGAGATACTCGTGGTGAACAACTTCTTTGGCATACAAAACTGCCAGGATCTCCGTCTTGGACCGAACTTAGCTTTTTTGGGTCTGATGGACGTTTCAGCCATCCACTGGAACGATTGGACCTTTGTTTCAATGTCATAATGATCTATGATTCATCAAATGAACTGTGATAATCCTTAACAAGAAGTTTTTATCTTCTGAACGATGAAGCAGTTCCTATCAAAAGCTGGACACGATGTGTGTTCCTCCGACACCGGGCGCGGCAAAAATTTCGCAGCAACGCGATGCAACTTCAATTTTTCACTGAAAATCTCATGACAAGAGTGCTATCCAACTGATATACCACATTATTCAGCAAGCTCCATGTCAGTCAGAAGTCGATTTGCCTCACTTGGGTATTGATTTTGTCTATGTGTGGGCCGTGAGTTGGCGTGGAAGGATGTCTGGAACGCTTATCTTCAGTGGACTGTCGACTATCTTTGATACGTTCATACCGCTTGAAACCTGCCTTACGCTTCATAGCAATCTCACCGTAAGCTGTGTTAAACTTAGCGAAAGTTTCTGTTGCAGATTTTTCAAGTTTAACACAAAATTTCACAGCAATTTCACTCAATAATTGACTTTCACTCAAGACAACAGTGGTTTCCGTGGATATATCGAGCATTGGCATTCGCAATTGGAGCTGTGAATGTAGTGTAGATTGTGCTTTCATTCTAAAGAATTCTCTTTTATTTCGGGGTCATAATAATGCTTTCGATACCAAATAGCAGGATGCACGTTCGTCCAGGAGCGCGCAGAGAATACAAAAGGCAGTAGAAATACGGGGGCCTCTTATTTCAAACAAAAGTTCCGCTCTCCCTTATACGGAACAGAAGTCATTTTTCCGCGCAACAGAAATAACTTAATAGCGTCTAATTTGAATTGGAAGTCAGTATTTCATTTTGTCATTTTGAATGGAAAAAATTCGGGTGCCAATTAAACTCGGGGCGTGGAGCAAGTTGCCCCAGACTCCTACCTTCCCCTTCTCTCCCCGCCCACCATCTCGGCTCCCTCTGGGAGCGTCTGTTCGCCCTAACCATAAGAACCAGGGCTTTGAATCCGGAATAAGTATTACGTGTTGGAATATCATCGCTGTTAAACTGCGTGTCAGTATTTTGGACAATTTTGCTCGGTTTTAAGACTTCCCGCAGTTAGAGACATATTGTGGGTGGGTTCATTTTGAATGGTTTTGCGTTCACTCTTGAATTTGTTAGAAGAATGTGATTTACATGTTGCGCCGAGAAGATGCGAAGATTCGTGTTAATTAGACGCCGCGCTGATGAGTAACAGGCCTCCGTCTTGATTTCAATTAAGGCTCGTGTCTTCCCTAGCTGATTCGTCTTTATTGCTCTCTACTTACTACTAGAGTGTAGCAGCTTCTACTGGCGTAATAAAACATCAAGAAGATATACAGGGTGTCCGGGGAGGATACGTCGAAACTTCGTAAATAAGTTCTTAAGACAATTCTAAGCATACTTTCAGTGACTATAATGCATAGTATAGGGGCCGTCCATAAATTACGTAACGCAAATTCACAGTATTTTCAATACCCCCTCCCTCCTGTAATGCATCCGTAACGCGCGCTTGACCCCCCCCTCCTAAATAATTACGCAACGCTTGCGACAACACCCCCTCCTTGTGAATGCAAGAAGTGGATGCAAGTTGTGAGTGAAGGAACGACGCATAGGCGAGAAAATGTTTTATCACAAGCCTTGCACACGCCGTCATGGACGAAAGTCTACTGCGTCAATTTAAATAGAATTTAGAATAAACTACCCATGAGTTTTGAATATTTTCTTCGCAATCTTAAAGATTTAATAACAAATTCATAAAAAAATTATCTCCATGTGGGACAATTTACATCTTATAACTTTAATTTATTTTTGTTTGTAAATTAATTACTTGATATGTTAAAATTTTCGTACAAGTTTCAAAAAAGGAATTATTTCAGCAAATGTTGAAAAATGTAAAAAAAATGTCAAGGTGACGTACAATCAACCAATACCCCCTACCCCTATGTAACGCAGCGCAACGCTGCCTCAAATCCCCTCCCCTTCTTTAGCGTGACGTAATTTATGGACGACCCCATAATAGTCTTACCTGCAAGTATACAGTAACTATAATGATAGTAAGACCTCGAGAAATGGAAAGTGCTGAGGATGTGAAGTCATACCGTGGCCTTTAAAAAGAAATGTAACGATGTTTGTTATTCTTGACAAGTTGATAAACATATACGTGCTCTTTTATGATTCATTCGAATTCCTCCGTATCTTAGCAGCTACGTGTTGCCATGCGGATGTTAATGTACTACTGATATTTCTTAAATTCTAGAGAACTAAGATATTAATTTTTGTTTTGGTATTTACACTACTACTTGATTAGCATGATGCTATTTTGAACTGATATTCATGATTACGAGATTTTGTTTTTCATTAAAAAAAAATTTTAAGCGGTGTTACAATATTTCGTGTTTGTATGTTATCTCCACTTTCAACGTTTTTGAACTTATTTGTGTTCCTCATTATCACAAGGAGCAAAAGGTTGCATGTTTTATTTGTGAATGTGTACATTCCTTTTTGGTACTTAGGAATCGCATTAAATTTGTAACATTTTAGTTTGAGATGTTGAAAGTATCTTCTGCGAATCGTTTTCTGAGACACGCGATGAGTGTTGGAGAGTATAAACATGCTTGACAGAATTTGGCACCCCCAGCACTTGTACATGAATTAGGAGACCGAAGTCCCAGCGTGGGCTCCTAGGCGTTAGCCTCTATCCTCACCCTCATCATGGTGTATAAGTACACCCTCTTACTAACATCCGGATCTCGCCGGAACACAGTTAGCCCTCGCGGCAATCTCCCCATACAATACCTTGGTCTAAGGCCGCCCTGCTAGCTCAGAGATACTAGCTACCCGGGCTAGTACCAGAGTCAATATTGTCTGTAAGACAACACGCCACTCACGTGCGCCGGGACACCAAGTCCCTACTCTATGCCCCCCCCCCTATCTCTGTTGGAGTGAGTATTTCGTGTTTCAACTGTTTTTGACATGAGTGCCGTGAGTGTAGGACGTGTTAAAGCCAGGATGTGGCGTTTTGCTCTCCCGCTGGCACGTGGGATCCAGCGTCGACCTGCACATTGTCTTGCGGGGTTGAAGGGTTGCCAGGAGAAATTCTAGGCTCCCGACACGTGTGGTAATGCATGTGTGTGTGTGTGTGTGTGTGTGTGTGTGTGTGTGTGTGTGTGTGTGAGAGAGAGAGAGAGAGAGAGTAATGGGAGAGGGGAGGACAAGGAAAAGGAATGATAGATCGCACGTGGTTCTTGGCTCTTTTGTCAGGGGACTCCGGCATTCGTCTGGTCCTTTCGTCATTCGTCGGTATTGATTAGAAGAAATCATAGAAAACTACCGATCAGAACAGCCGACTGTTGGAATTCTCCTCCAGGTTGTGACTGATTTCTATCTAGCTATACTTGTATCTAGGGTCGTAAATACGTCATCGACAATACTTGATCCCTAGGACCTCTCAGTCGGGGTCATCCAATTAAATATTTAATTTGTGTACTTTTCCTCTTTTCCTGAAACAAAACCTTTAATTATTCAATAAGCATAAAATAAATGAGTCGTTCTCTTGTCATTGTTTATCTTAATCACTTTTTAGCTCACTGAGGCGGTGAATGACTACTAGGGTGACCCACACAAAAGGTACACGGGAGAGTAAGAGGAATGTTGCCTTGGAATGATTGTTTAGAAGAGATAATTTTAAAGTAAATGTGTAAAGAACATCTTTTGGTACATTTTATTTTAAAGAGTATAGAAGTTCAAAGATTTGTGTGTGTGTATGTATGTGGGAGAGAATTATGTTCTTGCGAGTGCTTGAATCGTATGTTCGCAAAATACTGCTGTCATTCGTTCTCGGTTGCCCCATTTGCTCGAAGGGGGTTGACCCGACTCGAATGTTCGCCGTTGCTCTTTGCCCTCCGAAGAGTACGCTCGACTTAGACGATGGATTACTAACGTTTTCACTTTGTTTACAACTCGGTGCTTGCATGATAAGAAGGTTATCATACCTAATGGGTTGAGTTGACCCACTTTCATGAATGAGGAAACAATGACGAGACCCTAAGACATTAAAGAGTGACTGAGCGATTATAACACTTTTAAGATGCCATTTACTCACTAGGTTTTCGCTTTAGGCAAAAATTATTTCCCAGCTTCGTTGTATGTTTAAGTTTAAAACGGTAAATTGTATAAAATTGTGGAGTGGATTTTCCCTAGCGTGACACATACAGACTCAGTGATGCCATAGACAAATATTGTACGTTCTTAAAATTAGTAGAAGTATCATATTTTATTTGTAAATATTTTATTTTTTGGATTTTATTATTTGTAGTATCATATTGCCGAAAATAGAATTACATTTACCTTCGGTTGTGTAAACACGTGAATCATTTATTATTAAATAATACATTTTCCAAATTGTGTACAATGTTATGCCATAACTTAAGTGGGCGTCTCTGGCAGGTAAACTTTGAGGGGGAGGAGGGTGGAGTCTTCTCGGAATTTTAATTAAAGTCATGGCAATAGTTTTATTTATTTATTGAAGTAAACATGGTTCACGCGGTGGATTAAATATGTCACATTATATCGCAGCTTTTCATGAATCCAATAATACTCTCTGACAATAAATTTAGAAAAAATGCCAGTCACTGAGACGATGGATGTTCCAGAGGTTGCTACGGTTGTAGTGATAGCAAGCATTGCGCTTATTGGTCCTCTTACTTAAATATGAAAACGCAGGCTCGCGGGGAATTCCGACATCTGCCCACAAGTTCCGAAGCATATTCATAATATCCGCTTCCCACGAAT
This sequence comes from Acheta domesticus, assembly GCA_031308135.1. NCBI lineage: Eukaryota > Metazoa > Arthropoda > Insecta > Orthoptera > Gryllidae > Acheta > Acheta domesticus. The sequence continues at coordinate 98,829,657 of JAHLJT010003656.1, read as the reverse complement.
TTTTTGGCTAATAAACGACGGTAAAAGATGTTTGTGTACACCATGTTATCGTGTCGCAACCTTAATGTTATTAAATAAATCATTATTGTCGTTATGTTATAGTGAAACTGTCTTCAGTAACAAAATTAAATTAAATTAATAGATGCCCTGTCCCTCCGCCAGGACGACCATGACTTACAACTTATCTAACATCTGAAGCGCTAGGCAGGAGCTATGCCACTAGTAATCAGTTCCGAAAATAACCGAATCGTTATCACCAAGGAACGGATTTTCATGTAAATATGAATTTTTACAGATACGGGATACCTCTATTAAATATATATAGTTTTAGAGTTTTGAAGATATTCTGAATGAATTAAAACTATTAAATCGTTTTAATATTTTTTATTTTGCATACTTTTACATATTTTGACTTAATTACATAATATTAAATATTTTACCTACAGGTAATTATAGCAAATAGTATAAAAGATAATAGTGGAAACTCCTCGAATATTTTGGTGACAGAAAAGCAGCGCTCTCCAGCGGTTCGAGGTGTAAACCACAGCGCAAGAATTCGTGTGTGCCAACTTACAAGGTGTGAAAGTCAAGTTTGTTCGTAGTTTTCTAAGAGAAAATTTGGTAGAAGAATATCTGTGTAGATATTGTTATTTGATGCTCTGCCGCAAGTACTTTAATGTATAAGTTAAAACCAATGATAATGATGATAGATAATGGTACACACGGTTGTATTCTATTGGCAACATTTACGCCTGTCCTATAGTGTACACCTCAGGCCGCTAGGGGCAGCACAATCACTTGTCCCTTGTGCCGCCCATGCTGATTTGCCCGAGTTTCCACTATAATCTTCCATATTATTTGATTATAGTAGGTAACTTGTTATTGTACTAGGTAATTATTTGTAACTATAGGTATTTTTAATATGCTGAGGTATATTCCTTTTGTATTTCGTTACATTTTAATATATTTCCATGTCACAACGGATTCTTCAACTGCTGGAAAACCAACACTTTTCCGAAGATTGAAGAGGACCAAGCCATTTGAACTTGTGTAGTGTTATCAAAGCAGAACATTGTGCAAGTGATAGTGTCTAGTTTAAACAACCGAACTAACTAAATGATTGAATTTTAATCATTGAATTGATTGATTCAATTTAATTGAATTTAGCTGATATGTAATTTAGAATTAAAAGATATCAAAGAACAGTTGATGGTTGGTCTTTCCAGACCAGTTTTGACATGTAAACTCCATGATGTTAATAAAAAAAAGTCGAAACCGAACATCTCAGACACTAGTTTGTAAATATTTGGTCCTGTAATCACCTTTTTGTCAAACAAAGCAATCGAATACTGCGCTTTTATGCCCTTCGAGCCTTCGCCGTGTGCATTCGCGAATTCGGAATCAAGGATGAAAAGATAATTGCGAAGAAGAAGTAATTGCAACTGCATGTTTTTGTTCATGTTTCATAGAGCCCACTCTATCGAAATCTGAACAGGCCATTGTGTTATGGCGCTGTCTGCACCCACCGAGACATACACTTCCATGTGTGAGGGACGTATAATACAGAATCAATTTATGAAATCCTATCGGGCTTAATGTGATGCAGTCAATACGTGACCCTTGTTTTCAATACTTAGAATTCAATTACAAACTATTTGAATACGGGAGTAGTGGTATGAGGCACGGCAAATACACTTCGTTCATTATTTCCAAAAGTGTAATATGTGTGTGTATATATATATATATATATTGGGGAAAAAGGTGTCCGGTTGAAGCATGACGCTTGCCACGCCATCTTCACCCCACTTCTAGAGATACGACCATCTACTAGATACCCGTTACATTCTTCTGTACAGAGGGCCTTGGAAGTGGGGATAAACCGGAAAAATGGCTGAAAGAGGAGTCCTAACCTCCTCTAACCCTAAGTAGGATAATCCTGCAGCACTAAAGTGCAAAGGGTAAATTAATTATATATATATATATATATATATATATATCGGGAGATAGTGGTGTTATTCCCCGCCGGATCATTAGATTCATTGGTGGTGAGTGGTGTAATTCCTCGCCGGATCATGAGATTCGGCGGTGGACCTGCACGTCGCTATGCAAGTTTTCCTTCCAAATATCTTTCTCAGAGGGGCACCGCCCTATCCAGGATGAACTCGAAGCTCCTGATTGGTCTTCCTACAATGTGGAAGTGTGGAAATGTAAGTCTGTGTAAGGAGAAAGGAACAAGAACGGGTAAGGAAAGTTTGCAAGAGGTCCAGTGGCCGGTTTGTTAGGGTACTGCTTCAACATTAACCTGGTATTGATCAGAAAAACAACGGAACAGAATAGCCGGCCGCCTACCCTCACCTCACCCTCCACTCCGTAATTGGCCTTGCAGAAAGACTTCAAATGCGCACTGGCATTTCGTAACCAACGATGTATATTTTTCGTTCATATTTTACATATTTCGTATAAATGTCGAATTGTGTTGTGAATTCTAGTGTCCGATATCTTTTGTAGAGGTAGAACGTTCGTCCTGCCGCTACGAATAAGTTTTAGAGCCTTAAAGGCGACGTAGTGCGTTGCAAAATTTGAACATGTTTGGCTGGAACAATTTTAAACAATATTGTGCATTTTTATTTTACATATTTTCTATTTTTCTTATACATTTTTGAAAAAATAAATACAATTATTCTACAAAAATATTTTGCTTTTTTGGTTCAAGAAATTATTTTCCCTAATTATCACTTAAAACAAATTGTATATATATTCTACGAGTTTTATTCACACTTTTGTTAATACACGTTTAATGTAATATTTTCCTAAATAATAACGATTATGATATTTATTCGAGGTCGTAATTTAATGAAATGTCATTTTTTTCTTTTCGCTTTAGAACAATGCCTTTTAGTACAGACATTCATTTTATGTTATGACAAACGGAAATAACCTATGATTATGTCTTTTTTCCATTTTTCTTCGATTTCTACAAATAAATCATTTTTTACCTTTTCCGCCGTTTTTAAAGTATTTTTCGCTGGTTTTTATCGATTTTAATATAATTTTAATGGTCCTTGCTTCGAATAATATTTACCATGTGCATCAAATGTTCTCTATAGAACTCCTGACTAGCCTATTCGATTTCTTCGCTCAGAAATTGTAATGTCAGCCGTTGTGGGACTTCATGGTTGTGAGTCTGTAATCTAAGGTTTCTGTGGCGCCTATCAGCATCATTGTCGTTTCGGCTGAGATTTCCTGGTTCTGTCTAAAGGAAATGTTTGCAAGCAGAGTTCACATGAACGAAAGAAAGAACCATCGAGTACATCAGTAACATATGCAGCAACTTGTGTTGTTCATCTGAATTACTTTTTATCAAAATTTTAACGTTGTTTTTCATTGCTTTTAGGGCATTTAAAAAATTAAGAGCATTTTATTGCCATTTTTTATAATAGTTTTAGGTCATCAAAATCCGCCCCTAATTATAAATTAAAAGTGTCGTCTTGGGTACTGACTTTGCGATAGAACTGTGCTGACACTTCGAACTGATCTTGACGTAGTAGCAGATTGAGGGACTGTACATAACATATAGTTACGAATAAAAACAATTAAAAGAAAAGGATACATTTGGGAAACGTTTGCGATTAAAAGTTCTAATCTAATTATTGCGGGCAGTTAATGAGATATTAAATGGATATTTTGGCGACGAAATCCCCATCCTCGAAGGTCGTCGTTACGAAGTAGGAATTCCCCTTCGCCCCGTGAATCCATTGAGAGGAGGCGGCAGGCTCCTTCGCTTCGTGGTCACCCCACCTGGCCACCCGGCGCGCTCCGCCTCCGCACCGCATCGCGCCCGGCCCTCGCCCGCAACGTTGGCAAGCGTGGCGCTGGGCGCGGGCGGCGTTGGCAGCGCCGGGCGGCTCAGCTGTGAGGCGAGGCGCGGGCGGCGGCGGCGGCGGGGCCTGTGGCTGGCCTGCGTTGTGTGCGCTGCGAGGGGCCGCCGCGAGGAGGCCAGACCGGAGGCGCAGACCCGCCAGACGAGCAGCTGCAGCGGTCGCGACGCCACACATCGCGTGGCCGGAACGGATCGGGCTCGAACCGCGGACGACGGAGCCCGCGTGCGCGTGCGTGTGAGTGTGTGTGTGTGTGGGAGCGGCGGCCGCGAGCCCGCGGGAGCCGCCGCTGCGAGGCGCGCGCGTGTCGTGACGCGCCGCCGGCCGGCCGGGCGAGCGTGCGTGCGCGCACGCGTGTTGGTGCGTGTGCTGTTGCTAGTGTTCCGGCGCGCCGCCGCGGGTGCGCACCGTTCGTCTGTCCGTTGGGCGCACTGCAGTGGAACCTGGCGGGAGCTGCTCAGAGGTTATGGAAGGCATTCGCCTGGCGATCCAGTAAGTGCTGTGTTGTTGTTTGTTGTTGTTCTTGCGAGCGCCTTTGTGCGCCGAGGACGGCGTGACGCACGCCGCTGTATGTAAATAAACGCGCGACCCGCCGGCCGCGCGCACGGGCCGAGGAGCCCCGGCGGCAGGCGAAGGTGAACCGGGGATCTTTGTCCGCGAGGTCGCGGCCGCTTCAGGAGCGGGAGGCGGCGGCCGGCGGCGCGGGAATGGGCGCCCGGCGTGGGGGTGCGCGCCCCGCCGTGCCGTGCCGCGCTGCGGCGTGTTTACGATATCCACTCGCTGAAAAAAGACGACCACCGCTGCGCGAATAATCGGGTGAAAGTGATTCGTGTGTGTAATGTCTCTGTCGTGCTTTACGTCCTACTTCGGGCCCGGTATACGTTCGCCGGCGGACGGGCGTTAGCGCTCTGTTAAGCTTTTTCGCAGGGGATAAAATAAAAGTGTTTTACGGCCCGTCGGAGAGTCTTCACGAAGCGGCAGCGCACCGGTCGTAAATGCATATCGGCGGCGGGGCCTATTTATGGTACCTGCGGATTCCTCGTGCTGTGCTCGGGTCCGGCGCGGGTGGAGGGGAGAGGCGGCGCGGCGCGGGCAGGCAGACGGCCTTTGTTTCGCCCGGCTGTCACAGGGGAGGCCGCCGCCCCCGCTCTCACCACCTCCCCTGCCAGCCCTGCCTGTCGCAGTTGCTCCCGTCTCCACCGCCACCTTCTCATGCTCGGCTTCGGACGGACGGGTGGATTAACACACCAGAGTAAGCACGTGCTTAGGGCTCCGCAGGATGAAGGGTTCAAACTATTTATTTTAACTATGTACTACATTTTTTAACAGATGGCGTGTATTGTATTAGACATGCTTTCATCTTCATTTTAAAATTGCAAACGTTATAGTTTTAGTTAATTTGCACACGCCCACACACACACACACACACACGCATATATATATATATATATATATATATATATATATCAGATATTGATCCGACTCTGCCTCCAGTGCCCCTTGTACCTAAATGTGGCGTGTAGTCGACACTACTCTCCCTTTCTCCTGCCTCTGCCCAACCACCTCGCCCTGCACTGTCACCACCAACACCCCATTCTCTTCCCTTTCTCCTTCCTTGCGTTTCCTCCTTGGCCCCACCACCACACCTCATCTTCCTCCTCCGCCTCCGAGACAAATATAGCCGCCCCCCGCGCGCACGCTTTTCGCTTTTCGCCCGAGCGATGCGACCGTCGCGCCGCCGCCGCCGTAGTCGTCGTCGTCGACGGCGCGTGTAAGCACAAAGGCCCGCGGCGCCGGGGGGGGAGAGAAGGGGACGGGGGACACAGGGGTCCCAGCAGCCGCGTGGACCGCGCGTGTAAACAAATCAGCTGCGCTGCCTGCCAGCGCCCCTAGCGAAACCCCTTTCCCCCTTATCGCGGGCGCCTGGAACAATGTTTGTGCTGCGATAAGGCAGCCGGTGTTATTGCGGGGAGGGGAGAGAGAGGACGCGCGCTGGAGAGGGCCGGCTGGTCGTCGGAGGTAGATAGCGCGTTTGCATTAGGGCGCCTAGTGCGGAACGCGTGTTAACTGTGCAAGGCACCATTCGTATTGAAAATAGCTCTGCGAATAAAACTAGCTCCTTTTCTACGATTATAATATTCTTAATTTAATTTCAGTTTCTGCCGTAAAAATGTCTGTTATAAATAGTGTTAACATCTTATTAATTGTTTGGAAATATTAATGTTTTTCATTTGCTTAATGGATATTCTCGTGTCTCTACTTGTTTAAGTTATATTGAAACACACGTTTCATAATTAATTACAGATAAAACAAATGTAAAAAAAGTGTTTATAAGTTGGAAAGCATAGATGTTACAAATCGTGAAAGGAAATGTTGGATAGAAATTCGATTAGGAATAGAAGTGGAGAAAATGTTTTGTTACAAAATTCAAGAAATCCCTCCTGAACTCATAGTTTGATTGTAACCAAATATTAGTTGTCTGAAATAGACTTGTAAATAAAGCATTTTAGTAACGCTCATCATAATTGCCAAACATTGTTCTAGCAAAACAACTTTCACTTCAGAATCTCTTAAATATACGTCGTGAAAGTAAATAGCGAGATAGGCAACGTTATTTCTACGCTAAATTCCTCGTGGACTCTCGGAGACATGTTTCTTTACGACCTCCTGCTTGACGGTACATTGGAAATCTGTAATTTTCGGGGCAATTGTAAATTCGCGAATTGCTATTTGGAATGTTCTACTTGATCATGGCGGTTTGCCTCTGTCTTCCCTGCCACAACCACCTGCCGAAACATCGTTAAGGAATCAATTGCAGTTTTACCCCGTCGTGTTTTTATAGTAATTCCAGGAAACACACCGGAGTTTAACATTTGAATTCTGTTTAACCTCCGAATGACTACTACCTCCATATCAAAGGTGTACCCAGGAAAAAACTCGCAGATACGATCATGATGCATTCAAGCAGGAGCCCGTATCCGGAAGAACTTCAGGAACAAACGGATTTTGTTCGTTCCAGTACACTCATTTTTTTACCAGAACCATTCTTGTTTAATCCCACGGTTAAGACACCCACATTTCAATCGTGTTCACGCGAGCCAGATAGCTAGGTTGAATTCAGCCGCTGTCTAGAGGAGAATTCTAGCGGCCGGCCGCTCTGATCAGCAGTTTTCCATGGTTTCTCCGATCAACACCAGGCGAATGTGTTGGCAGTACCCTAACAAACGAACCACGGGCCGCTAGCGATCTTTCCTTCCCCTTCCTTACCCTACCATCACTCCTTACTTACTCACTCTACTTACATGCACTACAAGATCGCTCATGTCGGGAACTTCGAACGTGTTCCGGCTACGTCGGTGCCCTGCTGTTGGGAGATACGTGGTTGAGGAAAACCCCACTAGCCGACGTTTAGATTGGCGTTGGATTTCGCCATCCAGCGGGGAAATATCATCGCTACTTCCCGCGATAAGAACATGCACTACACTTACAGGAGTAATGACAGCAGTTGAGGAGCCTGGAATCAATCAATGAATCAATCGAGCATGTTCATCCTTCAGCCTAGTTTTGCGTGGAGCGTCTTCCTAGAGCTTCGCGCGTGGTTCCAATAGTCAAGTGTTCGAAGTATGTCGCGCCTGATGTCCGAATCCGACTAATTCGCGAATTACCCATGTACTTAATGCTCACATCCAAAATAGGTTGATATGAGTCCGAAGAAGGAAGGATATTTCGGACTCCAACCGGAGAAAGTTGATATTATCCAACCAGAAACGATTGGTGATGGTGAAGTACGTTGCGGTGTAAAGGAATGGGGTGTAAAGGAATGGGAGATTTTTAATGATACGAGATCAGACTGCTGGTGGAAAGTTTCTAAGCGTTGAAAGAGACAAAGAGTGAAGTTCCATTGTGTCAGTAGTATATTCCTATTTACATGATACCGCATAACTTAACCTAACTTCACTTTATATCTTACTGATGCTTTTGCTGCACAATTTCCAAGTAGGTGATGTGGCTCCCGCCTTCAGCTATTGAGGGCAACGCATAATTTCCAATGCGTTTTATGACAAAATATTTCTCGCGAACACACCAGACGCTTCGCACTCGGACAATCATTTACTTCAGCCAGAGCCCTGTGGCTAATGCCACCATTAGCCTGATGAAGTCCAAAATTATCCGTTCATCGACATTTATAGATTTATTCACACCTGGCAAATGTTTGGTTTAAACAGGCACTCCTAATGTTCGCCGTATTCCCGTCTTTAGCCGCAACACATATATTATCCGTGCCATATATTTTGGCAGCTTTGACTGCTAGGCCACTGCTGGCAACATAATTACTGGTTATTCCGTGCACCCAATTCGTCATTGCGTTCGTGTACAGTTCACTCGTATGTAAATGGCTTCATCCCTATCTCTCGCAACGCCATCACCCTACGTGACGTTCATTTGTTTCCCGACCTGTTAAATTGGTCCCTTCGTAGGACGGCTCCCACATATTCGATCTTCGGCGAGTAGCGAGGGACCGCTCGCCGAATCCCGAGTAGTGTGGAAGAATGGTTGCAATTTACCGAGCGACAAACCTTCGGTTTTCCCTCCGCGTATCGGTCTTTCGGTCACAGAGGAAGCCAACATTCGCCAACCATATAAACTGCTCGGAATGGGGTGATCAGTCACTCGCAATTCGGCGAATGCCAAATGTGTGGAGCCGCTTTTAGAATAAGCAGGGGCTGCTCCAACCGATCATTTTGGGAGGGAGCATCATAGATATGTGTTAAGAGACTAATTTGTGATTTTATTGTTTATTGTTTTTGTAGCGTATACATGGTACTATACAATATTATTGTTTAAATTATTACGTAATTCTATCATAAATACATACTTCAATCAATTTTGCAAAATAAAGGAAGGCAACAAACGAAAAGTCTAGGCCTTTTGGGTGAGTGGGAGGGGTCCATGGTCCACATGCCCCCCTCCCCCAGGATCTGCCAGTAAGAGTAACCTATTCAAATCTCGAACGTGTCTGTAGCCTTGTGTCTATAGTTTTGCACGAAGCGTCTTCGCAGAGCTTCGCGGCGCGCGGCTGCGGCGCACCTCGAGCGGCGAGTGGGCGTCTTTTTCAGCGGGCGCCTCGGCGGCGGCGGCGGCGGCGGCGGGGGCGGCGCGCCGCTGCGGTCGCTGCCCTGCTGCTGCTGCTCCTGCCTGCCGCCGCCGCCGCCACCGCCGCTGCATTAGCTCGCTGGGAGCGTGCGCGTGCGCGCGCGAGTGTGTGCGTGCGCGCGGGCGTGTGTGCGTGAGGGCTCGGGCCTCGGAATCGCCGCGCCGCCGCCGAGGGGTGCCCAAAGCGCCCGGCCCGAGGAGAGGGGAGCGCGGATTGAAAAGTGCATGTCGGTAATGGTGTAGAAGGAATGACATAACGATGTACGATACCTGTTTTTTCCAGTTGACGGCGTTTCGTGGAGATTGTGATAACGTGTGTTGTAATTCGTTTTAGATGTTCGCTTTCTCTCTGAAGTAATGAATCCGATGTTTGTCACATGTATGTCGTTAATATATTTTTATTCGTTTCTTCTTCTTCTTCTTCTCCTTCCTCCTCCTTGGTTGTATTGGTTCCATTTATTCCGTAAGTGTCCGTGTAAATGAAGTATTTCATGCTTCATTAGGTTTAAGGGATTTTGTCTCCTAGTTAGTGTTTATAATGTTGGAAGAAAATACACACTACCTTGTAGTCAGTCATGTAGAATCTAATATGATATTTCAATTCATGATTATTCATTATCACAGACATGATGGCTATGGTGGATATCAAGGAAGTGAAGAATGCGCTTTTATCATGTTCTGAACAATACCATTTAGTCAGGAGGTTTACTAAGTCTTCTTTCATTGTTGCAAACATTTTATTTCTGTTTTTTAAATGAATTTCAGAGAAAATATTACTTATAATTGAACCAACAACAGTGATTTCTTCTAACCCATTTATTGCTTTTGCAATGCTACGTGACGTACATCTGTAAGATAAAGGAAATATACTTATTAAAATAATTTTCTTTGTTATTTGGAGTGAAGTGAAGATTGGTGAAATTGGCGGTGTTGTGCAAACTCGGCTGTATCCCCTCTAAAAAAAGATAAGATTAGGAAGTTCTGAGAGCCTTGCTGTGGCTTGTGGTCACCGTGCGTGGAGTGTGACAAAAAGTGGTAATATGGATTTGGTTGAGGACGTGACGCCCTTTAAAATACGTTGTAAAACAATAGTTACGCAGAGCTCAAGGTAGTGTACGTATTCTACTGTGAGGACACTTTTTACGATACGCGTGATATAATCTTGCTCACGTTCTCATTCTGCTCAGTGTGCGTCTCAAATAGGTAATGTAACAATATAACATGAACCATACTCTTCATTGCGAATATGGTTTGGAGAAGCTTGTTTAGATGTTAGAATATTTACTTCATTTTATTGTTCTCTAGGGAAAAATTGGCGAAAACGAGCTGTGATTAATCCAGTTCCTAGGCTTAACAATGCAAAAGCGATGTGATGGCCTCTTAAATCGCAAGCAAGGTACGAGGTAGTTTCTATCGTACTTATGGTTCATTTACTTTAGAAAGTCAATTTGTAAAAAGGAATTAGTAATTGCCTTTACGTAATGTGGTACGTGGTGCAAATAAATATTGAATATTTTTAATAGGAAACCTTGACGAGATTAAGTGGGTGTGAAACCTTAGATTACAACATTCTATCAGTAGATAAGGACGCGTGATTTGTCACAAAAGTGGAGTGTAGTTAAATTAAGAGATTGTGATTACTATGAATTCTTACTCTTTTCACCTCATTGCTGATGCTTACTTTATTTGAAAAAAATCTGTTAATGCTGTTTGTGAATTTCAGCCAATAGAAACGTAAACGTTTGGAGAATAGAATCTACTCTCAAAACTCAAATGAAAAATATGTAGTGCCGAATTAATTTCATGGATCAGCTCTTGTAATGTTGACAGTTTGTTGATCTTGGTATCTTACTAGGTTTCCAAATCGCCAGAATTTCACTGTGTTAGCTCACCAATATGACTAAATTCTGAGAGGCTGCAGACAGTCATTTTTGACATGATAATTTTCGATCATTCTTATGGAAGTTGAAGTAAACGAAATATCCGTTTAATTTGTGTTAGTTTTTCTGTTACACTGCATCAATAGGATCCACAATTCATTCGGATGTTTGAATTGTATTACTTTATTCATAATTTGAAGAAAAAAAAACCCATAAACAATCATGCGTAGTCTTTTTCGTACTTATTTTGTTTTTCCTAAAACGATTATTTGAGAGAAAATTAATAAAGATCCTCTTGATTCCAAAAATGAAATATGAACTCAGCGGTCATACGAAGGATTATAAAGTTGCTCAGTCAAGTTTACTTCAAACTAAAAAGGAAATACGGTCGAAACCGCTTTTCGTAGTAGTTGATTTGCCCGATTTGCCCTCCTCTTGCTGGACAACGACATACGATTATACCGCACGATATCATAAACTCGAAATATAGTATCGTCGGATAAACTGAAAGTCATCAACTTCCTTTATAAATCTAGAAATGATTACATGAAATAAATTGGCTTGTACACAAAGTTATCTTATCAAAATATAATCTTGAAATATTTGTTGGCAAACATTGCGTAGCTGCCAATGTTATATTTTTTATTAAGCGAGTTTTTTCAGATCTATTGACGTTTCTCGCACTCTTCACGCCACTGCGCATTTTTCCGCCAGACATGTTCTTCTATTTCTTATTGACTTATCGATGACAGTTTCTAATATTTCCTCGTTTCCCCTCGTTTTCTTCTTTCGAAAGGATACACTCGAAGAATATTTTTGGTATTATTTCAGAGTGCATTCTCATTAGGTGGCCCTACCATGGAAATTGTTTGAATTCTACAATCTGTGTCATTTGCCAAAATAGAGAAGAAGAGACAAGCGATAGAACTACCAACGTACGCTCCGTAATTTACCTTTCTCAATACATTTCACCATCCAGTTACAATAGAAAGAATCCCTCTCTGAAACAGTATTCTTGCACAAGTACAACTTTCGCTCATAAATCACCCCCGTCTCGCTGCCAGTAGGAAAACATTGCGGCAGAGTGTTCGGGACAAGTTACACGGAAGATGACATACGTAGAGGCGCTTCCCCGTCATGTTCCGGCAGCGTTGACGTGAGCGCGTGCGGCAACGCGGAGGACGGGCTGGAGAGGAGAGCCCAGACGGCTGGCGCCCGCCGCCGCCGCCACCGCCACCATCGCCGCCGCCGCCGCCGCCGCTGCCACCGCCACCGCCACCGCCACCGCCACCGCTGCCGCCTCCGCCGCCGCTGGCACCGGCGCCGCCGCTGCCGGGAGAACGCTACCCGTTGTCCGGCTGAAAGGGAAGCCAGGAGAGGCGCAGGCGCAAAACCCTCGAACGTCGGGACGGGACCGATGGGGAGAGAAGGCGCGCGAGTGAACTGACGAACGGAAACGCTAATGGTCAGGACTCTACGGGGTGAAGGGGCTAGCGAGTCGGCGAGAGATGACGGTGAATGAAGTCTCGGACGAACGAGTGCGCAAGTTGGTGAGTGAGTGGGTAAATAGGCGGGCGAGTCGGAGGAGAGCGGGGCGAGAAGTAGGAGAGCGGGGCGAGACGGAGGAGAGTAGTCAACTCGGAGTAAATAAGCAGGCACGCGGGGGAACAAGCGGGCGAGCGAACAAGGGGTCTTGAGAACAAGGAGGCAGGTGAACAAGCGAGCGAGCAAGCAAGCAAGCATATAAGCTGTCGGGTGGGCTAGCGTTTGGGCAAGCTCGCAGGCGGACGGGCGATCAGGCGAGGAGGGTGGCGACCGCCCGCCCGGGCGAACGGGCGGGTATAGGGAGTCCAGCGGCGAGAGGACTTTTCCTCTCTTCGTGGAAGCTCGGCTTCTCGCTTTGTGCCGGTCAGTGCCCGCACACGGGAAGGCGCTGACCGGCTGCAGCAGCGCGGACACCCGACCATTGTGTGGGTGGGCGGGTCTGCTGCCGCATCCTCTGCCACCCCGTAATGGGAGTTCTACCCGCAGAAATGGGAGTTCTGAGAATTTTAAGGGGGTTCACTTTAAGGTTTTCCTGGAATAACGGAATTTTGGGAAGAAAATAAAAGAACACCTCAAAACGGCCTCCACGCTCGTCTTTTTATCTGAGTAAACAGCGGAAACGGGTTCTGTGTTTACTATTAATTTTCTTTAAAGGCTACTGCCCTAATACAGTTTTCGATCTACTCACAGGTGTTCGCAAATTCTCGATGCATGATTACTGGACCTGGACCTCTTGTAGAAATGAACACTGAGCTTTCGCATCGTAAGCCTAATTCTGAAAATATTTAGAGAATTTGGAAATTTTAGAATTATAGTCGTCGTTGTTATCTTTGGGATCAGTTCATTAGTATACTTTGAGATAATGCCATTACCAATGCGGTATTTTTTGTTAAAGTAGCTTATCACAGCTTTTGCAAAATTCTTGTCTGAAGTACTCCGTGTTGCACAAAAATTAAAACTTTTTGTTGACAGTAGCGATTAATGCAATTGTGAATTTACTGAATCATCAGTTTTCGGTCGAAGACGTACACGAACAAATTGCAAAAGAAATAGCCGCAAATAGTATTAAAATGAGCCTAAAAATGTGATGAAAACAAATCGGGCGTCAGAGGTGCAAATTGACAGAGAACACTTAATGCTTCGTCAATATTGACTTGGAAAAGGATGTCACAGTTGCTTCATGGCGGTCATCACTTTGCACCGGTACTTCGTCACCTCAGGTGTACACGTAACGTGGCAGCATTATTCATTACATGAATTATGCATTGTTTGTGCCGGAGAGAAGGAAATTGAATGCAGACGAAATAAATTTATGATGATCGAAGCACTTCTCAATGCCTATATGCTAAAACTTTTGAATTTCCGCTCTGCAAATTGTTCATTGAGAATCTTGCATCATTCGCGACCTATGAAAACGCTTTTTAGTTTAGTGTTCCAGACTATAGGATCCTTGTACTTTATCTCATTTTTATGCATGTTTTAATAATTTCGTGTGGAAGAACCTAGTTCCTGACGATACAGCGCGCCAGGAAAGACCCTCCGCAGAGGCATCTTACTGGGGAGAGTACTTGCAACAAAAATGTTGGTAGCATGAGCTGCAGCTTGTAACAAAAGAAAACGTAAATACCGCACTCATTACAATCATGGAGATACGAGTATAGCTCCATGCTCTCATAATCATGTCATGCTGGAAGTGTGCCCCCTTCACTTGTTTCCCAGCGATCAGTTTGATATAATCATAAATGCAATTTCTAATAGGAGGCGGTCCAGTGCGGAAAGACTTTCCTGGCGCACGATATCAATATGAATTACATCAAAGGACAAAAATAATTTTGAAATAACTAAAATTAAAAAAAAAAGAGAATAGAACCTTGTTTGGGGATAAAGTGATTGGGAGTCATGTTATTTTATCAAAATATGATTTTTTTATTCTTGCATATTACATACGTAGTGAAGAGAGTTATGTAATTTTGTAGTGAAAACAGCGATTTTTCTATAAATTATGTAGATATTTTCTACCGAAAAAGTAGATAATTACTGAATCTACGTACAGTAAATTACTTCCTCAAACAAGTTGTGTAGTCAGAATCAACGTTTTGGGGGCGCGAAAAATTGTTTTACGATAAAACATCCGTCTAGTATGTCGGTCGGTAGGTTGGTCGGTCCGTCCGGCCTTCCGGCCGGCCGGTTCGTGAACAATGCTAGAGACTAAACCGTAGGCAGTATTTTCCGGTTCGATTCGGATCGAACATTAATTTTCCGGATTCGAGCTGGGTGATGTCGAGGGCCATTAAATTGAAAACTGATATTTTGATTATTGGGGATTCTTTATATTAGGGATGTCCAACTTGCAAGGCCTCAAGGGCAACAACAATAACCTTTAACATGGTTGCGGGCAATATTTTCATTAATCGGGCGATCCATACGTGTCCCTGTATTGTTAATCTCGGCAGTTTGCCCGGTTGCTCTGAAAAGGGGTGGAGGCATGCGGGATATCAGGCCGTTCCATGCATAACGCAGTGAAACCCATTGTGATGATTTTGAATTTCTGAATTTACTAGAAAAAGTCGTTAGATCAAAACCTAACCTATTTTTATGTTACGGGGTTGTCGACGACGATAGGGTGCGTCCGCTATGCGCATGACATAGATGCATGCGCATGACATAGATGATCTCGCAGGACATAGATGCAAAGAACTTACGCGTTCGACTAAAACCCTTTCGCGGGCCACAATAAATAGTAACACCAGTTGGACAGCCCTGCTTTACATGATACCTCAACGACATTTGCGAAATTTTCTCAAAAATGGTACAATTTTTTCTCAAATAGAGAAAGAGCTTATAAAAATAGCGCAAGTCCTATTATCGTTAAATTCTCTAAATTTTCCAAATTTTGTTTAAAAAAAGATTTTTCGAACTTCAAGATAGATTTTGTAGAAGATTTAAGATCGTTTTTTTTTTCTTAATGAAATCAGTTTTCAAAAATAGATCCTTTAATAAGGTCATGCACTTTTTTCTCTCTCCAAAATATGAGTAGTTTTCGCGTATGAAACTGCATGAAACGAAGGCTGTTTTAAAACCAAGATTTTCTCAAAAGTGGCTCAAATTTGTTTCTTTAAATGTTTTCTGGTTAGGGCCAAGTACTGTTATAAAAATTTCCCAGTTTCAATTTTCATTAAATGCTCTGAATTTTCGAAAATTGCTTGAGTTAAAATTCGGCGTGTACCTACACCTTCAATATTCAAAACAGATTTTTTTCCTTAATACAATCTGATCTTTTAAATCAGATCTATAAACAATCTTATGTAATTTGTTTTGAAAATGTATGTAGTTTTCATGTAATGTTGTTTGAAATTCTTCCAACACTTAAAATGTACTTAAAAAGGGTTTTATCAAATCTGCAAACTTTTTTCTTAGAACCCGTTTGATTTTTTTTTAATCCTCTACATTTTAGGAAAATTACAAATGTTCAATTTTCTTTTCAAAGCGTCCGGAAAAATAGTTATGCCGACGCAAATTGTAGTTGTGTTTATGCTAATTGCCAGCTAACACTAATTACTTGAGTTGGAATTTCAGCGTGGTCGAATATTTTTGTGAGTTGGAAACAGTTTTGCTTGTTCAAATAGTCATAATATTACGTAAACGTAACAAATAATGTGAGAAAGTACTAACTGTTGTAGCAGCACTAGTTTTACTATTAAAATTTAGAAATCTTAATTTTGTCACTTCTTTATTTGCTATTAGCTTTGAAGAATGCTACTTCGTGATGTAACAACATGTGTTTGTCAATAGTTGTGTCACTTTTTCGGCCCCATCCTCGAAAAACGGGCATTTAAAAACCAACGAATTTTTTGCCTAGACTGCTGCTAGTGGTTGGACATTAAAATTTACACTTGAAAGTATATTATGATTAGAAAGGCCGTACTGAATTAAGTTTTTAAACTGAGGTAAGAGCTAGATAATTGTCAGTTGTTAAGTTTAGTCATGCATTGTCATTTATACTGGAGGAATTTGTAATTGGAGACTTTCGGATTATAACACATTTCAAACTAAGTATGGAGCTAATTGCCTAATCCTCAGGCGATGCCCTCGCAGTCATTCTTTAAACTGTTCTTCATAAACACTGGAGTCCTGCTGTAGGAAAAATGTCGCTGTCGAGTGTGTGGAAAATGGATTCTTGGATCAGCAATAATTGCCTGTTCTGAAACGGCACACGTGAAAACCTACGGTGTAAGATATATAGGTGTGTCAACTACCCTCCTTTGGGGCAAATTTTCTGAAGCCAGTTGAGGCTATATCCTCGCTTGTCCGTATGGTGCGCACGATCGGTTTGGGTCACGGTGTAAGATAAGATGACATCTTAAACTGTGGCTATTACACAGTTTTACAAAACATTTCCTACTCATTTTCGTAACTGTTCGCTCTAGACTTTACCAATTCCATCGCGAAGTGACAAATCACTGATTTGAAATTTGAAATCAGCTGGCCACAGAGCTGTCGAATGGATCACGACCAATCACGACCTTGGCCAAGGGAGACCCAAAGATCGCAGCGCTTATATGCGAGAACTGTGAGAACTAGCCTCACATAAGCTTCAGTTTTAGATTGGGAGTGAACACACCTGTATATCTTACACTGTTTGAAAACCGGAGCTGATTCCTTCCTCGTTGCATGACGTCAGTGGTGTCGTAAACAGTGATGCACTGAACGTGAGAATATAGTCGTAACATCAGGCACGAGAAATTTCGGATTAACATAATCAAATATTTGGATTTTTCAATCAATAGCTGAAACTTTTTTTTCAGTCTTCCTAGGTATCTAAAAAGCCATTGACACATCGTACAAGACCGAAGGCTGCATAGTTTTCTCTCAATTTATTTCCCTCAATTTAGGCCTTTATTCTACATTAGTAATATATGAAGATGTTACTAGATTTTTAACAACGAATCGCATCAACAGGTCTAAATCTTGTTTGATGCATACGGTGTATAAGGTAGCCAACACCCACCTTCCAACTTTTTCACCCTACGTCTATTCTTATCTTGAGGCCCTTCACCATTAGAATTTCCTATGTCCTTTTATCTCCTCTTTTTTCAATTAAAGAACATCTAAGTAAGCTAAAAGAAGGCAATATAATAAATACAATCTGAAACAGAGAAGACATGAGAGTTACTGATTTTTGCTTTCTCTCATACTATCTACTTATTATAGAGAAAATAATACTGTCGCAAAAAACGGCGATTTTTCAAGAGATAAACTCGTATTTAACTCGTGGATCTCAGAAAAGTGGATACGTCTTGTTGCAATATATAGTAAATTTCTTCCTCTAACACGTCGTTTAGTCAGAATCAACGTTTCGTGAGGGCTTGCTACTGACCATTCCCTCACTGCAAAAGTCTCTCCGACCGTCTGTGAACAATGCTAGTGGGAAAACCGTAAGCAGGATTTTTACCAAAATTGATATTCCCCCTGCTCATACTTTCGAAATGTTGTACCCGTCCGTATTTGAAGATAGGTCTATCAACAGCAGATTTCATTGAGGGAAAAATCTGTCTTCAGTCTTGTAGTTGTAGGAAAACGCCGAAAAAAAAATGAATTTTCGGAAAATTAGAAATTTCAACGAAAATTATATTCGCAATTGTTTTTCAGCGTCCTTTATGCTGTCTATCAACAAATTTAAATAAAATTTGGAACCATTATTTAAAAATAGACAATGTTGTTGTGGTAACACTTCAAGTATACCGCAAAATAAAAATATCCGTTTCGAAATCGCAAGGACTCGATTTCGTTTAGATCAGTCATGAATATCAATTTTGGAGAAAATGGTCGGAACGATTTAGGTGCTAATGACAGACGTTTTGCCATTAATTGATTTTTCGGTATCAAGGACTCACCAAAAATGGATTCAGACTGACTATACATTGTTAAAGGAAGTAATTTACTTCATAAAGGTACAAAAATTATCCACTTTTTCGTTACCAGAGTCCGGTATCATTTGCATTCTTTTTTTTTTTTTAAAGTAGTTTTTGCACATTTTTTACTTGAAATTCAATTTATAAAAAAATATTTTCTGGAACAGTGCTCCAATTTTTGTGTTTAAATATTTTTTCACGGATAGCATACGTACACTTAAACTACGCTTACAAATTGACGCAGATCTCACTTTTGCTGAACTCGTTGACTTTTCGAAAATTGCAAAAGTTAGAATAATGCGAGAAAGATGTACTCTTGTAGCTCCGCTGGTTTGAAGATGCGATAATGCTGCTCATCTGCTTTCCTAGGAAGCGACCGTGCTTTACAGTGAGCACGAACGCTTAAAAATTGGCACAGGTCTAATTTTCAGTGAACTCTCTGAAGTTTAAAAAAATTGCAAAAAGTTAGTAATAATGCGAGAAAGTAAGTGGTGTTGTAGCACTAGTTTAAAGATACGATAGTACTGTTCGTCTTCTTTCCGTGATAGTGACCGTGCTTTACAGCGTGCACGAACGGCGAAGTGCCGAAGGCGCACGAAATTCGCATCTTCTTCGGCCTCGCACGGTTCATTAAAATAGCGTTAGAAATATCCGTAGGCGACGGGTAAGTGAACGAGGTGGGCGACATCACGCAACGGATGGTCCAGTGAAATCCATGCGACTTTCTCACCGCACAGCAGCGCTCGTGGAAGCAGCGGTGGCCAGTGGATGCTGAGTCACATCAGTGTCAGCGCGACGAGACGCATCCCACTCGTTCGGGCCACGGAGCGTAGGCCGGCGTTCGCAGAAGGCGAATCTGGTGGGGTTTTCTAACGACCGCTATTTCTGCTAGGCTGACTGTTCTTTCTGTAGCCATTACACTCAATTTGCCGCTCACTCAAGTACGTTTAATTATTAGTTTTAATTACTCAAGTGTTGCGCTGGGAAGGACTGAAAAGAAGTGCTCTTATACTTTTCGTGCAATTAGTTCAAAACTGTACGCAGTGCTTCTGCGTTTACACATTTGTCGAAAATTGAACATAAACTTCCTGCTTCTTAATGTTGTGTTATTTTGTTGGACTGATACATAAATCTTAACACAATTTCGCTGAACCGTTTCCTGGCTTGGTAGTAATTCATTTCAGTAGTTGTGTCAGTTCAGTATTTCTTCTCGCAAACTTACTTGGGTAGAGAATTTGTGTCATGTGATTTCCTCACAAGTACTATTTCTTAATCAGGCCTTTTGAACCTAGTTTCTGTGAAGTCCTTCGATGTATCTGCAACGATAGGTCATATAATACTGGTTTGACTGCTTTGGTAGTCGACTTCACTTTGTAAAGGAACGTTGCTGGTATCTAGTTAGGCGATCTTATTTGTGCGGTACGTGGGTGTTGCGTGTTCCTTCATAGTTGTCTGCTGCCTGGAATGTTGTTTGTCCACCGCGCGCTGGTTAGGCGACAGCTCTTTTTCGGCCGGATATTCTGTCCCTTTAGGGCATTCCAGGAAATACAAAAAAAAAAAATGCCCGTATAAAATTTTCAGCATGATTTTTGTCACAACAATCAGAGACTGTGGTGGACTGCAGTAAGCAGAGTCATGCCCAGAATTTTCTCGTGTATGTGAGGGGGCGGGGGAATACGGGCACAGTGTCCAGCCGACTTGATGTTTTCTTGTAAAGAATTTTTCAGTTATGCTGAATAGAAAATTTGTATGTGTGTTTATTTGTTAACTTACACTTAATATTTATAACGTTTATAATTGATATATTGAATGACTTATGTTTGTATAACTAATGAGTAAAAGCTATTTTTGGCTACGTATCATTGGCTTCGGGTGATGGGTTGAAGCTCCATGTATCTTTCCCCCCTCTTGGGTGACAGGGAGAGGTAGTTCAGAGCATCACCCGAAGTCACTGCAGTGCCTCTGAACGCGAGGACCTAGGTTCTAGTCTTGACGACGGCAGGATTTTACACTACCTAGATAGCTAGGTCGAATTAAGTCGTTGTCTGGAGGAGAATTCTAGCGGGCTGCTGCTCTGATGGGTAGTTTTCCGTGGTTTCTTCGATCAATACAAGGCGCATGCCGGAGCAGTACCCTAACAAACGGAACACGGACCGCGCCCGATCTTTCCTGTCTCTTGCTCTATTCTCGCCCATACTTATATGTACATGCACTACACTACCACGCATGCCGGGAGATCGGTCGTAAGCTTACAGCTTGTGCCGGCTGGGGGCGGTTCCCCCGCTGGGGGAGATACCTAGAGAAAAGGGAATAGGGGAATCCCTTTAGATGACAGTAGGTCGGCGCCGGATCTCACCTTCTAGCGGAAAATCACCAGCCACATTTCGAGGAAAATGCGTGCACTACACTTACGGGACCAATGACCTTCGTAGTTGACGCGCCTGGAAACATTAATCAATCAGTCTTAGGTGCTCCATTGACAGTGAGTGTGTACTTAAAAGGTGTGTCGCTCAATCCATTTAATGCGTTTCTGAAAATTTCTCTGAGCGGGTAGGGCAATAATAAAATATCTCCCTTGCTCCTATCAATGCTTTTTGTAATTGTACGTTCCCAATGGAAAACATTCGTTCACATTTTAAGCTGTACTCATCTGTGGCACATTTATGGCGGCAAACAGATTAATGAGTGTAAATTTTATCCTGATGTGTAACACTGAAGTGATGGAAAGACTATTCTGTTCTAATTCCATTTATCATGTAGATGAATCTTGTGCAATGAACATTGTTTAGTAATTTATATTAATGGTAAGTGCCATTCTCCCGACCATTGGCGAAAGGGGAGGCCTATCCCTTCATGTCCTCTCCTTTCTTAGACGTTTTTTACAGAGGTATTTAAAGCTTATATTTGATTCATATCAATTTCTGTTTCAATTGTCTTCGACATCTGCATTACATCAACAAAAATCAGAAAAAAAAGTTTTTCAAACATTAACTTTTCATAACCATCTTGTATCTTTGGATAGAAATAGGTGAAATTTGAATGCAATACACTGAATGGATCTTTTTTGGAGAATGTGAAACGTACTGAGTGTAATAAGAGTAGTGTAGTGAATTCGTTTCTCAGTGTTCGACATTTCAGTTTATTTATTCATCATTGGTGCAAACTGATAGTGAAATTATAAAGGGTACGTATTGTCATCGATAGAGATCAGGAAAAAGGGGCCTAAGGTCGACCGAACGATTGTAAAAAATTGTTTATCTGCGTGACGTACGAGTTTAGACATTTTTTTTCACACACTGGTGAAAGGCATTGTGCATTTTCTTATATTCAAATAAATTCTTGAATATATATTTGTGTTCGTAAACAGGATCGAAGAAGGCTAACTAGTTTGAATATTAAGTTCTATGTAGCGTTTTGTAGCGCAGCGTTTTTCTATGTAGCGTTTGCAGTAAGAGGGTAAAATGATGTGATAAAGAGAACTACACGGAAGTCTCTTCACTTTGAACTATAACATTTAATTTAAACGCTTTTCAGTAGAATAACTATTGCATTTAATCTGCGAATGTAATCAACAAAGCCACGTCACCCTTTACGATGGAATGTCGATTTTCCGAAGTGATGAGGTTGGAGTCTCCTTGGATAATCTACATGAAGGATCAGTAATACTACAAACTGTACATGAGATTTGTTTTTCCGAGAAAAACAATTTACAGAATTAATTCCCCTCTCAAGTACCTCCTCGTTCTCGGAATGTAATCTTTGTTGGCAATTCATAAGAGTAAAATTTCGTAGATTCAAATTGGGATGAATCGAGCTGTGAAATTCTCCTCGATTCTCTCGCCTCGATGATTTTTCATGCTGTATTCCCCCATCCATTCACAAATAAAAAAATATAAATTAAATAAGATTAATAATACTTATTAACCTTATTTAATTATACAAGTGCATAATGTGTTAAACATAATATGCCCGTCTTTGGCTTTGTCTATAATTAAACGATACAATAATCCATTAAAATTAAAAAAGATAACTTTTTTATCCATTCAAGTACCAGATGTTTCATTTTTTAAATTTTTTTACATACAAAATTTGTATTATTTTTTTAAAAATTGTGTATACAATTGAGGCTGAAACGTCGGTCAATAGAAAGACATTGAGTTAAAAATTTAACACGGTTAATCTAGATCTCGATTAAGGAAACCTCAGATAATGAATATTTACTGCGTGTAAATTTTATTTCAGTTATAAGTCTATAGAGAATGGGAAAATAATCAAGGGGAAGATAATAGTTCATGATCTTTTATTCCACATAGCAAATACCTACTTTAATTCATAACATTTGCATTATGGAATGATTTGTCCATAGGCGCGCATCGGTCCTTCACGATTTCCTGTCTCTTGGCAATAATTTGAGTTAAGCTTCCGCTAGTTCGGACGTGAGCTTCTAGCCGCATATGCTTAGGAAAGAGTTTTCGTCTAACGTCTTTCCAGAACTATGTGGAGACAACGGTGTCTTAGGATATCCCTCTTCAGTTTGTGGGCGTTAGATTTAACCTTTACCATAGGCATCGGATGTCTCTGAGATTGTCCAGTAGTTTTTTAGTTCGTTACCTTCTCTACCCATTATACCTCCAGCGATGTCTGTTTACAGTTATTCGTTGTATATTGTTTAACGTTATCTAAACTAATACATTCCGTTTTTGTACAATGGGAAAGGCGTTTGAAGAGCACCTCGGGGAGTGGATTGCGATGGGGCATGAAAGAACAATATGGTTTTCTGTTTTGTTTTGTTTTTTATTTTCTTCACTAGAACCATTTTGTTGAATAACTCGCAGTTTCGGGATTAATATAGTAGAATTAATGCCATGTTTACCGAAACAGACGCTTTCTTTATTGCCATACTTTATAATATTCTTCTTTGAGTCCATATTTTCTTCTTGAGAATTGCAAGAATGACATGTCACGATCATGAGTGTTCTGAATTAATTCCAAGCCTACCCGAACAGACACTTTCTTCATTGCGATACTTATGATATTCCTTCATTGACAACACGTTATCCTCTTGGGAATTGAAAGAGTGGCATGCAATGGCGGCGTGTATCCACCGGAATTCTTCTCGCGTACTTAATGTTAATTACCGGGCTTGCTGCGTGAATGCGCTTTTCTCAGGCGGGTAGTACGCTACCTCACGGTGCGTTCCCACGGGACCCCTCCATTATCTTGACAACTGGAGCTTCAGTGTTGATTCTTTCTTTTTTTTCATATATAGTACTCGCCCACCGGTTTCTGTATGCGCTCCTCTGCCTCGGAAAGCGCGCTTCCCTGTGCGAGTACATCAGTAGAGAACGAGGCGGTGATGCTACCGGTAGAGGTCGCGGCGGGCGACATTTGTGGTAAAGGGGCGTTGTTCTCCGAGGACAAGCAATAAGCCAAATATTTCTTCTACTACACAGATGTTTGATATCCCGAGCGGAGAAAGTGCGGCGTTGTGTGTGTAGAGTCGAGTTGCCCCCGTGAATGAGCCCTTCGTTCAAGCAGTCGTGTGCTCCACCGATCACTTTCTAAAAGTGTAACACGGGGAAGAAAATCATTTACGATTTTTGGCAAAGAACTGACTAATATTATGTAAGTTTCGTTGATTTTGTTAATGTTATGGAGTCTATTTTTTCACGAATAAATTCAATTAATGTTAAGGAAGAATTGAACGACAGGTTTATATGATATTGAGAATTTTGTCACTTTCAGATCGTGTATGTAGCCAGGTGTCCTGGACGCGTATATTCTACCCTCCACGGGCTTGTTTTAGGTCATTGTCTCACAATTTCTCTCCATCTTTTCCTTGGTCTTTCTGGGTCTTTTCTTCCTTTTCGTGCGTAATTCAAATCTGCCTTTGGAAATTATCACTCATTCTCTGTACATGCTCTACCCATGTTTGTTGGCGATTGTCTTGCATTCTAGTATTAATTGCTTTCATTTGCAGTTCTTTTCGCATTTCTTATTCTCCCTTCTCGTGTGTATCCTTTTATTTTTCGAAAAGTGTTCATTTCACTACGTTGTACACTTGTTGGTACCCAACTTTCACGTCCATAGAGTAACTCGTGGTATTGGAAAATCTAATTCGCTTTTCTGGTCTTATTTTATTTCTTTCAAGTACTGCGTATGATCCCGCGTGTTGTTTGATATTTCATCAAATTGCTGTCTGTATCTTTTCCTTTTTCACAACGTGGTTTGCAGCCTCAGTAATTGAAGGACAGAACTTGCTCCAGAATTTTATTTTCAGTTACAATTTTTTATCTTATTGGATCCTTCCTCCAGAATGGCATCGCTTTTGTTTTTCTTTTGATATGGTAACATCATAGCTTTTGCAAATTTCACAAAGCTAGTGTACATCTCTCTGTAGTTCGTGCTGTGTCTCCTGAATAATAATTGCATCATCAGCACATAATAATACCATGAAAATATTCTTTTTATCATTTTTATAAGAGTGTCAACTTACTGTTTTAACAACTCACGTGTCATTTACGTCATTAACACTCCCGTGTCATATTAAATAAGTTTTAGTGACAGAGGACCTTGTCTTACACCCATTATTTTTAATACGTATATCTTCGGTTACTGTGTTCTCTATGTTTATTACTATTTTGTTTTTGTTTGTTTTTTTTAGACACGTGCACCTATATTTTTATTATCTACTTTTTGGAAATATTAATTTGTTGTGGAATTAATTTTTTGAATATAAAATGCGTTACACATGTATTTGAAAACCTTTCAACAACACGTTGTACAAAGTTTGAAAAACGCGAAAGTGAGTCTTCTGTACTTGGTGGTTTCACGTAACTTGCGTTGTAGCATGCACCACCTGCAAAGCCCAAACTCATCGCACGAACTGGAACCTGAGCATTTCGCCTTGCTTCCATGTTGAGCTCCAGTTTAATCGTGCGACCGGTGAGCGCCTCTTGCCCGCGCTCCCCTCCCCCTACTATCTGCCGCTGCATCTTCCCGCGTGATCATTATTCGGCTGCCGGCGCCCGGCGGAGGCGGTGGCGGCGGAGGCGGCGTATCCCAGGCCCGCCGGCGGTGACCCGTTTGCTTGTGTGCGCAGGACGCGGCTGGGCGAGAGGATGGTGAGCATGAGCTCCACGTTGGTGGAGACAGTCTCCATCAACTACGAGGACTTCAACGAGAGCTTCCTGACGTGCGGCACCTGCCTCTGTGAGTAGCGCGCGGCTGCAGGCCAGCCTTCTGGGCGCGCGTTGCATGCGGATTTTATTGGTACTACTACCTAGCCCATTTGTCCTGTACAGCGCAGTGTAGTGCAGTGCATGTTATATCCCTGTAGATAGTCTGTTCCTCCACTGGAACGTGAGATCCGGCGCCGAACTGCAAGTCGGCTTGTGGGTTTTCCCTCCACCAATATCTCTCCCAGCGAGTGCCCCACCCCAGTCAGGACAAGCTCCACGTTCCCGACTGTTGTCCTTGACTAGTGTAGTGTGTGTGTGTGTGTGTGTGTGTGTGTGTGTGTGTGTGTAAGAGAAGAGGGGACAAGGATGAAGAAGAAAATATTGCACAGAGGCTGTGACCAGTTTGTTAGGGTATTGTTCCCACATTCACGTGGTGTTGATCGGAGCAGTCGATCAAAACCGGCTCCTAGAGTTCTTCTCCAGCCAGTAGTTGAATTCGACCCATCTATTTATCTAGTGTCGAAAATTCGCCATTCGGGACTCGACTCTATGGTCTCCCGGTTAGTGATGCTGCCGAAGGAAAAAACTGTGTTGCCGCTTAGTTATTGCAGACGGTTTACTGATTGTGCTTCTGCTTGGTTTGGTTCACTAGGATAATCAAAATAACAAGGAAATGGTTATCTTACAAGTTGCTAAAAGAGCCTTTACAGGCAAGTTAGTTGATTATTCACGTGGTAATGCGAGCCCATAATAGTATTTTAGTCACATGTAGTAGACCACCTATTATCTTAGTTTGTCATATTTTCTAATCGTATGTCCTAATGATTAATGATGGTATGTTGACTTAGGTAGAACCTTTTATTGTGTCGAATATTGTTATCAGCCAATTTTATGTACTGCAGGTTGTGTTATGGATATAATGAGCCATTTAATGTAGTACGTGTACTCTGAACACGTGAGTAAAAACGTAGAAAGGTCATGATTAAGCTTTTTTCACATGCGTATGAAGAAATGTTTTATCTTATGAATGTAATGATGTTTGCATGTGACGAAATGTGAACGATTCCCTCGTGAAGCACATTTTCCGGATGAGGACTTATTTACATGTCCCCAATTCCTGAAGATTAAAACAAGTAGATGTAAACATTTTGAGTTTCTTCGAAAAGTGTATTTTCAGAGGAGAAAATTATTTTCCTCTCTAAGTAACTTTTTTTATTGCTATTAATCATTCTTGCTACTATTTTTGTTCTGTATATCTTTGTCGATTGGTAGCACGGATACATTCAGCGAAATAACATCAACATCAAGTTAAATAAAAACTACAAAAATGTATGTTTCCGTGTTTTAACAGTAGATTCGAATAAAACACGGCATGTATTAACGGATAAAGCTGGCAAGAATCCTTCATATTAATGGAGGACAGGAGCAGAGGGAACGGGAGAACCCCGTGACAATCAGCCCCAAACCCGTTTCTTGTGCTGATACTTCACACGTGGAGCATCAGACATTCGATCTGCAGCTCCTGATGCGGCAAGTGCGCGGATACTCGTAGTTCGAATAAGATAGGCTACTTATAGACGTGCCATGAATGTCCTAGCCGTAGAATTACTGGTTGTGATGATAATTAAATGTAATTAACATTTTGTTTATTCATGGGTGTACTTTAAGACAGCCAACACAATGGCGCAAAAAAGAGACTGATACAATGCGGCCTCCCTTTGCTTGTATCCCTTACGTATGTATCCCTTTTTAATTTTGGGCCTCAAGAAAATGTGCGCATATAATCTCTTCCCCCATACGTCATATACAGTTTTTACTGTTTTTTGACTAAATAAATAAATAAAATAAAAAGATTATTCAAATAATTGAATTGCTTTGTTCGATGTATTTTCCTAAAATGTGTGATTACATTCACAAGTGACTATACCAGTTTTTGCGAGGAAGGTTCGCCGTGTGAAAGACTAGTTGTACGAGCCGTTGTACTGTTGTGTTACAATGTTATCTTTGTAATAACAGGTATTTGACATAAGTCCGGTTAGGCTTGCGAAGGGACGTGGATTAAGGTAGTATATGATCACCTTAGAATGATATGTATTCATGGGTATACTTTAAGACAGCCAAAACAATGGCGCAGAAAAGAGTCTGATACAATGCTGGCCTTCCTTTACTCGTATTCCTTACATATGGCGTGTCCTGGCTTACACTAACAGTGAGAATTAAAATGAGCCGGTTTGCATTTCCGTCGTGCGAACGTTTTTGAAATACCTGAGTGAGAGGAAACAACAAATATTGGTCTTGCATATAGTAGGTGTTTACGAAACATTTGCATTGATAAGTTTTTCGACGAACGTTTGAATTTAATTTTCTTTATAAATCTTCTTTATATTCTTTTTCTTTATTATATTATATTTCAAAACAACGTAAGTTTTGCAATGGGCAATAAACGTAAGTTTTTGTGAAAAAATTGTATGCTAATGAGAACATCATGGGCAACATTTTGAAGAAACATGATATTTTTTATTTTTATTTTGAAAGAGCCTTCTAAGATTTAGCATAGGTTAAATTGATTGAAAAATAAGCATGTTGTTTCAGATTTATTTGGAATACGAAATAATAAAAATAAGGAATATTTTAAATAGATATGCATTTGAATTGACAGGTTTCTAACCTGACAAAAATTGGCAGAAGTATCGCGTAATGTATTTAAAGAAACTCAGGAAATTACAAGGCTCGATCGTATCACTTTTCTTCGGCACTAAATTCACTTTTTAAAATGCCACACCGTAAATTATAATTTTTTTATTTCCTACATCGTGTGTGAATATTATTTGAGTTGCAATTATGATTTGAGAGATCATCAATGATGTCAGAAATTGTTATATGAGCCACGACCCCTGCTCCAGATGAACGTTTCCCCCCTGCTGCATCTCTTGGCTCGGTTCAAATCCCGTCCGGGATGGTTAGCTGTCACTTCGCGACATCGCCCTTGAACTCTGGTTCTGGAGAGAGAGCCACCAATCGCGTGGTCTACACACCTCTGGATGCAATGAACGTAATTGGAATCACGAGAACAGGCGGTGAGTGACGTACGAGTCAACCCAGGAGTAATAACGGATGGTTTAGGTTTTAATGAATAAAAATATTAGTATTGAGTTATTTTCGTCAGGATTTAAATTGCTTTATGGAATAATGGCTCTTTATCTGAAATTGAGATCGGAAAAAAATAGATTGTTTCCATCATAACTGTAGAAACGTAATTTGAAAAAGTCACTGCGAGTATGCTTGTTACGTTTGAGAAAGATGTGGAAACTCCTAATGACATATCTTGTGACCTTTGTGAGAAAAGAAAATCTTTCCAAGAATACTCGAACCGGACGGTGGCGGATAGTTCTAGATTAAACGACGCATGGTAATTTCAATATTATATACATTTAGTGTTGATTCATTTGCAGCAATTGCGAAGAAATTACCGACCAAATGCAAGGCAAATACGTTAAACTTAATGAAGACCTTGTTTATGAAATGCATTGATATCATTTGTACAAAATACTTAAAGCTTTGTCGTTTCTTTTTTAAATTTTGGGCATAATACGAAGAATGCATGTTTTGCTGTGCAGTGATGTATTTTCTATTAATTTATAGGTTGACAATCAATAACCTGATAGCACAAGAGAAATGAAATATGCAGTATGTGGTACTGGCCAATACCAAACGGTTATTCAAAGTACAAAAATTATTTCGAAAGGTCGAAACGTGATTTTGTTCATGGAGACAATGACCGTTATTCTCATTGTTTAGTAGTACGTTAATGGAAGATATATCTGCAAACAGAGCTAAACATGCCCAGGTGCCTCTGTACTAAAGATAAATGACAAAGTTTTTGTAGAAAAATGAAAGAAATCCGATTGCTAAGGTCTGTGAAGAGCCTTAGGTTGAATAACTGTACAAGAAGCGAAGACATAGGAAATGAGAACAAACAAAACTACTTTAATGGAAATGATAAGCTGTTACCAACCTAATTGTAACATGGGTAAAAAGACTTACAAAAGGGTGCTGCGTGAAGTGTTCCAAAAAACAGGATGACGCCGGGTAAACCTCTAACAAAATGGCTAGGTTTAAAACAGATTACGGACTTCATCCGTAATGTAAGATAGAGAATAGATTATGAAGGAGAATAAATAATTAAAGAATAAGCTTATAGAGAAGCAACGTTCAGTATCCTTTTCTAAAACACTAGGAAAACCTAGCAGACGTTGCTCTGCCCTTCATCTTCCTCTTTCCCCTCCCATCTTCCTTTATCACTGTCTTTCCCTCCCTCACCCTGTCCCTGTCTGTCTCTGTCTCTGCCGCTCTCTGTCCCTCTCATTCACATTTACTTGCAGATTCTGTACGTCTCTGAGCAGGTGAGGTAATATCGGGAAGCGTCGGACCAGCAAAAATGTAATAGAACGTTTCTTTAAGACAAAATTTTAGTTTTGAGGTCCTACAACGCCTCGTTTGGGAATTATTTAACGATATAGATTCAAAATGCTGCCGAGTGTGGTGCAGGTTGCATTTGGCGTGAATATTTAGTTTGTTCTATAGCGCCATGTAGTGAAGTTACAAGAGAATTAATAACACATAAATCCTTCTGGGTAAAAAACAAAAAACACTTAGAAGTGCCAACTTTCACGGAGATCGGTCCAGCGGCTGCCGGAGTTGTGTATATATATATATATATATATATATATATATATATATATATATATATATAGAGAGAGAGAGAGAGAGAGAGAGAGAGAGATTGGTAAGTCGGCGCCCGTCAGAGTACAGGATTTGGGCGATAATGAGCAAAAATAAGTGTTAACTTTCGTCTTCCGTCTCGGCATCCGCGCTGGAAACACCAGCTGGTAAAGGTATACTGTCGTTCTGCGTAGAAACTTTCCTTTCACCGGCCTTCCCGTGTCCCTGTTGAAATATGAGCGGGCATGTTTCAGCGTTAGGAGTTCGATACTCCGAATGCATTGTTCCAGTAATCAGTGTAGATCATCAATAAAGTCGAAAGCAGCGGTAATAAAGTATAAAACGAACAATAGAATTACTGCTGGTGAGTAAGTAGTGGTATTATGGATGATCTGTAAACAATATACTTTAATCATCTCAACACCGCCCTCCCGTTTGTTATTTTAATGCACGTTCCGCGGCGAGATAACGGTTTCGAATTTCAAGTGTCTTCGGAGATTAATTATTTTGATTTTCTTTTCTCGTGCCATTTATTTTATTTCATTTTAATTTTCTGCAATGTTTAGAGATATTACCACAGAATAGTTTATTCGCGAGTTAATATCATCAGGAACAGCAGAAAGGAAGTCTCATCACCAACTAAGAATACTCGTAACATGCAGCAAAAACTCTTTATAATGGGTTAGATTCTCGTGGACTCAGAGATTTTTCAGAATATTTGAAAGATGCATTGAAGAAATGTTCTTTTCTAAACTAAATACTGCCTATATAATTTCGAAATTTATGAAAATATGTATTGTAAGGCGGTAGGTCGTAGTCCAGTTATAATGTCTAATTTGCGTATCGAATACTGACATCGGAAATCCTTGTGCGAGTCGGCCGGAAGTTCTTATGCTGTCACGAGGAAGTTCCGTCATTTAAGCCTAACGTTGGTATGCCGCTGCAAATGTAGTCTGCGGTGAAGGTCATTGCGACAAAGAAAGGCACGTCTCTTGTTTGCGATGAACGAATGCCTAGGGTTTCCTGTGGAGGGGAGACTACAACAAGAAAAAGGAATAAAAAAAGACGACGAAGAAAGACGTCGCGGATGACTGGCGCAGCGGGCGCGCGGACACGGTCCACTGGCCGCTCGCAGTTATCTCGTCTGAGATGGCCAGCGACCGGCCGCCCGGACGTGAACGAGGCCCTCCGAGATGGACAGTGAGGTGAATGAATCGCTCTCCGATTAGGGTTGTCAGGGGTTTTCAGAAAGGAGTAAACAAGCTGGGCAAGAGGGAACGATACTATAAATCAATGTTGTCAAGGTCGATGCCACGAGCGGGAGTCCGTGGCACGAGTGCCACGAAGAAATCGCTCCTCCACGCAGTTCATCACCACGCCACCAGAGAAAACGCATCCTTTTGTTAACCGGAAGGGGGGTTACTACTACTCGTAATAGTTCCCTTTTCCGACGCTAGTTGCGCAGATAAGCTCGTGGCATGCTACGGTGCCACGACCCGTAGCACAGTCACCAGTAGAAGACCTTGACACCACTGCTATAAATAAAACTCTTTTGTAATAATGAACTTTAATTAAATACATACTATTATGAAATACTACTGTATATAATATTACTACTATTAAATTATTCTACTTAATTAAATAATAAATAATAATGGTTAAATGTGAACTTCTTAACACGCTGTATCTCAATAACTATCTTTATTCTGTGTGGTGGTTATCGAAATAATTTCCCGATTAGTTTTGAGTTGAAAATACACAGATACATGTGCATACTACAAGACAATGTCCGTTTTGAATGTCCTAGTTAAACAGAGTTTTCTTTTCTAAATATCTTGCAATGAACATTGGTAGCAACCTAAAGTGGTCCAATCACATAAACATAACAAATAAATTAAGATTTTGTATTTACGTTTGCTGCAGGATAAAACTACATTCCACCATACAAATATTATATATTATTCCTTATTTCGTATTATTAAAACTACCGATCAGAGCAGCCGGCCGCTAGAAGTCTCGTCCAGACAGCGAATGAATTCGATCTAGCTGACAAGCTCGTTAAAATGACAAAAATTAAATTTTTGTAATTTTTGAAAAAAAAGAAAAAGATCATAGTAAAAACGCTACGTCATATAAAAAGTGCAATTAGCACTATTCGTTCCAAAGTTTGAAGAACAAATTGGGAGCCATTTATGAGAAAATGGCATTTGAGTGTTTTTGAAAATGCGATCATACACTTTTGTGAATACCGTATTTGACAGTATTTTTATTTTCAAAACATTTCTCTGAAATATAGGTACGTTTTACACACCGATGCATCATACAGAAGTATAATTTAGTTTTTCTCGCATAATTATAAATAAAAATTATTTCTGATGCGCCGGCAAGTACTGTACCAATCCAGACGTTTTGCTTCTCTTCATTAAATAACAGTTCGTAGTAATTATTTATTAAATGCATAACACACAGGGAATATTACAGTGCAATGAAATAAAAGGCATCTATAGGTGGCTCCAGAAAATGATTACCTTCTAATTATGACATTCTCCGCACAACTGCTACTCTTGCGTTATCTTGAACAACATCATTTAAACGTCCGCCTTTCGACCATCCGTTGAATCTTAGAAACAGACCTTTTTGGATATTCCGAAAATATGTTATCAAGTAGGAAAGGTGTACGATTTGAAACAATAACGAGTTTTGAGAACTAAATTTTGTTGAAAGATCGATTTTGCCAATCCAAGAAAACAAGACCAATATTTGACATAGCAAAATCAATGTATAAAACTGCTCGACAGATGAATAATGACTTTATTGACAGTTTACAAGTAGCTGATAATGTTTCGGGTATTTTGTGGGGTGAATTGATGAAATGTTGCTAGACTTTATTTTAGTAGAGTTCAGTCGTCAAATCCTGACTACATAATAAAACTGGAGCGTCGATCATTGCTTTAGATGATGGATAGTCAATATATTCGAACTATTATGGTGATTGAATTTTGTTCTCCATTGTGTGAATAGAAAAGGGACAATGGTTTTGGGCAATTACT
The DNA here is from genome assembly GCA_031308135.1 of Acheta domesticus. Taxonomy (NCBI): domain Eukaryota; kingdom Metazoa; phylum Arthropoda; class Insecta; order Orthoptera; family Gryllidae; genus Acheta; species Acheta domesticus. Next base: position 98,796,335 of record JAHLJT010003656.1, on the reverse strand, counting down.
CTGTTAATCTGCAATACACCACTTCCTTCTCAAACACATAAAAACGTCGTGTATCCAAACGACAGTTATCTGAAACGTCAATTTTAGGAAACTCCTTCATCTGTTCATTAGCGGAAATTTAAATTATTGCTACGCCTGCGAAACTGACATAGCTCGTTGTATGTTATTTTCGTCTACGAAAAAATGTTTTAGTTTAGAATGGTCGTTGAAAGTTTTGTGTTGAGTCGAGAGTCCGGACGTGAAAAATCTGGCGAGTAAGGAGGATGGTCGAACATTGATATTTGCTTTTCGGTGAAGAACTGGTGGTGATACTTTACCTGAGGTGTAGTCAAATATCAGAGAAAAATTACGAGGGTGAAAAGATTTTGAATTAGTTCAAATGGCATTGTCGATGAAAAGTCTAATTTACAATACCTGTATTTATTATCTACCTTGATGTCTTTTTTTTCGTCAATCTCCCTAGACTGACTCGCACAAACCCACACTCAACTCGCACTATCACTCTCACACTAGTGTATATTCGCATTATCATGTACATTTACACTCACACATTCACTCTATGTTCGCACTTGCAGTCACACTCTTACTCACACTCATATACAGACACACTCTCACTTATTTGACTCACGTGTACACTTTCGCGCTTAAACCCTCAAGCTTACTCTCGCGCTCACACGCTCGTGCTTACGCTCTCGCCCTTACACGATCGTGTTTAGTCACACACCTGGTTATATCAGACATCGTCACTTTTTAACTTCCAATAGTTAGGCAGATGCCTCCCAGCAAAGCAATTCGAAAGGTCTCAGATTTGTCATTTCTCCGCTATTTAATCTTTCGGGTTTCAACCCGTTCTTTTTATTCTCCTCGCGTGTTTTGGTGTCGAGGACATTTGATTTATTTAGATGGATTTGAAAGGTTTATCAGTAATGTACTTTAGCAATGTGTAGTTACGCTAAAATATAATAAGAACAGAGTTTTATTATTCTAATTCTCTACAATCAGTACGAAAGAAAAAAATTCTGTAAATTTCAACCCATAGAAATTCTGAAAAATCGTATTCTTCCTTTTTGGCTAAGGAATAGGAAGTTTTATCCTTTAGTAACGGTACTGAGTTGGAACAGGTCAAAGCGAAAGAACCATCGCGTGACGCTGAAAGAACGGGCTGCTCATCGCAAAATTCCTCAGAGGCTGACGACGTGTGCGTCTCAAAAAATTTGGACCAAACCGATTTGGCAGGCCGCACGTAAAATACCTGAAAGAGGGCGAAAATTCGTACAATGTAAAGCTATGTAGATTTGCTCTTTCGCATGTTTCTGGCGTGAAATAAATTATGCTTGTGCCGTAAGCGTCGTGATAATGGATTGTGAATCTCAAAGGATTTCTAGGAGTTGCCTGTTTCCAAATTGTATCCACTCAATTTGACGGTACATTCATTGTCACATCCGACATACAGTCAGCTCTCATTCGCTGTTCATGATAGTCGGAAGAATCCGAGATGCAGAGTGCTCTACTTCACTAATTTATGGAATTCTGCATGGAACTATCTCGTAGAAATAACCAAATGAAATGTGGAAAGTTCTCAAAGTCAAGAAGCATATTTCGTATTTCCCGTATACATACGTATATACGGAGTAAAATACGTATACGGAGTAAAAGGGTATTTATGTAATGCTGCGCGTAAAAACGGCGAATTTTCGGCAGAAAAATCTCAGTCCCAAGTCTATCTGACTCGACTCGAAGCGCCTGCGATTTTGAAAAACTTTCTTAAAAATTAGGGTGTGCTTTACACGTAGACCCCCGACATTTTCAGAATTTTCTCAAAAACGGCTCCAAATTTTTTCCTTAAATTTCTTGTAAGAATAGAGTAAAATACATTTATAAAGGTGGCATAGGACCGATTTTCACAATTAACTCTGAATTTTCGAAAATTTCAAAAATTTGAATTTTTTCCAGCGTCTTCCTACAACTACAAAATTGAAAATAGTAATTTTTCCTTGAAAGGAAATTTGTTGTCCAATATTAGTTCTCTCATTACGGTTATGTATAGTTGTTTTAAAACTTTTAGTAGTTTATATGCAATATTGAGTGCAATATTTGCAATTTTAAAAAAATTATTAAACAAGATTTTCGTAAAAACGGGCTCAATTTTTTCTCTGAATGCACCCAATAAGGTGCCATTGCTCTATTTTGTTTTTTAAAAAATATATAAATGTAGTTTTTATTAGCATCTTGCGTCTTTAATATATAATGCGTATATAAGCGGAAATTTGTTCAAATTTTGTATCTATGAGTACTTTACTAAGTTTTGCAATTATTGAAAATTCAGAGTTAACCGTGAAAATTGGATCAATGCCACTTTATAAGTGTATATATTTTACTATATTCTTACAAGAAATTTAAAGAAAAATTTGGAGCCGTTTTTGAGAAATTATTGAAAATGTCCCCGGGGCTAAAGTACCCCCAAATTTTAAAGAATGTTTTTCAAAATCTCATAGCTTCGACTCGAGCCAGATCGACTAGAGTTTCTTCAATTTGGAAAAAATCCTACGTGTGGTTTCAGCGCTAGTGGTTTTCACGGCCAGACCGGCCAGACGGACAGACAGCGTTTTGCCGTCTATTGGTTTTTCGGTATCAAGAACCCATAAAACAGGGATTCTGGCTACATCACGTGTTATGGGGATGTTTTTTTTCTTAATTTGGCAACTGGTTTATTCACTTTTTCGTTATCAGTGCTCGCCAATGATTTTTTTTCTGTCCGAAAATTCGCCCTGTTTTCGCACAGCATTATATAACTTTCTCTATACTACGTATATTAATCCGTATATACGTACGTATACCGAGAAAGTAAAAAGAATGAAACAGTTTCAATATTGATTGAATAAAGCTAATACTATTTGATTGAGATATTCTATCTATTCTCATACTGTGCGTCGGTACTTGAGACACGCTGACGTCATAAAACAGCAAGACTGGAAGGAAGATGCCGCCTGCGATTAAATATTTGCTATTCACGTGTAGCGTGAGGGAAGAGGATTTTTTATGCTCTTGGTATGTAAAAAATATACTGTATATTTTTTGTACTATAATAGCAGACTGTAGTAATACTGCAGTATTCGTGAAATCTGGTTTTATTAAAATATTTAATTTGTTGCCGAATTATACAATATTATTTTATTTGTTCTTAAACTGTTTCCTTACTACTTTAAAAAAACAAACAAACATCTTGTTTGGTTTTGTTCGGCAGCCTCTTTGTTGCTGCAGGTCACTAGTATATACTAAAAGTCTTTGAATGCTTAAATTCTGATTTTTTGTTTCAAATCTCTATTTCTATGAACACGTCTTCGAGAAGAACCATGCTACAAATTCGTCAACAAGATTCACGTTCTGAAAACGCGTTTGGTACTCATTTCCATTGGGAGTAAGCTATGCCACATTTAGAAATGGCAAACGGTCATGGACAGTATGTGGTATTTAACAAATTGAAGCGCATTTCTTAAATGCTTCAAAGTGCAGCATTTATTCTCTTGTGCTCTGTTCTTAGGGTAATTGATGAACGCTGATCTCTGGTGATTAATTTATTCAATGTTTTTGTATTTGCAAATTGAGTCTTATTTTGTTGGATGACGGATGTTTATTCGCTTTATTGAGTTAGCGTGCAGAGAGTGGCTATATTTTTGCTATGATTATTGAAAGACTGCTTTATCTTTCCTTTTTAAACACACATTCAATTATTTAATAAAAACCCTTATAAATCATAATTATTATTGTTTACTGAAATAACGTATTGCCAGTTCCTTCAAAAATACTACCTGAAATGTTTTTGTGAATGTAAATTGTGGTTTCTGCAAGCAAAATGTTAACCACTAATTCCAGGGTGGATAGGGGATTCAATAGGGGTGGATTTTAATGAAATGTCTTTTTTTCTTTCTTATCACTTTAGAACAATGCCATTTAGTGTAGTAATTAATTTTATGTTAAGACAAAAGGAAATGATGCAATTTTATGTCTTTTATTGTTGCATTTTTCGTCGATTTCGACTAATAAGTCGTTTTTACCATTTCCCTTAATTTTTAATGCATTTGTGCTGATTTCAGAGATTATAATATAATTTTAATGGAAGTTGCTTCAAATAACATTTACGAGATGTAACAAATGTTCTCCACAGAATTACTCAGTAGCCTTTTCGATTTCTTCGCTCAGAAATTGTAATCTCAGCAGTTGTACGTAATCCAAGTTTCCTGTGACGCCTATCAGCGCCAATGTCGATTCGTCCGATTTGGGATAACTAAAGACAGATTTCCTGGTAAAGAACAGTCCAAACCTAAAGTTGAGCAAGCTGTGTACACTTCAACGAACACAAGAAATTTCGGTTACATCAGTAACGTATGCAGTTTGAATTATTAAAATGCGAACTGCTATTGATCGCATTTTATTGACAATTTTGGGCAATGTTTTAGGTCATCAAAATCCGCCCCCAAGTTAACAGTACTTTGTTGTAAAGACGAGTTAATGCTGTTGAATCTTGCGTAGAATTTTCAATTTTAGTAATTGAAGATTGCAATATGTATTACAGATAGTTAGCATTATGCTGGATGGTAAATTGTTGGGTTCCCTTGGGAAATACAGGAATATTTATGTTCTTTGGAGAATCCAGATGGGAATGAAGTGAGAGATATTTGAAGAAGTTGTCTAATATTTTTCTCAGAAAACTTATCAGTATGTTGAATAGCATGGTTCAGTGAAATGGTTGTTCTATGAGAACAAAAAATTAATTTATAATGCATAAATGTAATACAAGAACAGTGAAAACTTTTTTTACTATTTTGCGTAAGCATATGTATATATTTTGCCACAAACACAATGGAAGTTATAATATTAATTTTTGATCCTCTATGAATAAGAAGAAGGGGTGGGAGGTGGAGGAAAATAATAATCGAACTAATAGTGTACTTGTGGATTCACGAAATACTAAATTTCAAATATTCTTTAATGTCTCTACTTTTTAAAGCTCATAGTTCCTGAAAATCGAGGCAAATGCTTTCTATTCATGCAACGACGAATAATTTACAGCCTCGCGCGTTCCCATTCATTCACAATCTCCCCATTCGCAAATAGAGGAACGAGTCTTGGCGCCATTCCTGTCTGACATTCATGATTAGGCTCTCGCACAAGGAGAAATTGGCCCTCGGCCATTTGGCCGCGCCCTTTATGAATCTCTTGTGGGCTCTTTTTCAAACTTATTTCTTACAAAGGGCCCTGGGCCTTTGTAAACAGCTATTGGCATTGCTCCCTCCGCTCACCTTTCTCGGCCTTGGCGAAGACTTAATTATTCTATGAATACTCGAAATGCTGTTAAACATATTTCTTTTTCAGTACAATACAATACAATATTATGAAACAGCAATGTAAATTTCAGTTAGGAAATTGTTTTACGCAAATGCACTGTGTGTCGCGAATGTGTCACAGATACTTGAATACAAATACCCAAGTACAAAAATTGAAAATTTCCAGATCTGGCGGCCTGTATACCTGTCTCCTGCTTTCCCCGAGAACGTTTGCGGTCAATTAGCTAAAGAAATGGGATTACGTGGTTCCACTCTAGGTAATACTAAACGTTTCGCGGACGCTGCAACCACGAATACTAAACCGCATCCCGGAAGTCGAACAGTGCTTCCAAACGAGAGCGCCGTGATTCTGTAACTTTAGAGGACGGAACATTTCGATTAACATTTGTTTAAGCGCTTCGACCTCGTCTCGCTGCAGGGGTACATCAAAACAAGTTGCGAATATATTGAATTTGTGTTACATTGAATTATCTTTAAGTTAGAAAATAGAGATGTAGGTCTTGCGCTAGTGATGCGAAAAGAAACGAAATGGTGCTATAACAGAACATTCTTTCTCGTATTTTTTCTAACTTTTACAATTTTCGAAAATTTAGAATGTTCAACGACAGTATGACCCGCGGCATTTTTAAGCGATCTCTACTCTGTATGAAGAAAACATATTAAAGAAAGTTGGAGCTGTTTTTGAGATTTTTTATAACTTGCTTTAATATCAACCAGAAATTATGTAAAACCTACGTTTCTGGAAGGGCCAACACTTTTCTGGAATAATATTTGAAATCATATTAACTGTATGTTCGTAAATAATGTTGGTGTGAAGAACAACCATTAGAGGTTTGAACAATGGAAATGTTAACGCCGATAACCATGGTAGAGCCTATCTTGGCATGGAACTATATTACGTCTGTTTATAAATATCGAGTACAAAGATTCCTTGAAGTATGTTGAGGTTTGCAATTGCCAAGTTTTATCCCAAAAAAATGGATATACATAGTTCATTAAATTCTCCGCAGAATGATAGTTGTGAACATCAAACACTTGTCGAATAACTTTGAAAAATTGAATGGGTACAAAAACGAAAACATTTAATCTGTCTGATAAGCGTGTATGTTAATACATTTTATATTAATTGTTTTATTGAAAGTATAATATTTTCGCCAAGGACACTTGTCTTGCTCGTTTTTTTCCACTCAGTTTCTCAGCGGTCCACACAGAAAATTCTCAGATGATTGTTTGTATTACCTATCGGCAATAAATTTAGATTTTCACTTTCTATCCTAAAAAAGTACATAAAATTGCTTCAGTAATTTTTGATAAACTAGCTGTCAGGATGCCAGTGTAGCAGGGCTTCCGCGTATTAGGAATGTGCAAAGCTCGTGATTCGTAAACAAAGAAACGCTATTGTGGTGGGTTGGGAGGTGGGGGCGAAAAGGTTTGCTGCTGCTTCTCCTCTTCAATTCTCTTCTAGTACTTTTGCCTTGTTCTCCTGGCTCTTTTTCATCTTCCCCTTTTCTCCTTCTCGTCTTTATCTTTTCTTATTCTCTTCCTTGTTTTCCTTACTTACCTAGCTAATACTAATGTAGTCTGTAAGTTGCACGGGTCGCTGCAACACGAAAGGACGTAACGCATAAACGTCAAGCGGGTTGCCTAGTAAAACTATTGTCAGGTGAATGCGATTCGCGGTAGTCAGGTAAATTTATTTACCAATAATAGAATAAACTTGTGGCCTGCAGTAGCAAAAATTCTGCTAGGAAAAACAACGCAAAATGGTTTTCCATAACGTAGCACGCACTCCGCTCAACGACCACAAATAAAACCGTCGTAGAACTCTGCAATAAATTAAATATTTTCACAAAAACAGTCTTTGTGAATATTACAATAAGATAACAATAGTTATAGTTAAAACAACAGTAAACAACAGGTCTTTACATACTTAGAATACTAAAATAGTTGCCGTTCCATAACGCAGCACGTGAGCATTTTATGATCGGTGGACTCTTCCTTGGAGTCTTGCTGTCGCATTATGTCATCTGTGACGTAAGCAGTGACGCGTTGAGAATGAGCATGCGCGCTCGTAATATGAGAATAGGCGAAATAATGCAATCAAGTATGGGCATCAGACAAAATCGAAATTGTTTCATTGTTTGTGGATTTTCCGTGAAAGTTCAGAAACCATAGATACTTCTCACATGGTCGGATGCTGCATACTAGTATTCGTTCATTTTCTGCGTGCATTGGAGATGAGTAATATGGATACCATGCGCTGGCCGCAGGCAGCTGGCGCGGCCGGTGGTGTGTTGAGCGAGCGCTTGGGTGCCTGGTCCCAGGTGACGCGGCGGAGGGTTGCGCGGCCTGCGTTTGCAGACGAGCGGCCTTCGGGGCCTTGCTTGCGTTGGCGCTCAACGCCGCGTTTGAAAGCAACCCATTCGAACGTGGCATTGGCGGGCGCTCTCGCGTTCTGCTCTTCACGTGCGTTTGCGGAAGAAGAGTTGCGGCAACGTTATTTGCCCGTTTGCTGAGATCTTACGTTACGACACAAACCGAGCGTGAAGTAACTCTTGGGAGTCAATGCGAAGTACTCCGTAACTGAAGTGTCCGGCTGAGGAGGCTCAAGGACATGATTTTCGACACTAGCTAGTACGTAGCTAGGACTAATTCTGACGCAGTCTGGAGGAGCATTCTAGCTGGCGACTGCTCTGATCGGTTTTCCGTGCTTTCTCCGATCGATACCAGGCGAATGCCGGAGCAGTACCGTAACAGACAGGCAAAGGACCGCACGCGATGTTCCCATCCTCTTCCTTATTTAAATGCACTATACCACCGCACATATCGGGAGACCAGATCTTGTCCCGGCTGGGGCGATGTCCCATGGATGGGAGATACCTGGAGGGGAAAACCTGCAGGCACTGTGGGTTGGGGCCTGATCTCACCATTCAACGGGGAAAGATGACCTCTACTTTCCGCGATAAAAACATGTATTACATTTAAGGAACTAATGACCCGTAGTAGCTTCACGTGGAAACGCGGAATGAAGAATCATTCCATTCCAAAAGCATTTGCAGGTCGTTTTTATGTCAACCATTGACTCAATGCATTTGAGGAGTATAGTTCACGGTCAAGCAAAGGTTGGAAGTTGCCTACCCAGGTGGGACAATCTCAAGGAAGGCTTGCGGAGAGCACCACCGCGTCGCGTAAAAGTTTTGCATTTTTGCGCAAGGGGGGGAAAGCAAGTTGTAGGTAACCCGTGATCCTTAATTCATTAATTCATAACCACTTAAGAAAGCAAAGCCCCAGATATTTGGTTCCGTCAGGGATGTGGCAAGACAAATAAGAATAGGTTGACTTTGGAAGTTAGTCCTAGCCAAGGACAATCGCTACTTGAGAGAAACAAAGATAAGTACTTCTTATTAGAAAGTCAATGCAAGTATAAATACAAAGGCCTTTCTGACAAAACTACAGTGGAACATAGTGTTGACGTAATCTATTATAGCTCCATTCAACAAACCGTCCTTAGATCGGATTCAAAATAATTTTGAGATTCTGCACGAGCGCTTAATATCTCAATTTTGCTTCCTAGAAAGATATGAATGATAATTCTTGGAAGGAAAATGGGGGAGAAATAGTCCTCTAGTGCATTTTGTACCAAACATTAACTCGGGTTCACGGATTCTTCTTCTCCCAGTTACAATCTGAGGAACAATGTACTGCACCAGAAACTTCGTTGTAATTGCATATTTAAGGAGAGATGTTCGTTTGTGATGTACACGATTTTGGACTCTGTCAGATACTATTGGAACTTTGAGGTCATGGGAATCTCTGTAATATTAAAAATGTCAAACCTTTCTAGTATTAGAAACGTGTTTTAAGTTGATTTTGTTTTTGAAGGAAGATTTGATTGATTGGTTAGTGATTACCGGCGCGTCAACTGCTAAGGTCATTAGTCCCGTAAATGTAATGCATATTTTTGTCGCTAGAGGTGGTGATGATCGTTCCCCCACTGAATGGCGAGATCCGGCACCAACCTATGTCGGCTTGAGAGATTTTCCCTAACCACATATCTCCCACCAGCGCGGTACCGCCCCAGTCGGTGTAAGCTCTAAGCTCTAAGGAAGGAAAGATTGCGCGCGGTACGTGACCCGTTTGTTAGAGTACTGCTCCGGCTTTAGCCTGGTGTGGATCGGAGAAACCACCGAAAACTACCGATCAGAGCAGACGGCCCATAGAATTCTCCTCTAGGCAGCGGATGAATTCGACCAATCTGTCTAGCTAGTATCGAAAATCCTGCCACCGTCGGATCTCAAACCTTGGACATCCTGGTCAGAGACACTGCAATGAGTCAGGTGATGCCTGAGCTCCCTGTCTGTTTGTAAGAAGAATTTTGACACTTTGTGTTTGTAGTACCTGCCAATTTTGAGGGGTTTTGTGTAATTAAAGATTTTATTTGGTCCAATATTTTTGCCAATCAAGTTTTAACAGCTTATTGCATTGTGATAGCTGCTACCATTGGTGTTTGCGAGCCATCATATTTATGTAAATTTTAAAGCTATTAAAATATCGTAACAGCGCATAACTTCGCACGTCAGCAATTTTACTCAGGAGTATTTCAGTCCTTTGCCGATTTGACAGTCCTCTTATTACGAATTTTTTTCTGATACTCCAACAAACGTTTCAGGGATACACTTCTGACCATCTTTAGATGTGCGTTATTCTCTCAAAAATCTTAAAATATCATTCTTTAAACCGAGGGAGGTGGCTCATGGCGTAAACTGATTTCACTGCTGTGCCTCCGTCCGGGAGATCCTAGGTTCGATGTGACAGGATTTTCGATACTAGCTGAATAGGTATGTAGAATTCAGCCTCTGTCTGGAGAAGAATTCTAGAGGCCGGCTGCTATAATTGGTAGTTTTCTGTTTTTTTTTTCGATCAACACCAGGCGAATGCCGGAGCACCCTATCAAACGGACCACGGACCACGTGCGATCCGTTCTACCTCTTCCTTTGCCTATCTTCACCCCTTACATATCACTTACACTAACGTGCACTACACTACCACACATTCCGGGAGACTGGTCAGGAGCTTAGAGCTTGTCCCGGCTGGGGTGGTGCTCCGCTGATACGTGATTGGGGGAAAACTCAACTAGTTGACGGTGGGTCGTCGCCGGATTTCACCCTCTAGCGGGAGAAGATCACCGCAATCTCCCGAGAAGAAAACATGCCCTACACTTACAGGACTAATGATCTTAGTAGTTGACATGCCCGGAATCCCTAGTCAATTCATCAATCAGTCTTTAAGAATGTGTTTTGTATTTAATTTGATTTGCTGCGCACTTCTTTGCGCGACACGGCGGTCGGGGATTCCAGGAACCTCCCATTTCTTGCGAAAGGTCCTGAATGGGGTCATCCCGTCGTCGGCGCACGTGCAGGCGGGTGGCAAGGAAGGCCTTGGTGGCTAATGGGTGGCCATACGTGTGTGTTGCAGGCCTGTACGACGGCGGCGAGCACACGCCCAAGCTGCTGCCGTGCTCGCACACGGTGTGCCTGCACTGCCTGGCGCGCATCGCCGCCTCCAACACGCGCGACGCAGCCTCCTTCCGCTGCCCCATCTGCCGCGAGCTCATCAGCGTGCCGCGCGGGGGCGTGGCCGCGCTGCCGCCCTCCTTCCTCGTCAACCAGCTGCTCGACCTCATGTCGCGCCAGCGCAGGGAGGTCGTGCCCAAGTGCTCCGTGCACATCAACCAGGTGAGGACGGCGCGCTTTATAAATGTTTGTATTGGGCGTTTTAGGGGGAGGATTAATCCAACGTTTGCCGGGTAGGGCCTGACAAATAACGATTGCATAGGAACGTCGCCTACAGAAATCCGAGGGGGAAAAGGAAAGTCCGGGGTAACAAACAATTTAAATAGTGTATTATCCAGACCAGAGTTGTCAAGGTCGATGCCACAAGCGAGTCTCCATGCCACGAGGGCTACGACGGAATCACCTCTCCCCGCAGTTCATAACCGCGCCGCAAGAGACAATGCACATCACTATTGTAAAACGGCGGGGTTACTAGTAGTTTTCTCTCCCGACGCTAGTGGCGCAGAGAAGCTCATGGCATGGCACGGTGCCACGAGGCGTGCCACTGCCACCAGTTGCAGACCTTGACACCACTGATCTAGGCTATCGGGGATGAGCCGCATATCTGTCGTTGTGGCTGACGTTTCGACCAACATATTTTGGCCTTCCTCAGAGCGCACTGCTCGTACTGCTGTAGAGTACGCTCTGTGGAAGATCATAACATGTTGGCCGAAACGTCAGCCACCTCGACAGAGACGCGGCTCATCCCCAGATTGCCTAGACAATATAAACTCCGGCCGCGGAAGCTTACGCAATCAAATATTACCACTATTTTATAGTGGTTTACCAAAATTCTAATTAACAAAAAGTTTTAGATGTTTCGAAAGTTCTTTGGGGTGACATTGCAGCAGAAATAAATCACCCTGATCTATTGGTTTACGATTTGCTGTAGTAACTTGTGTCGATGTGGCGATATTCCCTCTACACTGGACGATGAGATACGGCGACGACCTGCGCGTCGGCTAGGAGGGATTTCCTCTCCATATATCACCCCTCTAGTGGGGCACCGACCGAGTCGAGAGACATCCTAAGCTCCTGACTGGTCTGTTGACATATGTGATAGTGCAGTGTATGTCTGTAATGGGAGAGAATGGGATAAGAAAGAGGAAGGAAAGATCGCGTGCGGTCCGTTGCCTCTTTGTTGGGGTACTATTCCGCTATTCACCTGTTATTGATCACAGAAACCCCGGAAAACTACCGGTCAGAGGAGCCGTCCGCTAGAATTAGCCTCTAGAGAGCTACTGAATTCGACTTAGCTTTGTAGCTGGTGGCGAAAATCCTCCATCGTCATGACTCTGGCCGGGAGGTCCTAGTGTTCGAGTCGCGGCAGAGACACCGACAATAGCTCTGACCCTCTGGCGGATCCGGGGGGGAGGGCCATGACCCTCCGAAATCCCTAGGGTTTTGGTTTTGCCTTCCTTTATTTGTCAAAATTGATTTAAATATTTGTCCGAATTATGTAATTATTTAAACAATAATATTTTATAGTATCATATGCAGTACATAAATAATATACGGCATAATTAATTTGTTTTTTAACAAAATTCTACGATGCTCCCCCCCCCCCCAAATGATAGGCTAGATCCGCCCCTGCTCTGACAACCTCAATCGGTGACTTGAAATTAGGGCTGAGGAACCACATAGCTCATGTGTCGCGAACGCTCGTGGCATCCGAGGACCCATTAATATGTAAGTTGAACAGTGTACGTCCGTCAAAAGCTTTCGGGCCTGGCTAATTGACACCGCTGGTTCATTTGTATTGTTCGCTACCCGTAGCTACTCATTCTTGTTGTTGTGGTCTTCTGCTAGAGCCAATATTTCTTTACGATTCTTCCTTCACTCTAATCCAGGCCTGCCCAAAATAGTAGTGCTAAGGTCACCGCCCGGGACGGCCGCTGGCACATGGTTTGCCACGCGGCCACGTGTTAAACTCTTCGTCAGTTCTGAGAAGAGAGAGAAGTTCGGGGAGGGAAGCTTTGCGATCGTCCATCTAACGTCATGCGCTTGTTTCTATTTATCGACCGCCGAGAACATACTATACTGCTTTCTTGCTTTCGTATTATAATGCTCTCGGCAGAATTATTGTTTCTAGTGAACGAATATTTTCTCCTTTTTTGGTGGTTTCCTTTGCTGGATTTTCAGTGCAATCTCTGTGAGCTTGTTCCCAGGAACACACAGCGCGCACTCCTCGCATCGCAACAGAAGTGATGTCATTGCTATTTCCGTGCGGTACGGCGGCCGCTCGCAGGAAGGAAAGCGGCCGCCCGCAGAAGGGATGAGGAGATGGGTCAGAGGACGACGAATACGAAGCGTTGATGAAGGAGTGGAAATGGTCAATAAGAGGAATTTTTCGGTCTACAATTCTTCGAAACCGTGTGTTGTAAGAGGGAGGCTCACGTATCACCTTTTTTGATAGTAGAAAGTTTTAGCATCAGTGTAAGGAGACATCCTGAAACTCTATTAATCACGTGACTACCGAATATATAGGGCCGTAAGGAAGAACGATTGGTTGACCTTTTAACGATTGCGACATTACCTAATGCATTATAACTAAAAGACACTTTTCATTCGGGTGGGCTAGGCTAAGAGCATCAGCTGATGTCACTGTAGTGCTACTGACGTGGAGGTCTACGGTTCGAATCCCTATGGAGGCAGGATTTTTGACATTAGCTAAATAGGATCGAATTCAGCCGCTGTCTAGAGGAGACTTCTATCGGGCGGGTGCTCTGATTGGTAGTTTTCCATGGTTTCTCCTATCAACGCCAGGGCAAATGCCAGAGCAGTACCCTCTCCAATGGACTCCGGACTACTCGCGATATTTCCTCCTCTTCCTTGTCGTATACTCACCCCTTCGTATACACACACATGTGCATGCATTACACTACAACGTATGTCGGGAGCTTGTCCCTGCTGGGGCGGTGATCTGCGAGAGGGAGACACCTAGTTGTGTAAACGGCGCAAGCTGACGCGTAGGTCGGCGCTGGATCTGTATATCCAGCTGGGAAAGATCACTTCCACCTCTCATGTCAAAACATGCACTACACTTACAGGACTGATGACCATAGTCGGTAACGCGTCCGGGAAAACGAAATCATTAATCAAAAGTAGCATTTCAAGCTTTCAACAAAGAAGTTGAATAATATTTCAACGAGTGTACGCAATTGGTGATGCATTTAAACCTCAGTACGAGTCAAAAGTAAACAAATTTCCAATGCAAGAGTTTTTAGATTTTCTAGCCCTCACAAGATGGGTAAGCATTACCGGGATTTTGATTCGGCTTTTCTTGAGAATGTAGAGAATTAATAACAGCGTTCGTTGTAGCATAAGACATAAACGAATATGTGATTTCAACTACTTTTTCGCGAATTTTTTACGTGTCACATTTCCAACATTTTCCGTTATTTCTTGTCAGAGTTGTGGAGTTGATAGGAGATAAGTTGTAATTGCCTCGCATACGAGAATTATATATTAATTATTGTTCTTATTTATAGGCGGGCCATTTTACCGTTCGTAAAGTGACCGTCTACATTCCCATAGGCGTGCAGTTTATTTCTGAAGGTATAAAACAGGTATGCCTTCATTGTCAGTTTCGTGACTGTTAGTGCATAAAGTCACTACTTTACGCTGTGGTGCTAAAACTCCCTAGTGTTTCGGATCATGGAAGGAATGAGAGATCAGTTTTAGTCTGGGAAGTGGAGGTGGAATTAGAATGATTAGAATGAGGATGAAAAAATGCGAATGCTGATTCTGATCTGGAGTCCATGGATAATTTGAAAGGAAACGTCGAACAAAATATTCTTCCTCTATAATTCTGGGAGTTTTAGCAAATGCGCCAAAGTTGCTTTTAAAAATGTAGAATATTTTCTTTGACGATCAAGTGGCTTATCAAACTGCCACAGAACTTGCCTATCGTTTTGATTAGCTTCTACGAGGAAGACCACTTGAGGGTGGTTGTCTCAAAAAGTGGTATTGAACTAATATGGAATTTAATTATATTGATCGGGGACTCGAAAAATCATTATGGTGAAAAGAGTTCATTAGAGAGAATAATTATGGTGAAAGAGTGATCATTAATTGAAGTTGCGGTCAGTGACCGAAAAGTACCGACACTCCAAGCCGAAAATTACTGGGTGTTCAGATTTAATTATTCTTATCATTTTTTTGCTCAACAATGCTTCGCCTTAACTGCACTAATACATGATTTAAGTAATTTTTGGGGTAGTTAAATTTCTTTATGTGAATGAAATTGCACCAGTTTACGTCACGAACCACGTGACCACAACACGGGCACTTCGTTTGAGAAGCCAGGCCAGGCGCTGGCCGCCATGCTGCGTGGAGACGAGAAGCTTTGAGAAACATTTCGAAAGTGGCGTAAAGTGAGAATTGTCAAGGGTGACCAGCCAAAAATAACACAGTAAAGTTGTTATTAAAATAAAAAATTCAATAGTTTTTTTTTTAAAGAACCTTCATGTATATGTTTTATTGAATTGTAACAAGGTGATCATTTTGGTATCTGGCTGCATTTAAAATTCCCGCTAACGTGACGCAAGCTGGTGTTTGTAACTCTTTGGCTGATTTTGGATGCGATGCGCAATAGCTCACCCGTATCTTTACATCACGGATGCTAGGAATGTGACATTGAGGTCGATGTTTTTAAATATCGATGGTGCAGCCTGTGCTTTTTAACACCGATGTACGGTACTCGATGTTTGCACCACGTTTTCCGTGTTTTGTCTGTGAATGAAAAAGTCCAAAAGGCTAAAGTTCTGAAGGCTAAAATATGAAATAACTGATGGTACCACAATCACTTGTTCGAACGAATCGAAGGCTGTTTGTAGTACCTTCACGGAGCAGACTTCTCTCACCCGAGAGATGACCCGGATGGCCTTGTGTTTCCAACGTCTTT
Organism: Acheta domesticus; assembly: GCA_031308135.1. Lineage (NCBI taxonomy): Eukaryota > Metazoa > Arthropoda > Insecta > Orthoptera > Gryllidae > Acheta > Acheta domesticus. The sequence continues at coordinate 98,780,472 of JAHLJT010003656.1, read as the reverse complement.
CCTCGCATGACGCACACAGGGAGGGCCGTCAAAGCCTGACAGATGTTTAAAAACATCGATGGTTTTCGAGCGGTGTATGATTAACATGGATGTTTTGATTTCAACAAAGATATTTTAAAACGCATGCAGATGTTTTGTGCCGATGTCTCGTCTCTATAAGGAACCTGTCGGCTGCACCGCCTCGCGCTCCGCTCCATCGTCACGCGTGTGCCCACAACCGCCGCTGGATGTACAGTGGGCGCGGCGTCATTTCGGAATGAAAGCGAGAAACTGCAAATGATCTGCCATCTAAACAGCGTACATTTGCGCGAAACTTACTAGGATTTTCTTTCGATGCTCTTAAGTGCTCGTCTACCTCAAAATGACGTTTTTCCTTGCGAAATTGGAATTTTTGTTTTTAATTGATTCTTGTGCATTAGATGTGTACTTTTCAACCCTTAAAACCGTTTTTTAAAAAAGTTTGTTAGTTTTTTTAAATTTATTGGTACTTTTCCACGTCCCTCGGCCATTTGTAGTTGATCGCTAAAATTGAAAGAACAATTACGTAGATTATTTTGTGGGAAATTTTTAAAACGCAATTTAAACTAATGTTAAGTCCTTACGTTGGCACATTAAAACCAAAATATTCATTTTGGAGAAATTCTTTCTTGTGGTTACGGATTTAGTGTTCACAGACATTTTAAAGTCAGTTAATCTTAATCTGCCTTTTCCGTAAAGTTACTTTTTCTCTTGTTTGGCCCGTTTTGAAACATCATAACTTCGAATTTTGGAGAAATCTTTATGATTATTTTTTATTCAATAGCAGAAAGTCAATTCTTGTGCCTACATCTCAAATTGTTGTGGAAATGCGTATTTTATCAATAAAAAATTACTCTGTTAATGTATGTTACCAGTGGTTTTTGTAAGCTCTCATTTAAATTCCCGTAAAGTACATATCATTCTTCAAATTTAGGTTCAGGCATTAAGGTATAATTCAAATAACAATCTTAAAAAAGAATCATAAAAAAATGTTTGACGGTTCATGAGTTATGATGTCACACATAATACTGTTTTTGGAACAACAAAAAGGCATATCGGATGAAATAATATAAATTTTAAAAAAAATTGACTTTGTTAATACCTAATCCTATGAATAAGTATGTTTAAATTCATATATATGCTTCAAATACAAATTTTGAAACTCAGGTAGATGGGTATTTTAAATGAGATGTATGTTAAGAATGCGTAAACAAAATCATGTTTTATCTATGAACGTAGTAATAAAGTAAATCCGAAGAAATGAAGTAAAATTTAATAATGAAGTAAAATGTAATAATGAAGTGAATCTGTATTAATAAGTAAAATTCTCTGCAGTAGTTAGTTTTTTGTTCTACTACGGTGTAAAATTCTTTATGCTGCCTAGATCAAGGAAATAAATTATGGTTTTCGTAGCTGTAATGGGGATTGGTGTTTTTAATGTCGATCATTAAAGATAGATTACCACACTATTACGCACATTTTTAGAAGCTTTATTGTTGTTTGTGTGCTTTAATAGGATTGGTAAAACACCCTTTCTTAGACGAATCAAAAATGTTTTAACAATGCAGCTTCTGTACCGCCAATGTTTTATATATAAGATGGTTCTGATGATTGCATTACCTAATATGGAAAGTAGATCTCTGGCATGTGTTCCTAATAATACACCGTTATTACATAGCATGGATTAGTTCCCGGGACGGATAAAATATTTCAGTCTTTGTTTCGTTACTACTAAAGGTGTAGTAATTAAAGATTAACGGGAGCTAACCAGTGTGCCATCCACCACATTGATGTAGGAGTCCTTTTTACTTTCTCTTTACTGCTCACTACAAAGAGAAAGTAATGTAAAGCTGCGGCAAAAACAGGCGATTTTGCGACAGGAAAACTCGTATGGTGGTGCCCTATTATCAAAAGTGAATAAATCTTCCTATATGTAGAAACGTACTTTAACACGTTGCGTTGTCATATCCACGTTTTGTGGGTTCTTCGTACCCAAACAAATAGTTTATGGCAAAATCGTAATGTCTGTCCGGCCGACCGTGGTGACAGCTAGCTCCTGTTCAGACGATTTTTTTCCAAAATTGATATTCCCCCATCAATCTGGCCAACCTCGATGCCCTATGAATTTGAAACTGATATTTTATTTTGGGAGCTACTTTAAATCTTCACAATGTATTGAAATTTTGTCATGGATTCTCTCAAATGTGTATATTTAACTTCTTCCTCGGACGCTTAAAATGGCGCAGATGTCATTTTTGCTTAACTCCCTGAATTTTCGAAACTTGCAAAAGTTAAAAAAATTAGTCATTCCACGTCAAATCGCACACTCGCAAAACACCACTATTTTCTGGCGACTTGAGTTTTTTTATGAGTTCTAGGGTTGAAAATCAGTAACATATATGTTTCCTTTTTTTATTTCCACCCCTTTCAGAAATATTACTAATTACTTTTTCCAAAGAATCGTGCCCTAGCTGATGTTAATTTTTTTTGTTTAAAATACCGTTTCCTTCAGAAAAATCAGATTACGTTTAAATTTAACTTAAAAAGATGTACTTTCATGTGATGTAAATATAATTTTTGTAAACATATTATTTAAATATTTAAGATGTTTTAATTTTTAAAAAGCAAATTTTGACGTTAGGTCGACACTTAAATGAATTTTAAAAATTACTCCTGTATTTCTACACTAATTTTGAATAGATCTGCCGAATTTCAAAGTGGGACACACATAAATAACATTTTAAAGAAGGTTTGTTCGCCGACGCAATAGGTAGCCCGCTGTCCGCCGGACTCGCTGCTAGAACTACGGGGTGTCAATGATATGGCGCATCGTGGCGTCCAAACATAAAGCAACCGTGAGGCTTATGCCATGTAATGATTCGCAGAAACACACATACTATCTTAAATGGAAGTCTTCTGACGAAATGCGACTATTAAGTTTATTTATAAACAACTGACACTGCTAGGGTCTGCCTGAAACAGAACAGTCTTTCTCAGATATATTGAGCCAAATGTGTCAACAGAGGAATCCGCGAAATATGTACGTTGTTCTGTGACGTTAGTAACCACGGATAGCCTTACAGTAATATCAATATTATTGCTATTTGCATTTTCTTAAAATGGAAATCTATAATAATTGCAGAAGTGTACGTTTATGTTTTACAACCAGTATTTTTGAGAAGTTGAAAATTGACTATATGCCGTCAAGGAAAGTTATATTGTTGGAAAAACTAGTTTTAAAAATTCCTGCTGGTGAAGTCAAGTGAGGCTTTTTCAAGAAAGTGAGAACCGACCATATTTGCTTCTGCCGCAAATATGTTGGTCAGTGACAATGATGAAGAAACGTGACCACCGTAATGTACCACGTGATACGAGTAATAAAGAAACTGACCTAGTAAGTTCGTCTTCTGTTTCTTCTGTCTTCGCCCATCGTTTGCCGTCTTTTGCTCTCTTCATGAGACAAAAATAAAATTTGACGCGGGGAAATTTCATTATCCATTGTGATTTTTTTAGAAAATTATTCTTTCGTACTTGAAGATGTAATTCAGGGACTGCTGTGAATTAGCCTTAGCCACTCAGCATCCTTTTGTGCTATACTTCAAGCAACGAATGAAAAATTTTAAAAAGTTTGGATGCCTGAAGCACGACACGAATTCAATTCACCCTTTTCAGTGTTAACTCATAACTAGAGACAGGATTTTTATGTAATTACATATTTTTTGTCTTTCTACCTACCGTTCTCAAAATTGTAATCTTGGCTAATCATAGCCCTCCTAACACAATATCGAATTTTTTCGTTACATATTTTTACATATTTAGTACTATATTACATATTTTACATATTTTTTCTGTTTTCACAATATATTTTCTTATTTTATCAATTTTCTTTTATTTAATTCCATATTTTTTATGAAAAAATGTATTTAAAAAATCAGCATTTTTCCTATATTATTGCGGAAATCTAAGTGTCCAAAGCATCATTGACACCCCGTTTTCTGATCTGCAACCTTAATTTCCGAAAAAAATTTGCGATCACTGACGTGTAACACTTCGATGAAGATGCTACAGTGTACGTTTGCTGGTCGTAGATCTCGCCAGTTTGTGGGATGGCTTCTATTGCTATTTGTCTGGCCGCTAAACTACGATCCTGCATTCCAATAGCTTTTACTACTGACGAGAAAGTTGTATGATGTAAAGTAAACACCTTTTCTAAATGTAATTTCTTGCTATATAAATGGTTGTTAATTAGAGAATTTTAATATTACATATTATATCCGATTTTACTTATTTATTACATATTCTTACTATTTTATTACATATTTATGTACATATTTTGACGTTTTATGCTACATATTTTTCCGGTCTCTACTCATAACACTTCTCAAGTAAGTTTATGCCAGTGTTAACACACATATTTTTCGGATGGGGTCGGTACCTAGTATTACAAAACAATGCGAATTCATGCGTCCATGAATATATTTTCAAAGTAAGTGCTGAATGGCATTTCTTCGCTCCAAAGAGTTTTTGGAAAGGGACCTTGTGACTTAGTGAGGGGGGGGGCAGCTATAATATTCTTAATAAAAGCTAGCCGCCAATTCTGACAGGAATCTATTAATTTACCCAGGAATTTATTTAAATGGGCTAATGATTATGTGAAGAACATTACCTTTATATTTTTAGCAACGCTGAACAATACTTAAAATACTATCCCAACAATAATATAATAAAACTAATGGTGCTTTAAAATGGCACAGACTTTAGTAGTACCCGGTGTAGAACTTTTCAGAAATTACAATGGTATAATTTCAAATTTTTAAACTGTCGATTTTGGGGAGAAATTAAAAAATATAAAATAGGTAAAAAAATGATATTTTAAATATTTAATGAATTCAATACATACACGAAATGAAAAAGCATCTTTTTTCTTTAATGTCGCAAAATATTAAATTTCTGTTACGATTACAAAACGAATTAAAAAATGATTGACTTTAGCGATGCGAGCATTTTTTCGAAAATGTTGAAAATTAATATAATGTAGAAAAATAATACTTGTGAAAAAATGAAAAACACGGGTTTTATATTTTTGCCTACACTCTTCACAGAAAAAAAGTTTAAAAATTTGAGACATTAAGGTTTCCTTAAATTTATGCGATTTGACGTGGTATGTGAGACTGTTCTCTTGTAGCTTCACTAGTTTAATACGCTTTGCAAAGAACGAGCTTAGAGCAGGGAGTGATTTTGTAAATACTTATTATTTTGTAAAAATTGAGCACAATAGAGTTTGATGAGTTAGGTCTAAAGTGTTCAAAGTTTCCGCAAAATCATGCGACAGTCTCAGCAAATGAAACGGACACCAAACTCGGTTTCATGCTTGCGAAAATCCCCCCTCCCGCAAATGGCCCTTAAATTCATTTTTGATTCGGTGTCAACCGAACCAGAAACATAATTACAAAGCAAACAAAACAATATCATTAAGAGGAGTAGTATTATGTTTTAACGGTATTTGTATTTGCTCTCTGCTGAATAGTGAGCTGTCAGTTCTATTTTTACGGCCTTCTATATGATTTTCTGGACTTCGTTTCTCATGCATGACGACCATGAAAAGCTCATGTTAAAATGTGTAATTTGTTTTACAAATAAATAAATTGAAACATTTGTTTCATATCCACTAAATTATATAATTGCTATTTAGGTAGTTTGGTAAAAAAAACAACAGTAAACTAATATTTTTCTGCTAAATGTTCCAAAAGAATCGCTTTGTCAAAATCGTATATTTGTCAGATTAAGATCTTTTTGCCTGATCAGTGAATTTTCCATTTTGTTTGTCTCTTTTGGTTGAAGCTCTAATTTTATTTTCATTCACGTCAACATTTTCTAAATAATGGGTAAAAATCAAATTCAACACACATTTCAAACTAGAAGTTCAAACTTTCAAACTGTAATAATGCGATTATCCATGGTGGGAACTACATTTATTTCAAAACACGGATTCTAGACTGAGTTGCAGTTGTGTGCGGACGATACGTGTGCGGTCTAAAATAGCACTTTTATTGCCGCGTTTTCGCCGTTTGCGCCGCACTGCCCGCCCGCCCGCCCGCCCGCCAGCCAGTTGCGTCGTCTCCGAAAGGGCATGCGGCTTCGCGCAGCAGCAATGCCTCTCGCGCCGCGTTTCTTGCGCCACCGCCGGCGCACCAGCTGCGCCTTATACGACAATGCGTTCGCTCGCCGCGCACCCACCCCGCGCGCCCGGCCGAGGTCGCCCCCCGCCACGCTCCCCTCCGCCCCCGCCAGTCGTGGGTGACCGCCGCCCCTGCCGCCCCCCGCCGTCGCGGGGTCGCGGTCAAGGCCCCGCGGCGTACGCCGTCGCGATGCGAGGGCGATGTGGGTCGTTCTCTACGTGGCATTCCCTACCCTCTAGCGAAGGGGTCGTAGTGAATACCAACGGTATGTGTGTGAGTGAACCGCTGTGAGAAAAATACTTTCACTCCCTATGCTGTAAAACTTCCCAAACTTTTTGGTTGTGCGACAACTTGCGTGTTAAAAATATTTGGAGCCCACTAAATATACATGTAATAAACACACATACGCTCTCTCTCGTCTCTCTTCCTCTCTCTCTCTCCCTCTCTCTCTCATCTCACACACTCATATTACATATTAATAAAATTGTAGTAAAATATTTAAAATATATTGTTTATAAAGCAAAATAGTCTTTATTATCACTTTCTTAACTGTCATGATGTGTGAAAACTCAAAAACAAACGTGCAAAATTTAGTGAAAACATCTCAATGGGATTTTCGGCATTGTCCCCATCGAGAGAATCAATATCTGCATTAAAAGTTGACTCTTAAGCTTCAACGCACTTTATAATCTTTAACGCATTTAGTTTGTTTCTATACTCATTAAAAAAAACTGAAATTGGGAGACCGCAATCACACAAATAGGTGGTTTTGAAGTCCAAGTCTCTCAATATCAGTGCAAGTTTAGCATTTTTGAACAGTATCAAAGACGCTGTTAAAAAAAAGTAGAATCTGTTCATATGGTAGTTCGATTAGAGTCTTCATTGGAGAGTACATCCACTTTTTTTATGCTGTCGACTCTTCACTAGCGTTCTGCGGCCCAAAGGTTAGGAACCGCTGCTCTAAAATGTAGACTGGCTCCGAAACCATCGTCCGCCGCCGCCGCCAGGGGGAACTTCCCCTCCGTCATTGAATGCGGTATCACCTGGTCTTCGGTATCCGTGACAGTTGATGCTCTTACGACGGTTCCCCACACCGAGCGACCGCGTACCGAATTCCCGAGTAATGGGAATAGGATTGCTGTGCTATTTACCGAGCACCAAACATTCGGTACCGGCCGTATCCTCAGCATGTCTGTCTATTGGTCGCATCAAGGCGGCTCCTAACATTCTTTATTCGGCGATACAGCGAGCAACTGCTCGTCGAATCCCAAGTGCATCCACTGCACCAGGTGCTTGCTATTTGCCGAGTGACGAACATTCGGCGCTCGCCCTACCCACCGCGTGTCGGTCTTTTAGGGCACATCAAAGGAAGCGAACGTTTGCCGAACTCATCAGCTGGTCGGGATTGAGCGCAAATGCCGAATGTGTGGAGCCGCCTTCAAAAGAAGCGAGCGTTCGCCGAGCATCCCGGCTATTCGGGATTGGGCGAGCTGTCGCTGCCTTTCGCGAATGCCGTAGATGTGGAGCATGATTGCGACGGCTCCTATCGCGCGGCATTCAGTTGGCCATGGCATAAGCTATCGTGCAATCAATAGTAACTTTTTGCAGCAGTCGACAGCAGTCTTGAACCTCTGCGCATGCGCAGTATGAATTGCACATGCGCAGATGTTCAAAAATGGTATGAAGTGATCCAGAGATTGCTGTACGTTCTGTGGGTTGGGTGGCAGAAAGTTCCTAATCTCGCAAACGCAATGGTAGCTCGGAACCCTGGAAAGAATTTTAATAAATATTATGCTCTCAGTATTGTAGTATTTTGAATGCCATCTCACACACCTGCACACATACCTGCCTACACACATGTAAAAAAAAAAAACATGTAACTTTTATTAGCTATTTTGTTTTTATATCTCAAAATGTACTTAATCCATTAACGCTAAAATAATTTTTTTTGCTAAGCAAATTTGAGTTTACCAGAAATATGCATTCTCAAATGAGGAAGCTGGGCATTAATAGGTTAAAAAAGCTGCAAAGGAAATAATAATTGAAACAATAATGATTTGTCATTGTTCGCTTGAGAGGCGATGTAGGGGAATATGCGCAAAAAAATGGATTTTGGATTTTTATTCCTATACTATTCCCCCTTGTTTTTTGTACATTCTCATTACATTTTGCGCCAATCAGATTGGGGGAATACATTTAAAATTTAAATGACATCCCAGTATAGCATCAAAACGTAAACTTGATGGAGGTTTGTATAATGAAGATGGAGAAGGGAATGTTGGTAGTGGTTTCATAATAACTGTAAATCATTTCTGAAGCTACTAGTAAATATTGTTATTGGGTAAAGAATGATTAACAAACTCTATATTAAGGGAATGATGACGAAATAATGAAATAGAAGCTTTTAGGAAGTTCAAGTTTCAGAAACAACTCTTCAACACTCGCAAGTAATTTCCTGTAACTTTCATTTTATATGATAAATGTACAAATTGCTAAAAAACTATTAAAAGTATAATTTATAAATTGCTTATATTGTTGCAGTAAACAAAGAAAAGAATTTATGTGCAAGGCTTTTGTCAAATATTGTTTAAATCCGTCATAATGATTTTTTAAACTCAAATATTTTGCATCTAATATTAAATCATGAATTAATCAATTCAATGTAACTAATGCTGCAATTTCCTTACATTCATTTGTATATTTGTATTTCAGGAGCCCTTCCGTCAAGTTTCAAATTTAAAATGTGATCGGTTTTCTGGAAAAGTATACCTTAGTAAAGCTAAACATTACAAAATTCAAATGGTCATATTATAAATAATTCAGTAAAAAGAGTTTTTTGAAAACAATTTCAAAAAACATTTTATTCATTAATAAACATTTTTGGATATAAAATCCAGCGGACAAAATTTCATTGTTCATATCAAATCCCCTGCTGTTTAAAAAAATATAATACCACATTGTGTAAATCCCTCTACATCACTCCTTAAATCAGGGGAAATCCCTAAGAAGCTCACTTTGATCCTGAAAAAAAAGTGGTAAAAGAAACGTGATTCTTACCGTTTAATTCAAAGGAGATGACGTATGACATAAGCGATGTTTTTCAGAATGTTGTGACGCATGTGAGATAAGTTCTTTCGGGAATCTTTAAAAATCAGTTTAATGGGAATTAATTAGTTATTGTTTAATCAAATCAAACTTATGTAAATAAGAAGTATACAAAGAACTGATATACGTCTATAATTAACAATTACTGAACTCTCAATAGATACTTGGCTGTCCGAGAGACGCCGCGTCGTCGTAGGCATAGTTGCCAACTTTCCATGTGGTGACTTGCATTTCTGTGATTTCGTTAATCTCTTCCTAATTTCTCGAAAAATGACTAGTTAATTCGCTTTATTCACTTCTTTATCCGGTAACGTATTGGTTTGTTTCCCTAACAGGGTGACTTGTTTCTCTAAGATTTTCAATTTCATTCTGCTACAGTAGATTAATTATATGGATTATTTTATGAGATACTTAATTGAGGAAAATTACTTCAGTACTGAAGTACAGAAATACTTCATATTCAGATTTTACTTAAAAATGTAGAGAAGATATCATTGAATAAAATATTTCCAGATATATTTACAATATTGAAGTTACGAACTTCGAAGAAAGTGATTTCAAATAATGTAAAAACAGAAGAGTAAACTAACACTGGAATAATTCTGTATGCACGACTTTTCCCTCAAAACATTATCAGCTTCTTCCGCGTTTAGCATCGGAGATTTCATTGGGTATTGTGGACGACGTTGTTAAGCAAATTTAGAATATTCCAGGAGTTTCAGGCCGATCGCTACGAGAGAAATGTGAACGGCTTATTATTTCTGATAATCCAGATTCTCAGCAGTTAATGGTTTCGTAGACTTGAAAACAAAGTTGCAAGTGAAACTGATGCAAACATTTTAGCGGAGTTTACGGATGCCGCAATTACGGTAATTATCGCGGAGAAAGCATTTTGTTTTGAAAAATGTCTTAGAAGAGACAAAACTTGAAAGTCGAAAATTTAATGAAATTATTATGTGCAATGAATGATAATTTCTGAATGACTGCAGATATGTATTGTTTTGAGTGTAATGTAGTGGTTTACTCTCCCTGTCAAGATTACAATAATATATTGTTTCGTTTAAATTCTGTAGTATTGTATTAATTATGCTGCCCAATGTTCTTGCAATGTCAGAATCGAGAATCAAAACCCGAGAACCACAATTAAATGGAAATAGGTTTTCGATTTTCTGTGCGATTTAATCTCAACACTGATATATATCAGCAATACTCGACTGTTTACTCACTCACAGAATCGTGTCTATTTTGCACTACAGTGCCTTTGCAAAGTTAAAGATGAATTAAAAATGTATTTACTTTCTTGTTTTATGTAAAATATGTTCATATTCAGTGACATTGGTAAGCCTTTGTTTCCTTACAATGTTAGTGTTAATTGGAAAATTATTATTACAAAGTTTTTGACTATATTTTAATATTTATATATTTAATATTTTAATATTTTTTGCTTCCGTTCTTTTCAGTGGCTTATAATCGGGCTCTAAGAATTAAATTTGTGCGTGCTGTTTTATAACTAGTCGCTCGGTAATTTATTACGGGTAGGTGTTTGCGTTTTCTAATTGCATTGTAATGGAGGAAAATTGGATGGAATGTGAAGTTGGACTTAATCTAGTAACACATGTATTTTGTGAACTTGTAAGAATTATAAAGCAATTTTGTTTTATTATGGGTCAAGACAGTTAACTCATCACAGATTTTCATTCTGAATACTAACTTCACAATTCATTTTAATGATTTAGGCAGGTGTGGGGTATATATGACTTGTGTGTATATTTATTACAGATATGTTATTAAAACATCAAATATTTATGTATTTTTGTTAAATATTATGCGTTATTTAGTTTTAAATTTAAGTACTAAGTTTTGAAATCAACATTGGAATCTCTCAAACAGTGTGAGAGAGATCACCACCATAGTTTAAATGTTCACCCCAAGTCCCTCGTGTCACTCGCTTACTTCCCAAAGGCACACTCCTCTGCCGTTGGGCTAAGACGAGTGTCGATTCCCTAGACACGCGCGCAATCTTTCCCCCCAGCGCCACTCGAACGGGCCGGTGTGTGGGTGTGCGCAGGAGCTGCTGTTCTGCGAGACGTGCGACGCGGTGTTCTGCGCCCTGTGCACGGGGGGCGCGCACTCCGCCGCCGGCGCCGCTGAGCACACCGTCATCCCCTTCTCCATCGCCATCAAGCGCATGTCGGAGATCCTGCTCTACAAGGCCAACGAGTGCATCGCCAAGGTGGGTCTCGCTTCGGCCCGCCGCGCCCCGCCCCGCCCCGCCCCCTTCCTCGCCTCTCCGCTCCACCCCGTCCTATGCGACTTTCCCCTCACACCACCCCTCCTCCCGACCCCGACGCTGTACCACCCTTCTGCACCCCCCGCCCCGCCTCAGCACCTCTCCGACCGTTCCTCCCTAAGCAGGCAGCACCACCCTCCCCTCCCTACCCGCTCCTCGCCGCCCCACCCCGCCCTATGCGGCTCTCGCCACCCAGCACTTCTCCTCCCGACCCCGACGCTATGCCACCCTTCTCTGTCCCGCCCTACCCCAACACCTCTCTGCCCGTTCCCTTCTCATCCAGCACTTCCCCGCCGGTTCCCGCTACAAGCCTCCCTTCCGGCTATTTCTTTCTCGACTCTCGCCTCCAAGACCTCTCCTCGCGTCCCCGCCCTCGCGCCACCGCCACGTCCCTCCCGCCCTACCCAGCAGCTCTCCTCCCGTTCCGCTCCTCTCAGCATCTTTCTCCCCGCCTCGCCACTCGGTATTTCTCCTTCCGACCTCGACCCCACACGACCCTTCACCGTCCTGTCGCGCCCCAGCGCATTCCCTCTCTACGGAGCACTTTTCCACCCCTCCTCGCTACAAGCCCTTTCCTCCTCAGTTGTTGCTTCCTAGGCCTCTCCTCGCGTCCGCGCTCCCCCGCGAGACACCTGTCCGATCCCACCCGTCGCGTCCCGCCTCGCTGTGCGTAAGTAATTCTGCTCTCGTACTCCTCCATACAACTTCTCTCATTTCTTCCCGCTTCACCTCTCATCATCTCTCCTCTCGACCCCGACCTTCGACCCCATCCTTCTCCGTCTCGCACCAGCACCTCTCCTCCCGTCCCTCCCCCATGCAGCACCACCCCTCCCCTTCCAGCTCCCAACCAGTCTACCAGACACTTTCCACCGCTCTCGCTTCCCACACCTTTCCTTACCTCTCCACCTGTACCACTCCTCTCGGTTCAGCCCCGCGGTACCCAGCACCACTCCTTTCTCCCTGCCTTCGCCACTCAGAATCTCTCTTCCTTTCCCCCCAGACAACACCTCCCCTCCTCGCTCCACCACCTTGCGAGTACCTCTCCTTCCGTCAGCCACACCCCACATCTCTCCTCCCATTCTCGCCCTACTCAGCACTTCCCTCCCCGCTCCACCCTTTCCAGCTTTTCTCTTCCTGTTCCATCCACAAGTCTCTCCGATCCACCCCTCCCCTGCCTTTCCAACGCATTCTTTCTTCTCACCATCGCCTACATCTCCTCTCATTCACCCACCGTTCGCTCTGCCCAACCTACCCTAATCAACACATCTTTCTCCCATCCTCGCCCCACCACTCATCATCACCCAGCCTCCAGTTACCCCCGTCAGCACCTACCCCCCTTCCCTGTACCTCTCTTTCCCCTATCACCCCCTTTCAGCCCGCGCCACCACTCAGCCTTTCTCTTCTTTCACTCAGCTCTTCTCCCCCCTCCGTCCCACCCTGCCCAGAACTTCTCATTCGTTCTCGTCATCCAGCATCTCATCCTGTCTTCCCAGTCAACACCTTCCATCCTCACTCCATATCTGCCCAGTGCCACTCCTTTCTCTCCGCCACTCCTCATTTCTCGTTCCAGTCCCACTCTGTTTTTCAGTAGTTCCTTCCCCGTTCCACCCCACCCTACTCGACACCTCTCCTGATTTCGCTCTCCACTCAGCACATACTCTCACACTACCCAGCACCTCTGTTTTCTCCCCGCCCCACTGCGCCCCGCCCTTCTCCGCCCCACCACGCCCCGCCGCACCCTGCTCCCCCCGCCCCGCCCCCGCCCTGCCCTGCTCCTCCCTTCTTCGCTCTGACCCACCTCAGCCCGTACCGCCCCATCGCGCCCCGCTCCGTCCCATTCTGCCCCTCCCCGCCCTTCCCCGCCCCGTCCCGCGCGACGGGATGCGGCTATCTACTTACGGAGCTGTGTCTGCATCCCTCAAGGTGCCTTGTCGTGCAGCACAAACAGTTGCTGAGTCGTAAAGTTCAGAAAATTCAATTTTTTAAAACAATTAAAAAATGCAACATCAATGGAGATTTCAGATAACTTAAAATATCTAGAAATCAGATGTAAATATTTTGGGGAAAAAATTAATTGCGTAAAGCTATAAAAGCCAGAAAAGCCCGAGAATTTAGAAAACTGGAATCGGTAAGAGCCAGCATCTCGTGTTGGATGAGTTGATTTTCTTTCTGAAAACAATAAAAAAAACTTTTAAGCGCATCCATTAGGTATTTTCGTAACCATTTAGCCAATGCCCGTGAACTTCAGGAGATCTTTTTTTAACATCATTCGTAACTACGTACTTAGGATTGTATTGAACAGTATAGAAAAACGACCGATGTTTTCGCAACGTTTATTCAACTTATTTCATGACACATACATTACATCTAGATGAAAACTTAAAAAAGCCATCGATAACGTTTCCACTTCAAACCCCGTGCTGCAGATCATTCTGCGTCTCCTTAGCAGTTCCCATCACACCGAACTCGCTCGCGTGCCTTGTGTAGCTGGCAAAAATCTCGAATCGTGAGAACGGAAGGCTCCCCTCGGCGCGGCGCTTGTTTTGTGAATTCAAGAGTTCGTAGCGGAGCCGAGACGCAGCGTTTCCCGGAACAATACGCGAACGGTCGTCGTAAAGAGGGGAGTGTCTATCAGCCGAGCGTTGACTTCCGATAGCGAATGCGTGCACTTCCTGCCGCTTGGCGCTGCGCCCTGGGGCAGCGACTCGACTGAAGGACAACTGCTCTCGCCATGCTCGACGCAGCAAAGCGCTTGCGAGGTTGAGTGCGCAGTCGACGTAGAGAGGCTTCGCTCCGCCACGAGGCTCAACCACTGTCTGGAGGAGAATTCTGGCGGTCGCCTGCTCTGATTGGTAGTTTTCCGTGGTTTCTCCGATCAACACCAGGCGAATACCGGAGCAGGACCCTAACAAACGGGCCACGGATCGCGAGCGATCTTACCTTCTTCTTCCTTATCCTATCATCGCCCTTTATTTACACATTCTTACATTTACATGCACTACACTACCATTGATGTCGGAAGACCAGTCCTGAGCTTAAAACTTGTCTCGGCTGGGGCGGCGCCCCTCTGGTGGAAGATACCTGATTGAGGAAAACTCGCAAGTCAATCTCGGTTCCGGATCTCGTTATCCAGAGGCGATACCCCTGCATTGAAACATGGCTCGTCAGAATCGGGCAGCAAAGACCACAATAAAATGGAAATAAGTATTCGATTTTCTGTGCGATTTAATCTCAACGCTTAGCAATACTCGAATGTTTACTCACTCACAGAATCGTGTCTACTTTGCACTATCGCATAATTCAGAGGATGGTCTTTCGAAGTTGAGTTCCAGTGTGAAGCTATTTTGTCTTTTCGAAGAACGATTTGCAGTGTTAGAAGATCGCAGGGATCCAGCTGGTTATTTAACGTGAATAGATCCCATTAAGTGCGTAGACCTCTTCTTCGTCGGCATATGTCAGTTGTGAGGTGAATATTCGAGACGTGTCTCCCCCCCCCATCCAATTCAAATAGTGTAGGTGATAGGGAGGTCGATGATGGTCGATGATAAATGCAAATGAAAAGGAATGATGCATGGCCCGTGACATAGAATTTGGGTATCCGCTTGAAAGTGATGGAAACCACTGAAAGCTCTGATCAAAGCAGTCGGCAACGAATTCGATTTCGATGGGCACCACAAACACACTGAAGTTCACTACATTTCTGGCACTTTGCCGGGAGCAAACCCCTTGGCCTGTCAAACAGTAGAACGCGCGACCGTAAACCCCTGACTATACTTCGCTGTCACCGCCGAAACATACCAAAGTAGCAATGGAACCACCAAACACAAACCTGTAGCAGCAAAGCAATGCAGACGAGAGAAAGCAATAAAGAACGCTTCACTTCCAAATTCTGAGACGGAGTACGTGGTACATGTCACAAGTCACTGAACCTCTCTATTCGTAAATTCTTAAATTTAAATGTATTTCTTGTATCGTTTATTACTTGATGGTGCATCACCCTAACGGGTCAAGAGCCGCCCACGGCATTTCCTTCCTCATTACTGTCCCTTACGCCTCTCGACATACACATTTACGCCTACAAGCAGTATAGTACTACTCATGTCAGGGTAGCAGTTGGCAACTTCATTTGTGCAGACTGGAGGCGGTTTCCAGTTGGGGAGATACCTGGTGACGGAGAAACCCTGGAAAGACGGCCTGAATGTGGGCGGCGGTTCTCTCATTCCAGCGAGGATCAGCGCCACATCTCGGGATGTAACGGCTTGGCAGCACGTACTTTTTTCTTTCTCGTCATACGACGTCTTTGCGAAGTAAAGAGAAAGAATTTTATTTAAAAAATTGGCGCAATTTTCGAAAGAAAATACTACGAACGTCCGTCTGTGTGCCTGTGGTCAACGCTATCCCATAAACCATTCAGAAGATTTTCTCCAAAATTTACATTCCCCCATCGATCTGAGCGAACTGAGGAACCTGCGAGTTTGAAAGGGATATATTAATTTCGGGGTACTTTATATAAAATATCGACATTTTCAAACTTTTTTCAAAAATGGCTCCCAATTTTTTTTCCCCTCCATTGAGCAAAAGTACGGTTAAAAATGGCGCACGTCTCGTTTAATGGCGTCTTGTTTGTCGAAAATTGCGAATGTTACAAACATTGGAGGAAGTATGTGCAGCACTAGTTCTTGTGTGTTCCAGTTGTCGGGTGCGCGCGAGGCGGTGAGCCAGGAGCTGGCGCGCCTGGACCGCGCGGCGGACGGCTGCCTGGAGCAGGTGGGGCGCACGTTCGCCGAGGCGGCGGCGCGGCTGGAGGCGCGGCGGCTGGAGCTGGCGGCGGCCGTGGGCGCGGCGCGCGACGAGAAGCGGCGCGTGCTCGAGGAGCAGCTCGCGCTCATCGACGCCGAGAAGAGCAAGGTGAGACCTGCCCACTTACCCTCGCGCCCACCCACCATCACTCGCTCCGCCCACACCATCACCACCTTCGCCACCATTCATCCACCGCATCCCATCCCGCCCCATCCACCTACCATAACCCGATCACCCCATCTCATTCACTCACCCACCCATCCCACTCATCCAGGAGCAGCTCGCGCTCATCGACGCCGAGAAGAACAAGGTGAGACCCACCCACTTACCTCGTGCCCACTCACCATCACTCCCTTCACCCACATAAGCACCATCGCCACCATCCACCTACCCTATCCCACACCGCCCCATCCCACTCACCCCACCCCACCCCTTCCCACTCACTCACCCACCCCATCCCATCCCACTCACTCACCCACCCCATCCCACACATCCACCCCATCCCTCCCACCAACCCTGCCACCCCACCCTATCCTATTACGCCCATCTCAACACACTACACTCACCCCAACCAGCCTCACACCACGACCCCCAGCCACTGAACCTACACCACCATCACCATGCAAATGTTATAAAAATTGCGCCACCACCCAACCCACATATACCACTCACTCCACCTGCACCACCACCCCACCTACACTACTACCACCCAACGCACATTCTCCACCCATCACCATCCACACCACCACAGTGCGCGTGCAGTGCGAGGCTCCTCTATGGGCCACTTCTCACAGAGCCACTCGGCGGCCCCGGAGTCTGTAGATTCAAAGAGTAGCGCATCCCTTTTCGCCGATCATTCCATTTTATATACAGTTGTTAGTTAGTTGCCCGCTGAATGTGGCTCAAAGTCAGCTTTACCACTGTTTCTGCAGAAACTCTGACCGGGAGGGCATAGGGTGCGAGTCCCCACAGTGGGTGATTTTCGACACTAGCTGTTATAGTAGGTCGAAATCAGCGGCTTTCTGGAGGAGAATTCTGGCGAACGGCAGCTCTCGTCGATATTTTTCCGAGTTTTCTCCGATCAATACCAGGCGAAGGCCGGAGCAGAACCCTAACAAAAAGGGCTATGAACCGCGCGCGATTTTTTCCTCTTTCTTGTTTTCTCCTCTCCCCTTCCATAAAATACACTTGGCACTACACTATCACATATGTCGGGTATAAAGGAAATGAATACAAATATATTTCATCAAAGTGCATAAAGAATGAATATTCGCCTACGTGCTCCATGAATATGTTGAACAGATGAATTGGTCCAGGTTGAATAATTGAAAGAATTTCTTCATGACCAACATGACAGATGGCGCAAACATCAAGTCCAGGAGCATATGCCGTATTGAAACTTACCATTTTCTGGCTTTTTACTCTCAAATTAGCAATTTTAAATTCTATCTATTAATTTTTATTTTTCGGGGGCCCTGAAATAGGGGTAACTTTTAGGCTAGGGTTCATTAACCCCACACTGATTATTATTTATGCTATTTGGGCTGCAGCACTAAATCATTCCGTTCTTCTCGCGGTGGTTGTGTTTGAAGGGGCACGGCGTTGTTGAATAGCTTCATGTGAAAGAGCCCTCTGTCCACATCCAGCTCCAACGGTTCCTCCTACGGATGCTGCTGCTTTGTCCTGCCCAGCATCTATTCACATTCATTTATCCCCCACGTGGTGTGTCCCAGCGATCCAACCATGCTACGGTAGCCCAACATTCAGATCTCCATCTCCCTTGTGCTCAACAACTGTACAACTCTAGGTCCAACTCAGTATCAGACCAGGTATATCCAGCCACCATTCAGTCATCCCTCCAGCTCATCATTAGTCCGTTTAACGCAACATACACCCGCTTTAGTATCACAGCGTAAGACGCTCACCTCTGGCGAACCAAGGATTCTGTCCTGCTCCTTCTAGTTCAGCATTCGGTCTTTTGGTGTAGCCCAACATCCAGTGCTTTTCTGTTAAATTCCGTTCAATTTTAGCCATTCTTCCGTGCACCCTTAATGCTATTTAGCCTTGAAGCAGATTAGATCAGCTCAAGTGCGACAGTTCGAATCATACTACCTCTTCTTATGCCTGCTTCCCTTATTGATTGTTTGTTTCTCGTACCGTTTGTTTACCCAAGTAAATACCCCTCCGGTTGGCTCACATTTCCTAATAATAAAAAAATTATACCAAAAATAAATATTTCTGAAACACACTGCTTATACTATTTCTTGCAAAGATAGAATTCCCAGATTTTGAAAGATAATGTAAGAAAATCTCTGTTTCAAGAGGAGAGACTTTGTACTTGGAGCAAGGTAAAGAAGTTTGAATTACTCTCCTAATGAAGTTATGTATCGAACATTAGAAGAAATGCATACATATGTCATGGGTTTATGTTAATTTATCGTTGCAAGAAAGAAAGACTTGAGTAAAGCTACGAACTAAATTATAAATACAAAAAAATGCAGTATTTAGTCCATAAAGATCATAAACTAGAGATAACACTTCGTTATTGTAATAGAGGATTTAGTTTGCTTATTCCTACTCATCGGTTGAAGAAAATTCACTGCTTCGACGATCACAATCGCTATCACAGTACGCGAAGAAACCGGTTGACGTTATCTGCACTTCGCAGAGGCAGTTTTAATGGGATTGTGAAAAAAATCTACTAATTCCCATGGATGTCAGTGGTTTTGCTTCATCAGCGTCTGTTATTCAAACGAAAATTTGATATGTTGTGTTAGAGGCAAAAGTATTAGCGAAGGGCGTTTCCACGCTGTCCAGCTCTGTGCGTAGGGAGGTAGACGAAGCTCCCGTCGCGTATCGTGATAAAATTCACAACCATCTTGAAAACGTTTCACACTTGATGTATTGCGGAACTGAGAGCGATCCTGACTTATTTATAGCCTTCACAGTATCGCAGTTGTTTCACGGCCCTCTTTTGGCTTGTAAGTCTGACGGAGGTCCGTATGAGCAGAGTAATTTTTTCGCGTGTCGTCATGGACTTTGCACGTGCACTGGGAATAGCCCGCGGTGCTTAGTATTCTATGGCCCATGGGCGCCTGCTCACAAAGGAAGTGCGGATAGGCGTTTTGGAGGAGGCTTTGCACGTGCGCGCGACGGCCGCCGCCCCTGGGGCTGCTTGTCCTCGACTCGGCCGCTCCCGGCCTCGCGCTGCCTCGGCGCGGACAGCGTCATGGGCGCAATGTTTCTCGCCCTCCCCCCTTCTCTCTCTTTCCCTCCCTCCCTCCTTCTCTCTCCTGTATCTCCTTCCATTCCTTTTCTCTCGCGCTCTCTCTCCTGATTCTCATTTCATTCCTTATTTATCTCTCGCACGCTTTCTGTCTCCTCTATCTCCTTTCAGTCCTCTCTCTCTCTTCTGAAACTCCATTCTTTCTTTATCTCTCGTGCACTTTCTCTCTCCTGTATCTCCTTTCAGTCCTTCTCGCTTTCTCTCCCTCCTTTCATTCCTTCTCTCTCCTCTTGTTCTCTATCCTATCTGCTGTCTCTCTTTTCTCTTTATTCTCTCTCTCTCTCTCTCTCTTTCCTCTTTCTGACTTCATCTCTATTCGGCTTCTGTCGCGCACTTACTATTGTTACCATTTCTAAAGCTGCAAGTGTTCTGTCTATTCACAGTGTTTCTCTACTGTTCAACAATCAGTTTTTCCTTGGAAATAACAAAACGTTGTGTGGAATTCCCGAAATACTTAAAAAATTATTTGTTTACCAACTGAATACGCGGTGTCAAAATTTTATTTCTTTTGACTGTTGTAATTGTTTATAATCTTGTGTTATTCAGTGGAATTGCTTTTGCATCTTGCATGAAAAATCTATCAGAATCCTTTATTAATAATACTACATTTTAACACTTGATGTTTTGAACCTTCGTAATTTAAATTCTCCACGTAGAAAATTACACAACGTTATAGTATGGGCTGTTTACCAAAAATGGCTTCTTAGTCTGACGGGCTTTTGAGGCTGGAGAGTTCTTCGCCCACGCAGCGTACTTGCATAAAAACGTACAAGTGCATGCGCATCCGCCTGCACAAGTGCGCTCAACACCCCTCCCACAGCGCGCAAACAAGGACGCGTCCAATCGTAAAAATCCTCGCAACAATCAGTTGATCTCATCGCTTACTGTTAGTGTATTATGACGTAGGAGAGCACGCACCGGCCAGAAACTCATTCCGATTGTTTCGCTGCGTGACGCAGATTTACTCAAGTTGGCGCTTGGGGTTCACTCGTGTGCGTTGGCGCCCCTCCTGCCTTGGGGACGTGTTTACTGCGCGTCAAATGGGACCTTTTATGTTTCCTCCTGTATTATACGAACGTGCAGTCGCAAGTTGTTACGTCAGTGATGGGGCATAAACCGCTTTAGTATGCCTATTCGCCATGGACCATCTTTTACCCGTTTTGGGATAGTCACTAGGGGACTTTGGATGACTGCTCAACCTCGTTGCCAAGACGAGACTCTAGTCATCAAGTAGCCTTGGCTTTAATTTTTCAACGTTTTATATCTACTCTTCGATAAACACTGTAAATAATATTTGAAGTAGTGGGGCTAAGACAGCATGTCCTCTCTTTCCTTTATAATGATTATGTAATACTATTTATACCACAATTTCTCTTCGAATTAACACATCTCGGTCATCATTTTTTGTAAAACTCATTACAAATCGTAGAACATTTTGTGAGCAAACTCAATATTTTCAAGCAAATATCACCACATATTTGACGATTATAACTGCTTTTCATAGAGCTAAGTCCTGTCAGAACAATGAGATGAAACTTACAGAAATTC
The DNA here is from genome assembly GCA_031308135.1 of Acheta domesticus. Lineage (NCBI taxonomy): Eukaryota > Metazoa > Arthropoda > Insecta > Orthoptera > Gryllidae > Acheta > Acheta domesticus. Next base: position 98,759,246 of record JAHLJT010003656.1, on the reverse strand, counting down.
GCTAACTCGCGACGCGGAATACCATTGCCGAATTCCAGTCTAAAATTCCTTAAATGCTAGCAATTTTTATTTAATATGCTTCAATTTGGTTTTAAATAATTTCTAAAAGAATAATTTGTAAACGTATAAGAAAAGCCTGAATCTAAGAAACGAACAAAGAAATATGAAATAACATACACATTCTAACTTACGTAACATCCAACTGCCTCAAACCACCTCTACAAGTACGTTCACAAAGCGTAGTATTTTCGGAGCGGGCGACTTAGTTTGACGCCAAATTACTCAAAAAATTCTCATATTTTCCAAAAATTTAACATGACGTTATTTGAAGATCTGTTTTTGATGAACTCATTTCATTAAGAAAAAAATTGTATTTTCTCAATTGTATTTGTAGGAAGACGCCGAAAAAAATGTGATTTTTTTTTATTTTATTTTTGAAAAATCAGCATTTCAACGAACATGAGACTTGCACCATTCTTTAAAGGGTCCCTAAAGGTCTACATTTAATACAAAAAAATGTTTTTGGAAAAAAATGGTTTAAAGAATAGAAAAATGACTTATTTTGACACAACATTTTGCAAAAAATCCTAATGTTTTAAAAAAATTGAACATGACATTTTTGTAGATGTTTCTCATGAAAACATTTTTTTAAGACAAAATGTTTATCTGAATAATTGTAGTTGTAGGAAGCCGCCGAAAAAATGTTCAACTTCAGCAATTTTCGAAAAATCAGGATTTTTAATGAACGAGACCTGTGCCATTGTCTTAAACCTTCCCACTATCCAATAACAAAGTTTAATCAAAAACGTTGGAGCTATTTTTTTGAAACTTTTGGAAACGGCCGAGGGGCTACATGTAAAGTGCCCCCCCCCCCCAATTAAAATATTGGCTTCAAATTCAAGGGGCCGCGACATCAGCCACATCGATGAGGGAGTATCAATTTTGGAGAAAATCGGCTGAACGGTTTGGCCCTTAGCTTTGTTCACAGCCGGACGGTTTTGCCGTCAGTCGATTTTTCGGTATCAAAGTCCCACGAAACATGGATTCTGGCTACACATGCTTGTTAGAGGATGTTATTTTTTCTAAATTTAGCAGTTTGATTTATCCACTTATTCGTTACCAGGGCCCTGTAACAAGAATTTTTCTGCCGAAAATTCGCCGTTTTTTCGCGCAGCGTGACATAAGTTTCTCTCTACCGCGGTAGCGGTAGCGTAGTAAAAATAGTGATCAGAGCAGCCGACTGCAACAGTTCTCTTTTCGCCACCGCTGGGACTCGAATCCTCGGACCTCCCGGTCCACGATGCTGCAGAGGTTATGATGTTGCCACTGAGCCATCGTAGCGGATCGTACATGTGTGGTGGCGGCCTTATTACACAATATTAAAACATTTATCATTTGTTATTGGTTTGACTGTTGTAAAGCTTGCCGTAAATTATAAGATGTAACTTAAAATGCACTGTGGAAGCGACATGTTTATGCACGCGAGGAATAATTGAGTCCTTGCGACGCTTCAGCCGCAATGATGGCTGCTATTTGTTACGGTCTATCTTTAGCTGCGTTGGGGAATTGCTAGCCTTGCTCCACTTTGTTGGACGCATCCATTCTATAGTTATTACTGGTAATAACATGTGTTAAAACTACTTCACGGATGTAAACTAAAAATATTCGTGGATTTCATTTACGGGTATTTCAATTTTGTTTTTAAAGAGTTATAAGCGGGGCTCGGACATGTCACTTCTCGTTGATGCATTGTAGACGTAGCTTACTTGTAAATAAATGTTGATCATGACATACAGATGATAGAAATGTATAGTTATTGGGTAATTTTTTGTTATTTTTCAATTTTTAGGTCGTTTTATGGACATTTGCGACATTTTTGTCATTTTTAAGCATTTCCTTTTCTTTTCGTGTTTTTTGTTACTGAATGTTTCATGAATTTACAATGACACACTAAAACTAAGTTTTAAAAGTGGATAATTTTGTACTCAAAGAAGACTCAATTTGTGACATTGTCATTAGTCTCTCACTTCAGCAGAAATCGAGCAACAAAACGGGGTTAAATAGGGAAGAATGGAACTTTGTATACAATAGTATTTTTATCCCTTCATTGTGTAGACCTACGTGATTAAGTGTAAGGAACTTACATATTTTGTGAATAGAAATGTATATGAATTAAAATGTTGCTAATAGGATTATTGTTTACGTATTTGGAGAAAAATAAAACAACAATGCACTTGTTTTTTCAGTCAATAATATTTCAAAGCGTGTACTGTGCTTTCCTCTCGCTCTCTTTTGCTCTCACTCTCTCTTTCTCTCTCTTTTGACTTGGAAATACGACGATACAACATTTTCAGTAAATATATCGACTGTAATTCGAAAATTTCCAAATTGAACCTTTAAAAGTAAAATATATTGTCTCTGTGAATGCAAAATCTACCCATTGCATTTTTGCTGGACAAACGAAAGTAAGCAGCCGGCTTGCATGGGATGTTTGAAATCGTCCTCTCTGTATTTCCAAACATAAAGATATTATTAAAAAATGAATCATTTTAGTACATTGAATATTATCGACCTGTACAATATAACTAAATCTCTGTAAGTGAGTTTCATTTTTCCATGGTTTCTAACTCCGCAGTTTGAATAAATTTGCTCTTCTTTTCTCTGTGGAATTAGCGAACTGTTTTCGACAGAACTGTGCTGTGCGGAGCGCGGGCTTTGGAGTTAAAAGGACACGATTGTTTTAAAATTCGACAACACATGACATTTCCCAGCCCATAAGGATGCAGCATCGGCAAGAAAACATCGATGTTAATAATACGTAGAGAGTGGTCTCGTTGATTAATTTTTAATTGAGATATATCTGGCAAAGCAAAATAAAAAATTCATCAGTACAATTCGAAAATAATACAGGCTTCTTTATTGCCGAAAACTCTGTATTTTATTTATTTTTCATCCTTGGTCGCTTTGATCTGAAGAATATTGAATTTACGGATAACTGAAAATTATTATTGAATTTTGTTATGTCGGAAAATGTTAGAAAATTGTTTGTTATGTTAGAAAATATTGAACACAATGTCGATGTTAAAAAACATCGGCTTCAAATATCGATGTTAAATACATCGATGATTTTATAAAAAATCATCGTTGTTTTGAAATCACCAGCATCGATGTCGCATTCCTAACTACGACACGACTATTTTGAAATCCGACAACACATTACAGTTCCCTTACTGAAGGGAGTCTGCCCTGTGCCGTTCACTTCGAGGTACGGATGGGCAATTTAATCGCAATTAATACAACAATCTATTAATTTTTCCGATTTTTAGGTCAATTATTTTAATCCAAATGTTATTTTTCAAGACGAACAAAATGTAAAAGTGCATCTCTACTTTTGAACTTTAGCACCCGAATTCCTCTGTTTTTCTTTTTCCAACTGCAAAACATACGAGAAGAAAAGACAAACATACGCGATTAATTTCATATTTAGTAAAACTAATAAAATGAAAAGTCACTATGTATGTTCTAATATGTTAGTGATGGTATTATATTCAATATGAAATAAGCAAGAGACAGAACGACCAATTTTCCTAGAATCGTCCGCAACCAAGAACATCATTATATTGCAATGATAGATGTTCCTGTTTCTAGAAATTCTACGACCATTTATATTTTAAGCTGAGTTATAGTCGTTCGTCTCATGAGTACGTGTGTGGCGTAAATATTATTTAAATAATGAATAAACAAATATTAATTAAATCGTGCCGTGCTTCTGCAAAAATGCCAAAAATTAACAGCGATGTATGGAAACATTTTCAAAAAGTGGAGCCAAAAGAAGTTGCTTGTAAAATGTGTAATGCAAAATTGACAATTTGTATTAACACCACAAACTTTTGGAAACACTTATTGACTTATAATATTCGAAAACCGAATTATATTATAAATATAATAATTCGAATATAGAATACAAGATATATACAATTTTACGCATTATTTAAAACATGGGAAAAATTGCTGTTAATTTTTGGCATTTTTGTAGAAGCATGGCATGATTTAACTCATATTTGTTTATTCTCTATTTAAATAATATTCATTCCACACACGTACTCATGAGACAAACGACTGTAACTCAGTTGAAAATGAAAAAACATTTGAAAAATGAATTGGAACGATTAATCGATGTATCTTAATCTAATAAAAAATAATCGATTAGACATTAATCGATTGTTATTCAATAATTGCCCTTCACTATTGCGAGGGCTCCGCCATCCGCATCCTGCGTCCCACGTGCCTGGTCGGCGGAGGCGAAGCGTCACCGCCCGCACCGGAGGCCTCGCGGCCGCCTCGCCGCTTAACCTCCGTCGCCGGGTGGTGGTGCAATCTGGCCGGCGCGGCGCCTGACCCCGGCCCGGGGCCGCCTGTCGGGGCGCGGCTGCGCGACAATAATTGGTTAGCGGCTGTCTAGAAGTCTGCTGATGGGCAGTGCGTTTCTCAACGCGTGATTGTTCATTTGGTCTTTGCAACTGAACGGTGTTTTTTTGTTTCTCCTCCGGATGTATGATGAGACAGATTTGCGAGCAAATCTCTCCGGGTAAGGCAGATGCCTTTCTTGGGAGCCTTGGCCCTATGATTTGAAATAATGTAGAAACATGCATGAGAACGAAGTGATTGTATGGAAAGAAAGGACGCAGTTATATCTGGAAAGACATGCTATTAAAACCGCTGAAGCGGAAATTATTCGTTTGACAATATATATTAACAGTAACTACACACTTAAACAATTAGTCCACTACTAAAATGTACTTGGGCTATAATACAGCAACTTGATTGAATCATCTCATTACAAACAACGTGGCCATCATAAATCTTAGATTCTTTCAATTAGGTTAGTTAATCACCTACCAAGTTGTTTTCGTTGTTATCAAACATTCTGTCCCGTGTTGTCCCTAACGTTTCTTTATGTTGTAAGGAGATGGATTTTTTTGTTTGCTTTTTGTCCCAAATGATTTATTTACAACAAGCGAAATTCGCTTATGTATCTATGTACAAAACACTCTGATTTTGCAGACGAATTTGTTGAGCATTTTGAGACAATATTGTGCCTACATCTCTTTCCCTCGTCTGTCATGTCACAATTTATCTAACATCTTCCCTCTCTTACCCCCATTACTCTCTTTCATTTTCTTCTTTAATCTCCATCTTCTCTCACTCCTCTGTTTCTTACTGCAGTCTCGCCTTACCTTGCAGGTAAATGTTGCATATAGGAAAGATATTCACTCTTTGAGAAGTGATGAGAATAAACAAGTAAAATTAATCCATTGAGTATCAAACAATCGTGTGTGAAGGACCGATGTTTATATTTGTATCTCTATGAACTCATATTTATTTCTCGTCTTAAGCATGAGTCAACCGCCCGAACCTCCGAACTGCTAGTTGATGTAAGTATGTCTGATGTTCGGACATAATTACATCAACTAGCGTACCCGTGCAACTCTCGCATGTTGTACTGCGATTTTTCTAACTTTGCCCCTCAAGGTCCGTCTTCACAATGGAATATGTCACGGTACTTCGCGACGTTCTCAGTCGTGCCGCCAGGTATCGCATGATCGCGTCCGTATCAAGCAGTGCTTGCGATCACGCGACTCCTAGCGGCGCGACGGAGAAAGATGCGAAATGACGTTAGATATTCCGTAGTGGCCATAAGGGCCTGAGGGGCACTTGGAAAATTCGCACTATAAACCGCACACCTGTGCAATTCAACGATTCTTTGAGGCTTTTAACCCCCAAGCTTCCATGTTTTAAGGGCCTGGATCGCTTAGTTTTGAAGTTGCATAACTGTATAGATTTTAACACTGCTGCACGAGTGTTGGGGGTTGCATTTGACATGATAATTATATTTTTTTAACAAATCCTTCATATGTTTTAAGGTAAAACGCAATACGTCAAATTTCAGTGAAATTCTCTTTCTTTAGATACCTCATTTATAAAGATTGGTTGCGTGTGATAGCCGCAAAAGTCGTCTATACTACTGAAGGAGGGGATTAGTGATGATCATACTTTTTTCCCCTTCGAACAGGCTACTTAGGACCACGCAGGCATGCTGGGTCTGCAATTCATTAGGAGGGATCATCATTACGCTGAATCCGAGTTTTACTGCCCAGGGTTGTTAGCCCTGGGGGTATGAAAGATGAATGATGATGCTAGTGAGGGGTGAAAGGAGATACATAAAGACGTACACAAATGCACCCTGCCGAGGCGGGACTCGAACCTGCGAACCTGCAGTCCGAGATCGCCACGACATTTCTGCTTTAGCGATCTCCGCTACGGGGCCGGAACTGTTTTTATTTATTTTTGAATGTTTAGAAAAATATGTTGTTGTTTTTTAAACAAAAAACTACGTTGTCTCCCCAGCGCGTAGGCGTTGTCTTAAAGTGCGCCCGGTTGGGTGCGTGCGCGACGTGTTCGCAGGTGGAGCGCGAGTGCGAGGGGCTGCAGTACCAGGTGGAGGTGCGCAACATCACGCAGCGTATCGCTGGCCTAGGCGACAAGCTGGAGGCGGCGGCGCAGCTGAGCGAGCCGCGCGAGAACGCCTTCCTGGCCGTGGACTTCGCGCACGACGACAGCCCCGCGCGCCTGCAGGCGGCGCTCGCCTCCATGGGCCGCGTGCGCTCCTCCACCTCCTTCCCCGCGCTCTGCTCCGTGAGTACATGCGTTCTATACTGCCATTTTCGTAACTTTGCCCCTGACAGGAATCACCTGTAGACGGTTTTATCCAATCGGGAGCTTGAACGTCACCATAGTGACGTCACTGTAGCGAAATGTAAGCTCCCGATTGGATGGCAGCGAAACAGCTGATTTCTGTCAGGGACAAAGTTTCGAAAATCGCAGTATAAACATGCGACATCCTTGGCGACAGTTTTTTATGGAAACATCCGTATTTTAAACATCGATGATAAGAATTTTAGACATAATGTGCTAGGGATGCGACATCCTTGTCGATGTTTTTTTATGGAAACATTCATGTTTTAAATATCGATCCTAAGAATTTTAAACATATTATGCTAGGGATGCGACGTCAATGTCGATGTTTTCGAAACTTCGAGATTTTGTGTGGAATATTCAAAGTTAAAGCCGATATTTTTTTATATTGTGTTTATTAATGCGGTGTTCTCGATATTTTTATATATTCTTTGTAAATGAAAAATTCCCATAATCACAATTTTGTACCAGTGAAAATATGGCAATCATACCACTGTCAGTATACGTGTTCGAACAAACGAACGGTGTTTGCAATATATTCATCAAACGGGCTGTCTCTCGCCCAAGATGACCCCGATATACTCTTAGTATTTCCTGTCTTTCCTCGCATTTCGTACTAAGGTGGTTAACACATGCCCGTGGGGAATGTTCCCCTCCCCCTTCTTTCCGTGCCATTGTTCGGCGAACTGAACTTCATCCTACCCTTGAGATGAACGTCTTCTTAGTGAACATCGTCTTACCCTTTCCTTGAACGATCAGAGTTACTTCTACCCATGGATTTTACTATTTTTTTTACTTTTTAGTGATACAACTTAATTATAAATTAATAAACTTGGCCACTGTCAAAGGAAATTCTGTTGCGCCCGATTTTATTTTCAGAGGTTATTAAACCAACTCTAAAACATCGATGCTTCAAATGATGGTTTTTAGTCGATGTATTAATTGGACATTGACTAAAAGCCATTTTGGACACTTAAATTAGCATCGATGTTTTGTTATCGATGTTGCGTCTCTAGTACATGCATGGTATTTCACGCATGCGTCATTGAGGCGAGGAGAAGGGTGAAGACCCAGGGGCGCCCAGAAGAAGGAGGCAGCTGGGGCAACTTGCCCCAGGCGCCATCAAAATTGGGACCCCGAATTTTTTTCAGACAAAACAAATAAAACATCATCTTTGGATTAATACGAAAAATCTCCCAAGTTATGCTATCAATTTAATTTGTAATAATTACACAATATTTACGATATATTATTGTTGTACTTATGTCGTGGTGGTAATGTACTGTTGATTTTAGTGATGTAAAATCTAAGAATAATATTTGTTTCAAAATAAGTTATAGTTCAATAATTATATAGTTCGTGATTAACGTAATATAATTTTAATTTCAAAACTTATAAATGAATTTTATTTTAACTGAAATGTTACTGCTTGTTATTTTCTTCGATATGCAACTCGATATACTCTGCGTAACTTCTCTGGATAGAGAGGGACGTGATTACGAGGGAAATATGGAAACTGTTGAATGGCGTTATATTTTCTTTTGTGAGGGCAAAATGAACATTTTACAAACCGAGTCAAATTAGCATCAGTGAATATTGTTTGAATCATTAAAATTAGAATCTATAAAATATAGTCTTGGATGTCCTACGGGCGTTAACAGGTTGTAATGATCCAACGGCGACTAAAGCTCCAGGCTTGGTTTCGTTCATAAATGACGACTCTGTTTTCACGTAAGCCGTGGCGAAACCAGAATTTTTCAATGGACATTTATAGGGGTATACCAGCCAACTATTATTTTTTTCTTGTAAATAATCTTTCATTTCACAAAGAAGGCGACAACTCACCACATTCGGCTAAAAAGAGAGAACTGCTTAGTAATATTCAAAGCGGCATCCCACAAGGCTTTTGTTTGGAATTGGGCGTTTAGCTGACGCAGCGGCTAAACATCAGCCGGCTGCAGAGCTGTGACCCGGTTACGCTAAAGTAAACAAACACTGCGGAGGTCGCTGCTGCTTCAATAAAGCTCGCTGTGAGATTTGTGTGTTTCTTTACGACTGGCCGAAGCCCGCTCGAACGCATGTACACACTTCGTCAGGATGTGCCTGACGAGAGGAGCCCAAAGGTGGCTTTGTTGAGGCTAACTGAGGAAAACGAGTTGGCTTTGGATCTTGTACGTGGCGAAAAGTCTTTGTGCTACAAACTCACTGAAAGAAATGTTTGTTGTGTCGTTGATTTTCTCATTCAAAGATTATGAAAGGGTCTCATACCTTTGACAAAGAATACTCAACTTTATAACATTTTATTGGCAACACATTATGACTGATCGTACGTTGCAGTCGACGTCGCATTGGAAGCCTTTGATGCACGAATGATCTTCCAATAAAGCTGTTCTTTCAAAAGGTCTAATAAACAGCCAGACAAAGCCTCTCTGAAGGACGACACTATTGACGATTGGCCCTACACCAATTTTCTTTTTCCGTGTGTATGTGTTTTAAAGGGTGTTCTACGCGCTTATGCTACGTTTCAAAACTTCATCGCGGCTTCAGTGCATCAGGTTCGTGCGAAAAGTAGAGTGGTGATTGATCCATTGATTTTTCTCATGTAGTCGGGAACGAAATTTAATTTAATGGTACCTGCATTTTTACCGGTAAAAGAGCATATCTCAAAGCTTAATTAATAAAAGTTTTTGTAGCTTTAAATGTTTCTCTCCCTTTATTTCTGCATTTTGAATATCTCAGAAGACTAACAATATTATTTATTTTCGTTCCAAATCTCGTCTCCGCTTCGAGTAATTACGTAATCCTTTCGAACGAGCAAAAAAACCTCTTAACCAACTGGTATTTCTCAGAAAATAAATATTATTGTTTAGATGAAGCTTGATATTCGTTGCTAGCTCAGTCATGTTCGCGAAATGTAATTTGATCACAATTTGTATTTTCTTGTTGGCTCTCAGAAGGCTTTTGTTTTGTGTTAATGTAGTTGAAAGTTCTGCAGAGAAGCAAAGTAGAAAATGGAGAGTGTTATTGATAAAAATATGGCAAGAATAATCGTCTCTAATAATGTTGGTTTTGCTGAATCGGTCCAGGGCACTCGAGTTTCTTCTCATTCTGTACTTCAACGTAAATTACAATGCATTTTCCAATGATGGCTACAAATATTCCACAAGAGGATGAAACACAATTGTCTTTAGAAAGAAACAAACTAGTTTTGCTTTACATTAAAGCCCTTTGAATAATAGACTTGATGATCAATATTATGTACTTTTCGAAATGCGTCAAAATCTATTCAGTAAATAGTTAACATATTGTTTCTTATAAGCTTACACATTATGGAGGGCAGTACTTCATCATAATATGTAAAGGACAAAAGGGCTTATAAATTGAAATTGAAGGCCTGGGGTATTAAGGCAAAGCAAATAGATTTTTATTCTTTTTGTTTTGTTTTGAACCTATAGTGTAAATTTACATGTGTTATTAAGAGATAACAATACTAGGCCATAAAGATGATCAAATTGGCACAAAGTAATTCACAGTTTTATTTCTATTGACTTCATGACATTCATTAATCCCTGTGACCTAGTATTGTTATCTCCTAATACGATTTTAGGGGTAGAGGTGAAGAACATTCGTTTACGAACGTAATAAATACTCATTTTTGTACTTTTTGGGATATTACTTGGATCTCACGCGTGTGTTCCTCTTTCCGACGACGCCCGTATTCCTCTGCGTCCTGCCTCGTTATTCTCTCAATCTCTTCATCAAGGACCTCTTCGCGAGGCCGCCTGAACACCTCGCGTGAAGAAGTGCAAAGCAGCACGCATCCTGCATCGCCTGCTGGGCGAGCGTAATGCGAACGAACGCAGCGCCACGCATCGCGCGCGAGAGCCAAGGCGTGCGGGCGGGCGGGCGCGGCCTCCACGTGCGGTGGCGGCGAGCGGGTGGGTGGGGCAGGGAATTTTCCGGTTCACTCGCGCCCCGGGGAGGGCGGGGCGGGGCAAGCCTGTCTGTGGGAGCGCTCGCCGCCGCCGCCGCCGCCGCCGCCGCCGCCGCCGCCGCCGCCGCCGCCGCCGCCGCCGCCGCCGCCGCCGCCGCTGGGAATGGAGCCGCACCGGATGATGGGGATGCGCCTCCGTCTGTTGACAATGGCCCCCGCGAGGTAATCTGTTGCGGCGATGGCGGCGGCACTAGTGATGGTGAGGGCGGCGACGGCAGGGCAGTGGCGGCGACGATCGCTGTGAAGGCGTAGCTGGGGGTGGCGATGACAGTGGCTGTTGTGGCGGGGACGGATGGTGTGGTGGCGGGAGGAGGAGGCGGTTGTGGTGGGGATAGTGGAGGTGATGGTAGCGGCAGGGTGGCGGCGGCGGCGGCGATGGTGGCCGTGGAGGCGAAAGCGGAGATGGGGCTGTAGATGGCAGTGGCTGTTACGGCGTGGGCAATGACTTTAGTAGTTGGGGCGAGAACAGTGGTGGAGGTGATGGCAGTGGAGGCCGTGATGAGGGCAGGCCAGTGTGGGGTGGCGGTGGCGGTGGTGGTGACGGTGACTGGAGGTGGAGATGGATGTGGCGATGACAGTGGCTGTTGTAGCGGAGACGGGCGCTGTGTAGCAGGAACCGCGGAGGGCAGGGGGGGGAGGGGCACTCTCTGCTCCGAGGCGGATGAGGTGGTCTGGGCTTCACTTCTCGTGTTGAAGCCTCTTTATACAACTGGAGGTACTTTGAATGTTGCGCGTACAAAACTGCTTCTGATTTAGGACTCGTACGGTCCGGAGCGCAGTTTCGGTTACATGAGTAATTTTTGCTTGTCTCAAATGTTCTGGTAAAAAGACATACATAGTCGAATATTATAATAGACTAAGTTAGATTATGTACACTACGGGTATATAAATTATTCCCACACCAATCGATACCGCCAAAATCCCCACATCGAACTACATTTGTTATTAATAATGTCGATATCTCGGAAAGAACAAACAATATTGTTCTGATTACTTTGTAATTAGAAACTGAGGTGCTCAGAGGGAGGGTAGAGGGGCTCTGGGGCTTCATTTGTCCCAGAAGCTGGTGAAACATATTTTAAAATAATGTAGTTTTTATTAATTTTCTATACGAACGAAATACATTCAATGTATCAGATGTTTTCGTTATAAATAGTAAGTACACGTACTTTCTCGCCCGTACTTCACCCCAAATTACGCGAAAAGTACTCAAATTTTCGAAAATTGTACAGGACCTCATTTCAAAATCTATCCTTAAGGAATATATTTCATTAAGGGAAAAACTCTATCTTCATAATTGTAGTTGGAGGGAAGACGTCGATAACATTTGAATTTTTGCAATTTTCGAAAAATCGGAATTGTTACCGAAAATGAGACCTGCACCATTCTCTTAAACGTCCTTTGCACTATCCAACAACAAAATTTAATAAAAAAAGTGGAGCCATTTTTTGAAAATTTGGAAAATGACCCAGGGGTTCATGTAAAGTACCCCTCAAAATTAAAATATCGGTTTCAAATTCAAGGGGCCGCGACATCAGCTGGATCGATAGAGGAATATCAATTTTGGAGAAAATCGGCTGAACGGTTTAGCATATGACTAGCATTGGACTTACCAATGAATCGTAGTACGGAATAATGTTATACTCCCAATACCCAATGTCTTTGCACGTTGCCTCCAAACGAGAATAAAAACTGGTAATGTTGCCATTTCCAAATTGTAATCGCCATAAGAGAAACAAACTTGCAGGCATGGATGATGCGATTAGTTGGAATTAAGTACAGTTCCTTTTTACGCTTTTTTCCCTAAGATGCAGAAAAATGCACATAAAAGATCACATGTAAGCACGTTCTTCAGCCTTATCCTCTAATCGTAATATCATTTTCAATTGCTTCCGAAACTTCTATCACAACATCTTGTGCGACTACATTTGATTCTTCCCCGGATCTGCGTAACACTTCCATATTTTTGTCCCGTAAGTTTGGAAGAATTTAAAACTCCACAATTTTAGTCTGATTTGTGTGACTTCTGCAATTGCTCTATTAATCCTTTTGTATGCGATCTACATAAACATTAAAAGGCGGCTGTTTTGTATGTTTATGTGAATAGGGTTTTAGTTAAGTTTAATAAAAATAAATTGTTAGTCGCATTCATTTGAAAATCGTTATTTGCTTTCTTAAAAACGTAGATGTCAAAAGTTGAATATGGATGTACTTTCATTCTTTAGCATTACTCACGGATCTGGTTTTCTTCGTATTCACGTGAAGTTCTTCAAATTTAATAAGTGCCAAGGTAATACCGTACCTAGGTTTTTGCAAATTTATTATTAAAAATACGGCAACACTTCAAAGCAACATCATTATTTGACAGTTCTACCGCAATTCATGTGTTGCACAACAGTGTTGCCATCCTCTTGGAAGAGAATTATGGCATCGACCGAAAGTTGCGTTTGGGTACTGGGGTTTAATCAACGCTACTTACATATATCTATTTGGTTGACAATTGGTTAAATTCCTGCTCTACCCACTAAGATAGCAACGCTAAAACAAGCAAAAACACGTTTTTAGAAATTTCTTAGAATTTTCTGGCGGAATCCGAAAGCAAATTATCAGTTCCTCATCCGGAGACCGAGACGCGTCGAATGACACCTTCATATGTCTCGATTGGTGCACGGGAAGTGGTCTATCCTGTGAGTGACGGACACACGGGCGAACTTACGCACAAACAAGCGCGGATTTCTCAAATACTATAAAGCAGTGTTGTCAAGGTCGATGCCACGAGCGGGAGTCCGTGGCACGAGTGCCACGACGAAATCGCCCCTCCACGCAGTTCATACGCCAGAGACAGCGCCATCCCTATTGTAAACCGCGACAGCGTCATCCCCAACTATTCATGAACTATTGATAATAGTTCCCTTTCCCGACGCTAGTTGCGCAGAGAAGCTCGTGGCATGGCACGATGCCACAACGCGTGCCACTGCCACCAGTAGCAAACCTTGACACCACTGCTATAAAGGGATAGTTGTTAGGTACACGCATGTGACCGAGCAGTCCGTTGGACATGAGCTACGAGTCCGTGCGTGTAGGTGCGCAAGGGCGAGTGGGAGGGCCACGTGGTGAGGTGGGCGAGGGCGCACGTGTGCCTGCCTGGCGGCGGCCGCATGGGATATTGTCAATTTTACGTGGGAGAGCTCTCTTTGGGCTGCAGCCAGGCAATTGCCGCCCGCCCCGCGAGGGGATTTCCTCCTGACGCCCGCCCGCGGCGCGGCGCGGCGGTGGAGCGGAATTGGCATTCACTTGGCTTCCACATGGGGGAAGGGATAGTGCATGATTGCGGCATAAGCAGAGAACGGTTCCCGATGAGGAGATCCAATGCAAAACTCCGCCCAATTTTTTTTATGTGCAATATGTGTATGTGCTCCCGTTTTAATATGTTCAAAACAAATTTGGTAATTCAAAGCAAATTTCCAATTCATGTAACTGATCAGAATGAAAAAATAGAACTGGAATACAAAAGAATGGCCACTCGGAGTACGTGTGGTTAAAAATAAAGAGCTAAAGAGATTTACGTATGCGCTCGTTTTCGCCCGTTTCAATGCAATTTATTCTCTTTAACAATTTTTTTCCTCTGTGCGGATTCTCACTACATTTGCGTTTGTGTGAGAATTACGACGTAAGTGTACTAGTCTCTGCTGGAAGTCCAGGGTGCGTCCTATTACTTCGGAAGTGCTTGGATGTATGGGAGAGTTACAGAAGAGAATTACGAAGTACTTCGCGTAGTAATTAATACGGAGATGAATGGAGTTGTGGTTTTCGTCTAATATGTCTGTCTCATAACGTAAATTGCTGGAAGTGGTCACGCTGATAGAGTGAAATTGATCTGCATAGTAAATTTACTAATGGTTTTTCCGTGTACCTGAAGCTCATTTGCATTGAGAGTGGGGCAGTGCGTCACAACTAGATTAAGGTGCAATTACAGAACATCCCAGCGAGCAGGTTTCTATCTCCTTCTAAACGTAACCTAAATGTTCGCATTTTTTACAAAGACAAAAAAATGTCTATTGCCAATTTCCATTGTAGTAGAGGCCACTCCTCTGATAAAATGATGGCTGTATAAGTTTTGTATTTATAGATTTATATTCTTACATGTGCGATACCAACCACGCTTCCTCATCACCGGGAGAGATGGCTCAGTGCATCAACCTGATATTACTGCAGTCCCTCTGACTGGGAGGTCTTAGGTTCAAGTCCCGACGGCGGCAGCAGTTTCGACACTAGCTTGTCAGCTAGGTCGAAGGCTATTTAATTTTGACATCGGATATAGTGAACCAAAAGTGTTAGTCCCCAGAAGTTCAGTATAGCCGGAATGGACTATATATTACTATAAAATTGCACCAATGATAAATGTTTAATCTATCAGTTACGTTGGTCCTCATGTACGTATTTCCTTTTTTATTTCATTTCTTTCCCCTTCAGTCTTGTGCCGCACAATTTTCCTTCTTTTTACTTTCTCGTATACGTACGTATATATGGAGAAATATACGTAGTATAGAGCAACTTACGTAATATTGCGCGAAAATTCGGCGGATTTTCGGCAAAAAAAATTCTTTGCCGGGCCCTGATAACGAAAATAGGGATAAATCCGGTTGATAGATTAAGAAAAAAATCTTCTAACACGTGGTGGAGCCAGAATCCGTTTTGTGGGTTCTTATACCGAAAAACCAATTGACGGCGAAACGTCTGCCTGTCCTTCCGTCTGTGAACACCACTAGCGCCTAAACCATACGTAGAATGTTTTCCAAATTGAAGATACCCCTGTCGATGTGGCTAGAGTCGAAGCTTTGAGATTTTGAAAAACATTCTTTAAAATTTGGGGGTACCTTAGTGCAAGACCTTGGGACATTTTCAAAATTTTCTCAAAAACGGCTTCAGTTTTCTTTCTTTATTTTTTTTCTTCTTTCAAATCGTGTGTTCCCCTCCAGTTGTTGTGGCTTCCCTTTCGTCCTATGCGTCGCGTCGTGTGGAGCGGCGGCGCGGAGGCGGCGCTCCGCGGAGGAGGGCTGCTCGAGGCGTGCCTGCGCGTGGCGGGGGCGGCCGGAGCCATAAACGAGAGAGCGCTTCGCTTCCCGGCGAGCGCCTTCCTTCCCGCCTTCCCTCCCGCCCCGCCCCGCCCCGCCGGGCGCGTGGGAGTGCGCCGACCTGCCACCGCGCTCCTCTGCCGCCCCCGCGCCCTCTCTCGCACAGCTTTTGCCAACAAGGCCACACAACGCTCCCTCTCTCGTGTGGCCCGTTGTTCTTCGTTTCTCTTCCATGCAAGGGTAGATGTATTAAGGTGGCTCCACACATTCGGCACTGGCCGAGCAGCGAGCTCCTGCTCGCCCGATCCCGACCAGCTGATGTGTTCGGCGAATGTTCGCTCCCTTTGATGTGTCCAAAAGACCGACACGCGATGGATAGGGCGAACGCCGAATGTTCGTCACTCGGCAAATAGCAAGCGACCCATCCACATACTCGAGATTCGGCGAGCGGTTGCTCGCTGTTCGCCGAATAGCGAATGTGTGGAGCCACCTTTACTTTATCAGTTTAAGCAGTGCTTGGAGACCTCAATAATATTTTATATAATACTAGAGGTAACCCGTCAAAAATGACGGGACGACATCAAAGTCTCGTATTAATAATTGTATACAATGTGTAGGAAAACACAATTTCTTTAATACTACATTTAAGTTTTGTTTTTATTTAAATATTTTTTTATTATCAGTAATAGGTTCTCAAACTGCGGCCCTTTAGGGAATAGCGAAGTAATTTTAGGCTATTTTCGAAGATGGCACCAGGTAAAATTTTAGGCTATTTGCTTTTGATGCCAGGTCCCATGAAGGAATCCAATTAAGTTCCTCTTATATTTGTAATAGTCGTTTAGCCATATTGCATTCTCGCACAGGCATCCAACAGCCTGTTTATCGAAGATTATGTTCACTGTATTCTCAGACGTCTTCGCATTGCGTTTTTAGTTACGTTATGTATACTTATCTTTATGTAATGTATCTTTATAGTCTCAAATAATTTTATCTGTATCACAAATCTCAAATAATTTACTTGTCATTTTTTTTAAAATTATTGTTATTGTTGTTAATGCCTTATTTTACGTGGCGAAACTCGGGCCATCAGGCCCGCTCTTCCGCCTGACCACGTAAATTTCTACTACGCTCCTTTCTCCACCTAGCGGAGAAAGAAGGTATTATCTCGGGTAATACAAGGTATTACCTTGTATGCGAATTGTATTTCGTTTAAAAGTGTAGCAAAGCATTCTAAAAATTGAAGGTGATTACTATGCAAGAATTAGGTGATATTAGTGTTTTTTTTCTCCCGAGCCTCCTCACAAAAATCAATTTAGGGAAAGCCTATACGATATTGCCGTATTTTGCAAATTTAATGTCCATGTTTAATCCCAAACTCACTAAAACGGCGAAACCAAATTACGCGACGCAAAACTAACGTGTTCTACCAGATGTCGTTCAGGTAGCACAGTTATAGCGACTCGGTCCGTTTTTAATTTTTTATTGCTTGTGGAAACAAAAAAAGGGAATTCTTTCTTGCTGGAGTTGCCCATACTTCGATACAATCGCGAGGATGCAGGAAATTATGTTGTAGATTTTATTTTTAAATTACTAAAACTATATTATCATTAGGTAAAAACAAATGGTAGTCTATAAATGTTCCGCTACGCTATTTGGACATACCTAATTTGATATAAATTTATTTTTTAATGCCAAGACGTGTTCATCGTTTCATGTTCCCAAATTGATATCAAGAATGTACTGTAATTTAATCAGAACATGTAGAATTCCAGTCACTAATATGCGTTATCTGCCAAATAATAAAGATAACTACTATGCAGCCATTACGAACTACAGTAACTTCATTGATCTTATTGAACAATTCGATTATAGTTAAGAGACAAATAAAAGTCCCAATGGTAACCATATTGAAGAAAAGTTTTGTAATTTTCTCAAAAGTCTTGGGCTACTATACTAAATTCGTTTGCGATCAATGACATACTACCTCTTTCTGAATGGATTCCTTACCGATAAATTGCCAATTGTTTATTTTTCTATTTTTTATTAATTTATTTCCAAATCCCTATTTAGTTCTAGTGCTGGCCGTTGAAAATTACGAAATTTTGATAGTGGCCAGATACTCGACTCAGAAATGGTTAATCGATATTCTAACGCACTGAATATGTTTGAAACCAAAAAGGTCTTAAAAGGAACTAATTGACTCTACTTTATTGCTCTGCCAATAGTAACGTTTTCACCTTATTCTTTAAATATAAATTAAGGAAAAAAGTTTCGTTACAGTTGTTCATAAGGATTAAATTTTCCTGTCCACTAGCAGGCATAAGTTCCATGTTTTGCAAGTTTGAAGCAAGTGCGAAATCCCCAATTCTTATTTTTCAAATTTTGTGCTTGAAGTGATCGTTAATGGTGTCGTTGCTCTAGAATTAAATAACATAATTTTAAAATTAGAAAAGTCAAACAGCGGGTTTGAAAATTACCTTTTTCTTTTCAGTGATTCACATTCATTGGGTCTGCCTCATATTTCACCATGATACGAACCAGACCACTGCAACTAATTTATTCAGCGTTGAATTATGATTGCCAACGTTGTGCAGTACACAATTCCTGTTCGTCGATACTTGAAGCGGTGATCTTCTTCATTTTAGTCGTTAGGAACGCGAATTATCAAAAATTTTATTGCACTCGCATAAAATGTAAATTCATTTGAATATCACTGGCCGAATATTGCTGTTGGAAAGGGGTGCTTGAAGTTAATGCTGCCTACTTCCTGAGTGTGAAGCTTTCAAAAGACCTCGCAGTATTGGGATGAGCTCTACAGTTGAGACAGCTTTACGATTTATTTACACTTTCCGTTAGTATCAGTGTTTTTCTAAAACATGCATTTAGCGTCACATTCACTCTTATCCCTAAAGAAATTTATCAAGTAATCCTAAAATCAGCTAGTAGAATCCCCCAATATTTGTCTGAATATTTACCAATTTCACTAAGATGTGATATGACGCAGGGGGGTTTTAAAGCTTCATGTAAAATGTTGTCAGTTGTGGCTTTCCTCAATGGACTATACGACCATTTTATTATCTCCACTGCCTGACTTTTCTACTTCAACTATAACTCTACATACAAAATTGTGTCAAAAATTATTTTCAATGGCTGTGGAAGTTTTGATACAAAATCTTATTTTCTGAAATTGAAATATTCTAATTAACTCTTCACGTAGGTTGCTGCCGGTTAGGCAGAGTGTTCCTCTGGTTCCCATTAAAAACGTGATGGGAAAGGGCACTCGACTCTGCCGAGTGACGTGTCAATGACTTGCTCATTTGGTGTTTTGCACGCAGTGTATCCTTATGCTAGTGCTCAAGGAGAAAGCTGTGACGAGTCGATTAAAGGAAGTGCAGCGAGACGTAGTTAATGGCTAAATTGCAATGAGCGATTTCTTGTGACTCCGTACTTGACATAATATTAACTTAATGATAACACCCGTGCGTGATTCTAGCATAAACGAGCACCTTTAGTTTCGGACTGTAATCTCGTTTGAAATGCAGTACTCACTGCAGCCAGCAAGGCCATTTATAATTAACCAATAATTATTGGTATCGGTTGCTGCGTGTTGCATCTCCTATGGCGACGAAGGGTACCTAGACCTTTCTTAGTGCATGGTTCTAAGATGACTTGGTGATGCCTTCCACGTTTAGTGAAGGAAGAGAGAAATTATTTGTGTCATGGTGTTATTTACGCATTATTGTTAAATCGTGGACCGTTTTTTCTCTTTCTTTACACAAATTAACTTGAAGTTAACATAAGTGAAGTTATCTGAGGAAATGAAGGAAGAAGTTAACTCTGTACAGATCATTAATATTAAATTTGGAACAAATTGATGCCATTCATTTGTTTCCTTTTATTTTGCATTAATGTTTAGTGTAAGCCCTAGTGAAGCGTCGTACAAGCGGTCTAAAATATTTTAAGGCAATGTACACTATTGATAGAACAATGGGATATATACTTATGAGAATAAAATCCATATCTGTGCAGTTGCATATTATAGTGTGTAATTCACTGGTGGATTGTCAGGTCAAGAAATTGAAGTGCCACTTCACCTACAATGACCATGTATATATGTGGCAAAAAAATTAAGGCGCTTACAAATAACTATAGATTACGAAGCTAGAAGGAGGAGGGGACATTGTCATCCAATCGCGAGTTCCAGCACCAAAAAATTAAGTCGTAACGAATCGTACGTTTAAATGGTAGTATACCGCTTTTAAAAACCCTTAGTCTACTATCCCTCCTCCTTTCCTTCGACAATTATTTTACAGCAGCATCTTAAAGGCCTGACAACATAACGCGCGGACTCCTCGTAACTCGTGTACGGAAGTGAAACGTTTCAGGGTCTTCACCGAAAATCTTACTTGTTTGTGCCATAGTTTGCGGTTTTCAGCGATATCACATAACGATTTCTGTGGTAATCATAACGCTTTTGGTTAGAAAGTAAAGTGCCTGAGCCAAACTTTTCACGCATGTTGAAGCCATTACGTGTTCGTTCAGACCTTCGAATAATGCTCTTTAGATTGCAGCACAACCCATGACGTAGATCTGACAGTTTATATTCCCATCACAAGAAGCCTATGTACTTGTGCGATTCACAGCAGTACGTCCAACGTACGAAATTGCTTTTGAATATAATGTTAGATGAAAATCACGATTGTTTCCTTATAAATTTGAATAAAAACATTTGGAATTATATTGGTACTAGGAAAACCCGGGCTAGACGTTCTTCTGCCCTTCATCTCCCTTTTCCCCCTCCCATCACCCTCCCACTGTTTTCTCCTCCCTCTCTCACCCTGTCCATGTCTGTCTGTCTCTGCCGTTCTCTGTCCTCATTCACATTTAATTGCAGATTCTGCACATCTTGAGCAGATGAGGTAATATCGGAAAGCGCCGGACCAGCAAAAATGTAATAGAATATTCAGAAGGGTTCATTCTCTAGATTGCGACGTGGGAAACGTTTCTTTGAGGCGCCTCGAAATTTTGTTTTTTAAGACCACAGAACGCATAGTTTAGGAATTATTTAACGATAGATTCGATATGTGCTGCCGAATGTGTTGCAGGTTGTATTTTACGTAAATATTTGTTTTGTTTTACAGCGCCGTGTTGTGGAGTTACAACAGATTTAACAGCACCTAAACACTTCTCGGTGAAAAAACATGTAGAAGTGCCAACTTTCATGGTTTTCACAGTGTCGGAGTTTAGCTCTTACACACATACACGGGGGGCATGTATGTGTGTGTGTGTGTGTGTGTGTGAGAGAGAGAGAGAGAGAGAGAGAGAGAGAGGGAAATAATGTATATTACATTAGCAAACTGCTGCTTAGAAGTGGACAACTATTTTATGAGGAAACTCATGAGTAGAATTTTTCTAGAAGTTGGTGTTGTGTGTAAAGGTGCGCGTGGAGGGCGGGCCGGCGGTGACGCGTCTGGAGGCGCGCCTCACGCTGTCCACGGTGGACATACCACGGCCTGCCGCGCTCGTCGGGCGGCGACCCGGTGACGGCGGAGGCCTGCCCGTGGCCGCGGGCGTGGACGCGCCGCCCTGCTCCGTCGACGACCGCGACGACGGCACCTACACCGTCCGCTTCCGCCCGCCCGCGCCCGGCCGCTACGCCGGTCAAGGTGCGTGTGCGCCCTCGGCCCGCCTTCTTGGTGGCGCGTTAGCCTCGGGACCTCTCCTCTACCTCTCTCTCTCTCCTCCTTCCTCACCTCTTATACCTCCCCTCCTCACCACTTCTCCCTCCCCCTTCCTCTCGCCCTCTCTTCTCTTCCTCCCATCCCCTCTCCCCTTTCTTTATCCTTCCTCCCTTCACTTTCTCCCTTCCGTCATTCTTTCCTTTCTTTCTTCCCTCTCATGTCCTTCCTCCCTTTCCTCTCTTTTTTCGTTCCTCCCTTCCTCCCCTCTGTCTTTCCCTTCTTCTCTTCCATCTCTTCCCCCTTTTCTCTCTCTCTCTTCCCTATTTCTCTTCTCTTACTCTTCACTCTTTCATTCTTCTGTTCCCTCCCTCTATTCCCTCTTGCCTTCCTCTCTTCCTCTCTCACTTTTCCCTTCCTCTCTTCCCTCCTTCTTCTGTCCTACTTCATCCCTTCCCCTCTTCCTTCCCTCTCTTCTCCCCCTCTTCTGTTTTCCCTCAATTCTCTTTCTCCCTAGAGCCTCGACCCTCAACTCTTGTCCCTCTTTTTGAAGATTCTCTGAAAGCAGTGAACAAAGCTTCCCTCTATGATCAAAGTTATGTTGCACTTTAACCGAAATCTTTTAACACAGATTATCAGAAATTGGGAAACGTAAACCGTGCTTTGATAAATGTGCACAATTGACATCGATTTATCTGCATTTCGGAATGGAAACCGACAATATACATTGCGAGAATCTCGCAAACTTCTCGAACTTCTTTCTGTCACATGGATCGTTTCTCAGCTCCCGTGCTTTCTCTCACAGTGGTGAGTGGTAAATTATAATGTAACTAAAAAGTATAAACTGTTTCTATTCCTGATGAGACGCACTTGGAACTTGGCCTCAACCGAAATTTTTAATTCAATAATAGTTCTTAATAACACAAAAACAAATATAATATAATATATAATATATATGTATATATATATATATATATATATATATATATATAATTTAGGTCTTTACACCAGAATGCTTTATTCTATTCTGTAATCGCATCTTCCTTGCAGGCAAGCAATTCTTTTTAGGTGCAATGAACAAGAATGAAAATAATGAAAATGAATATAAACATTGAAGATTTAAAGCATTGAACTAGGTTTTAAATGTAAAAGTGTGAAAAAAAGTATATTTTGTTCTAAAAGCAGAAATTCAACAAGCTCGAAACCCGCGTATCAAGAGCCTATACTTTTGAGTACGTCCTTGTATCTTATTAGCACACAGAAAAAGCAGCAGTATTACCGCTGACTCGGGCCAGGTTTCATTTTCTCTTGCTAACCCCTTTCTCATCCTGTCTACTATCTCCGGCAACTGATAGCTGTAAGACAAGTGCAAAGATAGGAAGGCAGTCAAACAGACACATGGAGGGATAGCCAAGCAGACATGCAAGGAGACAGCAAGGCGGGCATGCAAATACACGGATATGCAAGCATACAGACACAGAGGCAGAACTGGCGGACACAGGGGTAGGGCAGATGGATACAGGGGCATGACAGACAAACACAGGGGCAGGGCAGGCGGACACAGAGGCAGGGCAGGCGGACACAGGGGCAGGGCAGACGTACTCAGGGGCAGGGCAGACGGACTCAGGGACATAGCAGGCGGACACAGGGGCAAGGCAGATGGACACATGGGCAGGGCAGACGGACACATGGGCAGGGCAGACGGACACAGGGGCAGGGCAGACGGACACAGGGGCAAGACAGACGGACAAAGGGGCAGGGCAGGCGGACACGGGCAGGGCAGGCGGACACAGGGGCAGGGCAGACGGACACAGGAGCAGGGCAGGCGGACACAGGGGCAGGGCAGGCGGACACAGGGGCAGGGCAGGCGGACACAGGGGCAGGGCAGACGGACACAGGGGCAGGGCAGGCGGACACAGGGGCAGGGCAGACGGACACAGGG
>JAHLJT010003656.1:98716959-98734801 GCA_031308135.1 Acheta domesticus | reverse complement strand
TGGTGTCCCGGCGCACGTGAGTGCGTGTTGTATACAGACAATATTGACTCTGGTACTAGCCCGGGTAGCTAGTATCTCTGAGCTAGCAGGGGCGGCCTTAGACCAAGTTATTGTATGGGGAGATTGCCGCGAGGGGCTAACTGTGTTCCGGCGAGATCCGGATGTTAGTAAGAGGGTGTACTTATACACCTGATGAGGGTGAGGATAGAGGCTAACGCCTAGGAGCCCACGCTGGGACTTCCGTCCCTAATATGGGACAAGTGCTGGGGGTGCCAAATTCTGTCAAGCATGTTTATACTCTCAACACTCATCGCGTGTCTCAGAAAACGATTCGCAGAAGATACTTCAACATCTCAAACTAAAATGTTACAAATTTAATGCGATTCCTAAGTACCAAAAGGAATGTACACATTCACAAATAAAACATGCAACCTTTGCTCCTTGTGATAAGAGGAATACAAATAAGTTCAAAACGTAAAGTGGAGATAACATACAACACGAAATATTGTAACACCACTTAAAATTTTTTTTTAATGAAAAAACAAAATCTCGTAATCATGAATATCAGTTCAAAATAGCATCATGCTAATCAAGTAGTAGTGTAAATACCAAAACAAAAATTAATATCTTAGTTCTCTAGAATTTAAGAAATATCAGTAGTACATTAACATCCGCATGGCAACACGTAGCTGCTAAGATACGGAGGAATTCGAATGAATCATAAAAGAGCACGTATATGTTTATCAACTTGTCAAGAATAACAAACATCGTTACATTTCTTTTTAAAGGCCACGGTATGACTTCACATCCTCAGCACTTTCCATTTCTCGAGGTCTTACTATCATTATAGTTACTGTATACTTGCAGGTAAGACTATTATGGGGTCGTCCATAAATTACGTCACGCTAAAGAAGGGGAGGGGATTTGAGGCAGCGTTGCGCTGCGTTACATAGGGGTAGGGGGTATTGGTTGATGTGGTCACCTTGACATTTTTTTTACATTTTTCAACATTTGCTGAAATAATTCCTTTTTTGAAACTTGTACTAAAATTTTAACATATCAAGTAATTAATTTAAAAACAAAATAAATTAAAGTTATAAGATGTAAATTGTCCCACATGGCGATAATTTTTTTATGAATTTGTTATTAAATCTTAAGATTGCGAAGAAAATATTCAAAACTGATGGGTAGTTTATTCTAAATTCTATTTAAATTGGCGCAGTAGACTTTCGTCCATGACGGCGTGTGCAAGGCTTGTGATAAAACATTTTCTCGCCTATGCGTCGTTCCTTCACTCACAACTTGCATCCACTTCTTGCATTCACAAGGAGGGGGTGTTGTCGCAAGCGTTGCGTAATTATTTAGGAGGGGGGGTTCAAGCGCGCGTTACGGATGCATTACAGGAGGGAGGGGTATTGAAAATACTGTGAATTTGCGTTACGTAATTTATGGACGGCCCCTATACTATGCATTATAGTCACTGAAAGTATGCTTAGAATTGTCTTAAGAACTATTTACGAAGTTTCGACGTATCCTCCCCGGACCCCTGTATATCTTCTTGATGTTTTATACGCCAGTAGAAGCTGCTACACTCTAGTAGTAAGTAGAGAGCAATAAAGACGAATCAGCTAGGGAAGACACGAGCCTTAATTGAAATCAAACGGAGGCCTGTTACTCATCAGCGCGGCGTCTAATTAACACGAACTTCGCATCTTCTCGGCGCAACATGTAAATCACATTCTTCTAACAAATTCAAGAGTGAACGCAAACCATTCAAAATGAACCCACCCACAATATGTCTCTAACTGCGGGAAGTCTTAAAACCGAGCAAATTGTCCAAATACTGACACGCAGTTTAACAGCGATGATATTCCAACACGTAATACTTTTTTCGGATTCAAAGCCCTGGTTCTTATGGTTAGGGCGAACAGACGCTCCCAGAGGGAGCCAGATGGGCGGGGGGGAGAGAAGGGGAAGGTAGGAGTCTGGTGGCAACTTGCTCCACGCCCCGAGTTTAATTGGCACCCGAATTTTTTCCATTCAAAAAAAAAAATTAAAATACTGACTTCCAATTCAATTAGACGCATTAAGTTATTTCTGTTGCGCGGAAAAATGACTTCTGTTCCGTATAAGGAGAGCGGAACTTTTGTTTGAAATAAGAGGGGCCCCGTATTTCTACTGCCTTTTGTATTCTCTGCGCGCTCCTGGACGAACGTGCATCCTGCTATTTGGTATCGAAAGCATGATTATGACCCCGAAATAAAAGAGAATTCTTAGAATGAAAGCACAATCTACACTACATTCACAGCTCCAATTGCGAATGCCAATGCTCGATATATCCACGGAAACCACTGTTTGTCTTGAGTGAAAGTCAATTCTTGAGTGAAATTGCTGTGAAATTTTGTGTTAAACTTGGAAAATCTGCAACGAGAAAACTTTCGCTAAGTTTAACACAGCTTACGGTGAGATTGCTATGAAGCGTATGGCAGGTTTCAAGCGGTATGAACGTATTAAAAGATAGTCGAACAGCTCCACTGCAAGATGAAGAGCCTTCTACGACATCCTTCACGCCAACTCAACGGTCCCACACATAGACAAAATCATACCCAGGTGAGCGGCAAATCGACTTCGGGAATCGTGACATGGAGCTTGCTGAATAATGTGGCATATCAGTTGGATTAGCACTCTTGTCAATGAGATTTGAGTGAAAAAGGGGTGTAGCAGGTTGCATCGCGTTGCTGCGAAATTTTTGCCGCGCCTGGTGTCGGAGTGAACACACACATCGGGTCCACACTTTGATAGGAACTGCATTACATCGTTCAGAAGATAAAAACTCTTGTTAAGGATTATCACAGTTTATTTGATGAATCAATAGATCATTAGGGACATTGAAACAAAGGTCCAAGTGCAGGGGGGGGGGGGGGTCCAGTGGATGGCTGAAACGTCATCAACCCAAAAAAGTTAAGTTCGGCCGGTCCAAGATGGAGAGTCCTGGCAGTTTTGTATCGAAGGAAGTTGTTCACCAGCGAGTATCTCCCCGAAGGCTCCACAGTGAACCAGAATTACTACGTTAAGTACTGTAACGTCTGAGGGAAGCCGTCCGTCGCAGAAGGCCAAGAATGTGGAGGAGTGGCGACTGAGTTTTCCTAATGACAACGCTCTAGCCCATTCAGTCCTCAGAACTCGTGATTTTTTGGCAAAACACTCGATTACTCTTCTTCTCCACAGTCTCTACCCATCTGACCTTGCTTCTTGACTTTTTCTTGTTCCCCAAAATCAAAATACATTTGAAAGGAATAAGATTTGAGACGATTCCCGAGATTATGGCAAATGCGACAAAGTAGCTGAAGGACACCACAAAAGAAGCGTATCAGGACTGTTTCAAAAAGTGGAAACACCGTTGGGATAAGTGTGTACGTTGGCGAGGAGAGTTCTTTGAAGAGGACCAAGATTCATCAATCAGACCGCATATTTTTTGAACAATCCTCATTTATAAGACGGAATTTTTAAAATCTATGTTCTCTTAAAATAATTTATACATTCGTTCAAAACCCCAATTGGTAAGGTAAACACCCGAAAGGCACACCTAAGTAGTATAAAGACTATGTTGAACTCCCTCAGATACAGCAAATTTACAACTCTTTCGTTCTCAATGGACTTCGAATTAATTTTGTACCAACAAAAAAAGAGAAGGTAAAAACAATCATACGTTCATAACAACCACATTCTCATAGAGTAAAGATGTATATCCTTAGTCTATGACATTCTATATTTTAAAAATGTTAATCATAGATGAATTATTGGATAAAACTTGGTTTCTTACGTACTGCTCTAACCATATCGTAGAGACAAAGTGTTGGAAATATATTAATCGCTCTCATCCTCGTATTTCCTTTATTAATTTCACTAAAAAGGATATTAACTCTTGAAATAGTAATACGTAGTAAATATGTCTAAAATGTGCAAAATCCACGTGTCAGTCAGAACTGCCGTCAGGAAACCTTCGCTTCGATGTCAATGTTGAAACCGGGCAGCCGAGAAACGTTTAAAGATCGTAAATGCAGTCAATAGAGAGTCGTTGCAAGTCGTGAATTTGAAAGACGTAACACGACAATCCTGGGGAGAATTGCACTGCGCATGCGCCGACATCCAATGACGGGATTTCAATAGACGGGTCCCGTCATTCTCCATGTTTTGTCTTCTACGACAAATGTCTTCGTAGCTTACACTTAACGTAGTTTTCGCCGTCATCACAAAACACGAATTCGACACTAATACACAATAAGAATTGAAATAATGACAAGTAGAATAATCATAGAACCAATCTAAAATGGCAGGAACTTAATAGTTTACTTTTCTCACGTTAATTAAAATATATCAGGAATAAACTAACGTAATTGTTTAGTATTTGAGGTTATGTATATATTGAGGTTACATTGATGGTCACGAAAAAGTAATTATTTATCCATAGGGCTTTATAGTTGCAATAAATTTCCCATTTCTAATATAAACAATAAAAAATATGTATTAGTAAAATTGCGAGGTTACATTCTAAGACTAGGAATATATATATTTTTCTTTGGTGATAAAGACATGTATTACATATTCATATGATACAATCAGATTTCGTGTATTATACATTTTATTCGCTAATGCTTATAAAAGCAAAAATAGATATAAGCAGATGCTTTAGATCCTGTTAGAGGTATTCAGTTCAAATTAGTTCCTAGTTTTATAGTATGCTTTCGATTGTACGACTTGCAAAAGCTCATTTTCTGAAGATACGTTATTTCCTAGAGACGATAATGTTTACGTATTACGACAATGGATTTCCCGTCTTGCAAAAACTCTCCATTATTGAGATGGCGTCAGCGTCTACGTCATATCTTGACCGTAGTTTATTTTCAGAGCCGGAATTCTTACGGCCAATTTCACCAACCTTGATCAGTAGCTTTGACGGATGTCAAACCACTGATAATTCGACACCATGTTTACGTTTCGCCATGTCGTTTCCTCTTGCGATCATCAAACCATTTGTCAAATTTTGACGGACCGGTTCTCTGCCGTCATCGCTTCTGATGATTCAGTTAAACTCCCGTTGTGATATTAAGGTGTATCAAACACATGCATTGTATTTCCGTAAATTTGCTCATCTCATTTGCTCATTTGCTGTTCAAAAGGCGCGTGTGTTTTAATATGGGAGATAATTCTGATGTTAACTTTTTACTTTCTCGTTCTTACTTCCTAAGAAGGGAAGAGAGTATTGTAATCGTGGGCTGGAAAACGGCTAATTTTCGGTACAAAAACTCTTACTGTAGGGACCTGGTATCGGAAAAAGTGGACAAATACTGGTGCTATATGTAGTAAATTACTTTCCCCTAACATGTTGCGGAGTCTGAAAAAATGATTTGTGGAACACCCCAAAATCGTTTGACAACACGTCTGTCTGTCTGTCTGTCTGCCCGTCCATCTGTCCGTCTGTCTATCCGTCGTCCCTCCGTCTATGGTCAACGGTAGCGCCTGAACCGTCGTCCAGCCAATATTCTCCAAAATTGATATTCCTCGAACGATTTAAAGGAACTCTTTAGAAGAAAGGGACACTTTACATGAAACATCAATTACATTTCCAAAATTTTCTCAAAAATGGCTCCAATTTTTTAAATTACGTTTTGTCTTCGGTTAGTGCAAAAGACGTTTAAAAGAATGCCGCAAGCCTTATTTTCGTTGAAATCTCTAATTTTTCCAAAATTGCAAAAGATCAAAACTTTCTTGGCGCCTTCGCATAACTACATTATTAAAGACAGATTTTTTCTTTAATAAAAACTGTTCTTCAAAAACATATTTGGAAATAAGGTCATGATTCAATTTTGCGAAATATGTGTTATCGTAATTTTGCAAGAAATTTAGGATATTTTTAAACAATTATTCCCATTTCCGGCGAACACTGTGTTTTCGAAATTGCAAAAGTTAACACTGCAAAACTACAAATTTGAAGATAGACATTTTCGTCTTAAAATCTGTTCTAGAAAGTTAGATTTTAACAAATGTCTTGTGCAATTTTTTTAAAAAAAACTAACAGTTTCCCCAATTTCCGCTTGAAATAATGTACATTAAAAAAATATTTTCTCAAAATTCTCTTCAATTTTTTTTACATTTTTTTCAAGAAAAGAACAAGGAAGGTCTAATTTTCACTGAACACTCACAATTTTTGAAAATTGCAAATGTTAGAAAAATGCAAGAAAGTACGTGTAGTTGGAACATCTCTACTTTCGTATTTAGAAACGATGGACCCAAAAGGAGAAATTACTAAAAAAATCATTTGTAAGAATTGGTCGATGCTCAATTCGTAACAAGATACATAATGTCACAAGTCTAGTTTCTGAAGATTTTAGATGAAATAGAATCGCTGGAATCGTCTGGAATACCCCACAAACAGAAATAAGCCTCTAACGCCCATGCAGTAGTTAATAGCTTGAAGAGTTTTATGCCACAGAAACTTTTCCACCTTGTGGTCGGCGGTTGCAATGAAACTTCGTCATCCACAGGGTGCCGTTGGGTAAACAAAAAGCAATTCTGCAATTGCCTCACTACGGCCACATTGCGTGGTATTTCCACGAAGTTCTGAAGCCTCGGTAATACTTGTAAGGCAAGAATATTTTTGGAATAGCGAGCTTTCTTTGAGTAGCCAACCTCTGTACGAGAAAGAAAAGTTAACGCAAGTTCCTTGAGGAATCGTCAGAGTTAACGGTGCGTCATTTCTACCACAATAGTGTCAATGAAACGTATCGAAACGTCAATATTTGACATTCATGAAAATGACAATTTGCCGAAAGTTTGTAAAAAACGACAGATACTCTCTTTCGCGATGCAAAATACTCAAAGAACCGAGAAAAATTGCACAATTTTTTAATCATATAAATACATGTGCCTATTTGAAAACAAATCTCGCAGAATTACAAAAAGGACATCCGAGAAATGTACCAGAATTATGAGAATTCACGAATATCTGTAAAACAAGAAATCTTTCAGACCACATTCGCCAATATAACAGCTCATATGCCCACAGCTACTTAGTTATTATTTCACTCGTGTGCTGAAAGCCTAATTGTGAGAAAAAATTGATTCGCAACCTCCGCCAATCCTTGCTATCGGCAGGTTTTCTCATCACTGCAAATCACGCTGCGTGCACATGTTCTTCTTTCATTAGTAAAACATATTACTCCGTAAATGTGGTACATTATGTTGTTCCGTGAAAACAAACGCTACAGATAACCAATACGAATCGTTTACGTGGAACTTAACGCGCAGAAATAGATGAGAATATAAGCAATTCAATGCCAAAAAAGAATGTAAAAAAACAACTACAAAAACAGTGTTTGGAAACAGTTCCAGAAGTTCTTCTATGAAAGAAATGAACTTTCACCGTAAATTGGGCTATGGATAATTGTGTCTAAAATAAAATAAAATAATTTAAATGCTCTTTTTATATTTCTTGTAATTTTGCTTTTGTGTCTTTCTTTTTGTGGCTAATTGTATTTTAGAATTTAGTATTATATAAAAGAAACCTTCTGAATTTATTTTCTTAGAATAACTTCTATGACTTACATAAAATCATTCCAAGAGGCAGTAATATTAAGAAGTTTCATCATGAACTGATATGTTAACATTATATTATCCTTACGATATCCCTATCTATTACATCCTTTTGGTTTTTTTACCCTTGTACTTTTATTACTGTAGGTTTAACCTGCTTAGGGTTAGAGGATGTTAGAAATCCTCTCAGTCTTTTTGGGATTACTACCCACCTCCATGGCCCTCTGTACAATTAATTTAACGGGTGTTCGTAGATGGTCTTATGACCAGGGGCGTGGCAAGCGTCATGCTCCAAACGGATATTTTGTTTATTAAATTTTATTTGGGTTTATTAACGCATTTTTCGCGAAACATTCTAAATACCACAAGTGTAATTTTAGGTATTCTTATTATAGCATAGCATTACCTTTTCTAATAGGCTACCGTTGCGTGATGGAAGTTAATTATGGTTAAAAAGTGAATGACCTACATCTGCTGGGAGTAGTTAGCAATGAAATACACATATGGATGTAGCCACATTGTAAATATTTACGACAAATCAATACATCAAATCTACTGGATACGCTGAGGAATTAAGATTTCAAAGGTCGTACCCTTTAAAGCCATCTGCACACAATCCATAAATATTCAAGAAGAAAATAACTCATCGTCGAAAACATCGGTCTTACTATGGGGAGAAACTTTACAGGCTGAGATTAGGCGGCCGACTGAGGCGGTGATATGGGACGGAAAGTATTATGGTCAAGTAATTATTAACAAACAACCTAACTGCAACACATCGCATAGTTATTACGTAACGTAGCTTCCTGGAATTGAACGAGGTAGATAGGCTTCTGCTCCACGGTCGGTTTGAAGCATATAAATATACATGGATTTGCAAGTGAAGTTAAAATAATAATATTTCAATAATTTAAAAAAATTTGTGAGCATAGAAGGGCAACGAAAGAAATAATTACATCGTTAATCTCAGTAGGAAAAATTAGAATGTCAAAGATGACCGCGCCTTGTAGCGCATAAACGAAATTGATTAATAATTAAAATTAGTGGGTCATTACATTATGTCTATGGACAAAGAGCATTCTTTTGCGTAGATTTCACTCCAATAAACCTCAGAAAGCTCAACTTGAAAAGTTTGCGAAGGCAAAAACGAAAGTTATCCGTAATTAGTCGTACCACTATTAATTAACGATGAAGAATTAAATAGCACTTCTTAAGGGGAATTTTATAACACAAAAGAAATGATATAATAGAAGTTTTTATCAATGCAAAGAATTATAGCTGAGCTGAGCAACAACATGACTGCATGTAGTAGCGAATGTAAGTAAAAATCCGCCAGAATGTTCTTCTTCGCAGAATCCACCTACAATCGTCTTATCATAATCGTTAGTCAATTATGGTCTGCCATGCAGACAACGTATTGAAAGGTTTTACAGCAGTGCTTGTAAGTCAATAAAGAGGCGAGTAAACATAATTTGCCGACGCATTTAACCTGATCCTATCACCGACTTTTGGAGGGGAATAACCTACTAATTATACCCCTGCAAAACTCACAAATCATTAACGCCACCTGTTACTAAAAACCAAACCGCTACCCTCTAAATGTAATTACACTCATGGAATATAACCATTTCAAGCACCCCAACCCGAGTGATTAAAACACCATGACCGGTAAATACAGGAGCAGATAAGGCTTCGTTTAAAAGGAAGCTTTGGCAAATTAGAAGTTACGAAGTTACGAGCCATCCCTTTGTACTTCGATCAGCGTAATTAAACAACAAATTTTCAAATGCCAACTAACAACAGAGACTTGTTTTTCGGGAGAATTCAAAATCGGTAAAATGCATAATGGAAAACAGAGTTCCAAGATATCAAGTTGTGACAAAAGAGTTAACATCAAAATGAAATAATATGTGTATTGAAACATGTAATATATCATGTCACAATTTTATACAGTTACATTTAAAACGGAGAATTTAAGAAGATAGGAAACTTAAATTTATTACATGAAATTTAATTCATTCACTTTAAAAAATAGTGATTCATTAAATTAAATTTAACTAGAGGGTATACAACATCACATTCTTTCTCGCATTATTTGTAACGGTTACGCAATATTCTCATGCTAAATGAACCTGCAGAAGTTGGTTCTAACCAGCAAAATTATTTTCTCCGCATCGAGATTGGTCCTCAAGCCCTTCGTGTATGCTAAGCCTAAGAACCTGAGATGGAATTCCAGCAAGGAAAAAAATTGCTGGGTGGTTTTGTTTTTGTTTTCTTGCAGATTCGTGCATTACAATATTGACCAGCTGTTATAAATAATGCGATAAAGTATGTGCTATTGTAACACTAAGTATTTTTGGGGATAAAAAATACTTACTAAAAACCTTTCACGCTTTAGCTGCATCGTCAACTTATGGGCGGAAACATCAGCTCATACGAAAGACAATCCTTTCCCTCGCATCCTAGCGCGATAGGTAAAAGAAGATTGACATGTAACACAATATTTCATGAGAGGCAAATAAGTATTTATTTCAGTCATTTCCTAGCAACACAGATTTAAAATTACTATAACCTAATAACATGATTCATATTATTAGGCTACGAGAGTGATTTCGAATCTGTTTTGCCGATGGATGGAAATAAACAATTGAAGGGCGCAGATGAACAAGGGGCTATCCCACATCGACCTAGTTCTGAGACATTGAGGGTATTACTAGATCTTCTGTAATACAACTCGGTACAATTTAAATTTTTTCAACACACTATTACTTGTACACTTGCATATAAATCCAAACTGGATATAAAGAAAGAACACATTACACTAAAAGAAAAATACCTGCAGTTACTAAATGTGCAGCGTGAATAATTCCCCGTTTACCCCTCCCCCGTGGAACGCCACGAGGGGCCAACGAAGAAAAGGCCGAAGCCCCAACCGCGCGAAGCCTCTCCCCGGCGCGCCCACGACCCGCCACCCACCCCTCGCGAGGGCGGAAGTTCGTCGACACCGCTAAGGCGTATCAGCAACGCATGCGTGCAGAAGCCGACGCGCCGCCGGACGCCGATAGTCGCGCCGCGTCGCGCCGCGCCGCACGCGTCGGCGCAGCCGGAGGCCCGGCGGGGGGTGGCGACGCGACATTCGCGCAACGCAACGAAAGGTTTCTAGTAGTGCGCGGAATAATATATACGAGGGTCACTCCAAAAGTAATGCACAACAATTCAATTTATTTTCCATTACTGTGCTATTTTTACGGTATGTTGATCCATCTTTGAGGAACAGAAAGTCAACTCTCCACATTATCTCCGTCTATTTCTACTGCCTTACGACACCTTTGAAGAAGGGAATGTATACCCGCACAATAGAAGCTTGGGCCAGAACGTCTGAGCCACTGTTTAGCACTCTTCACACTGGAGTCATCATCACCTGGAAATCACCTGACAGAAACCCTTTTCAGTTGCAGTTCTTTCAATATTCTGTCCATACTTGCTTCTCTTATACCCACTTTCATTGACAATTCTTTCACGGTTACACTTTTGTCAGCCAAAATGAGATTGTGAATGAGATGCACATTGTCAGGAATATGTGAAGGGTGCGGTCTGCCTCTGCGCGGGAGTATTTGAGTATTTGCTTGCCCAATTCACCAGATAATCTGAAAATCCCACCGAATAACTCTGTCATCAACAGCATCATCTCCATTCACATTTTAACCTCTTGTGAATGTTTGTGACTTTCTTGTTCTCACAGCACGTTGCTACCGACGAAAATGTAATGCAGCAGTCATCTTAAATGAGTGGTATGAGAGCAACACTTGATGAAACAGGTTGAAATAAAGTTTGTAGAGTATATAATGTTGTTTACGTGAAGTCTGTGATAAAGTGAGTTCTAGTGCCGTTTAGCCATTGATGGATCCTGGAGGGGAGAAGAGGTTAAAGGACATATCCCCCAAAACCAGCAACACGATAAGACAAGGATCTGCAAAAATTATTTGTTAGCTTTCCATAGAATTATGCATGGGGTCTATGCAACATGATCTAGCACGTGTTTGAGATTAAATTTGCTTCAAAAACATCGGCTTATCCTTGTATATTATCCGAGTATGTTATCCGAGTACGCAGTTTCCAAGAATCAGGGGAGGGAAAGTTTGACTATTTGTCTTGTGGTAATAGAAGTGCAGTAGTATTACACTGAGGTGAAAAAGTCCCGGGATACTTCCTAATATCGTGTCGGACCTCCTTTTGCCCGTCAAAGTGCAGCAACTCGACTTGGCGTGGACGTAACAAGTCGGTAAAAGTTCTCAGCAAACATTCTGAGCCATGCTACCTCTACAGATGTCATTCAATGGCGAAAGTGTTGCCAATGCAGGAATTTTTGGCACGAACTGACTTCTCGAGTATGTACCATAAATATTAGATGGGACTCACGTAAGGCGATCTGGGTGGCTAAATCATTCGCCCAAACTGTCCAGAATGTCCTTCAAACCAATCGCGAAAATTGTGTCCCGGTTACAATGCGCACTGTCCTCCACACAAATTCCATCGTTGTTGGGGAACATGAAGTCCATGAATTGCTGCAAATAGCCTCCGCCTAGCTGAAACATAACCATTTCCAGTCCATGATCGGAACAGAGGACCCAGTCGTCATTCCATGTAAAAATAGCTCACAGCGTTATGGACCCACCACAAACATGCAGTGCCTTGGTTGACAACTTGGGTCCGTGGCTTCGTGGGGTCTGCGCTCGAACCCTCCCATCAGCTCTTACTGAAATCGGAACTCATATGACCAACCACGGTTTTACAGTCGTGTGGGGTCCAATCGATATGGCCACAAGCCCAGAAGAGGCGCTATAGGCGATGTGTTGTTAGCAAAGGCACTCGAGTCGGACTTTTGCTACCATACCCTACTGAAGCCAAATTTCGCCACATTGTCTCAACGTTCATCCAGACGTCCAACATACGTTCGTTGTAGGTCCCACATTGATTTGTGCGGTTATTTCAGCAGTGTTGCTTGTCTCTTATACTTCAATTTTTATGACGTGACGCGTCAGGCCCTGTCTTCACGATGGAATATATCACGGCATTTCACGTCTTTCTCGATCGTGCCGCTAGACACCTCGCACTGCTTAATACGGTCGCGATCATGCGACATCTAGCATTCTATCGTGAAGACAGGTCCTGACGCGCCACGTTATAAAAACCGAAGTATGGTACTGACAATTCTACGCAAACCCCTTTGTTCTTGGTCTTTAAGTGAAGGCCGACAGACACTGCATTGACGGTAGTGAAAGGTTACGCCCGAAATTAGGTATTCTCGGCACACTCTTGGCGCTGTGGATCTCGGAATATTGAATTTCGTAACAATTTCCGAAATTGAATGTCCCATGCGTCTACCTCCAACATTCCGCGTTCAAGTCTGTTAATTCTCGACGTGCGGACGTAATCACTTCAGAAGCTTTTTCACATAAAACACTTGAGTACAAATGAAAGCTCTACCAATGCACTTCCCCTTTATACTTCTGTACGCGATACGTCCGCCATCTGTATATTTACATATTGCTATCCCATAACTTTTGTCACCTCAGTGTACATTGTTTGTAAGACGATTCTAGAAACACATATTTCAAACTCTCATTTGAAATGTTCAGTTTCCACGTACAAATATGAAATATGTAATAATAGATAAAATATGTAAAAATATGTAATTATACCAAAATATGTAAAATAAAAATGGATGTGATGCAATTTAGAATGTGATGCAAACTTTACAAATTATTGAAACCATCTTATTTCAGTAAAAATATGTATTTACATGAATATCTGTCTCATAGTTATTAGTGAGCAGTGGCGCACACTTATTGGGAGGGGGTATCATGGAGCTTCAGCACAGAAGCCGATTACATGCAGATTCAGAAATATACTTTTTACTAATTTCTTACAAAAACGAAAGTTATTCAATATACGTATTGAATATGTTCTAAATAACTTCAATCGACAAATAAACACACATTTTAAATACAGCGCAAATGAAATTTTCTTTAAAAGAAAAATCAAATGGGCAGGACACTGCCAGTGTTGTCCCGCTCCCTACAAAAATCCTGGTTGCTCCACTGCAAACGCTGTGTAATTCTTTACATTATTCGTCACGATGACTTGAGTCAGAGTTCTTTTGCCGCTCCTCGCATCCCTCGAAATTTGTAGCCCTTGGTTCTCAAAGGGCCCGATGAATATCTTCAGGAGCCCTAAGGATGAACAACTTCCACCTAATAATATTGATATATTGAAGCGATGTGTGTAATAAAAAATAGTGGAAATTGAACTATAATCTTGTAAGTCACAAATTTAATATTCAAGTAATAAATACAAAATAAA
The DNA here is from genome assembly GCA_031308135.1 of Acheta domesticus. NCBI lineage: Eukaryota > Metazoa > Arthropoda > Insecta > Orthoptera > Gryllidae > Acheta > Acheta domesticus. Next base: position 98,720,845 of record JAHLJT010003656.1, on the reverse strand, counting down.
ATATAAATGTATTTTTAAATAACTGTCATCTGTGTCCATTTCTAGCTGCCATTTTTAAACAAAATACTTGTGTATGTCTAATCTGCTTAAACTGTATTACTTTGTGCAACAGTATTAAAATAGCAAACAATTACTTGAACACTTTTTATAACTATTAAACTAATTTACAAAGGATACAGCTATTTATTTAACAAATCATTGGGGACCCGTACCAAAGAGTATAATCATCTGGTCCCTTCTCAGCGCAGATCCTACGCCCGTGCTCGGTCTCCTGATGTATTTAACCACCCCTGGCGTTCACGTTGTGGTCACTGGGTCTGTGCATCGTTACGCTGATAGTAAACGTATTTAAGTACCTTTGTTTTTATCTCAGTTTGGGTAACCCGTAAATATCTGAGAGCCAGCGTATCACCAATAATGAGTAATTAAACGCTCTATAGAAATTTATAAGTGATCTCTGGAGATTTTATGGGTCCAAGAGCAAAGCTGAAAGCGTATGTACACTGTCGAATTCTTTGTCATCCTGACTTGGGTAACTACATCAGTAATTAAGTTCTATTAAATATCCATGGAAACATAGTGTCTAATCTATATTTTATCTACCTAACGATTTTAATTGTCCGAAAGTCATTAACTCCATGTTTCCCACATGTTTATTTGGTCTACTTCCTTGAAGGGATTATCAATTAGGGCTCTTCTACGATGAAAATTAGCTGCCCTGGAACTGAAGTGGTCTACAAAACATTTAGCTAAAATCCAGATTATGGTAAATTTGATCTGAATAGGTAATCTCTACATTCTAAGGTGTTTTGTCATTTGTCGTTGTAGGTGCCCCATAATAAAGTACCAGTTAGTATTGGCAGATGATTTTAATGTTAGTCAAGTCTTAACTGGTCCAAAAGTCACATTGTGGTTTGTACCCATAGACCACTTTAGTTCAATTCCTCTTCCAGTTATTCAATAGCTCAGCGGCAACATTACTGTCTCTGAAACATCCTTGACGTAGGGTTACAGTCCAGATTGTGGCGGATTTACGACACTAGCTAAATAACTGGGTTGAATTCAACCACTGTCTGGAGGAGAATTTTAGCCGCCGGCTGTTCAGTATTCTGTTTCTCGTCGCCTCTCCGAATAATACCAGGCAAATGCCAGAGGAGAGCCTTAACACACGGACAACTGATCTCGCGCTATACTTTCTCCATTCTTGTCCCGCTCCTCTTCAGCCTCTTTCTCTTCTTCTAATTTCAACTGCTGAGCTTGAAGAGGTCAGTCATGGCACTCATATTATATCTGCGTTACTAATTTATAAGGCGCGCAGAATTTGAAGAAATCTGCGCAGCCTCCGGTTATGCGAAAGGAGTATATGGTTTTATTCCACAAGCAATGGAACAGTTTCGATTTTGACTGACAAAACGCAAATATTTAATTGTGTTATCCCGACTACTATCATACTGCACATACCGACTGAATTCTCACTCTGTGCGTCACTGCTTACGATTCAGCTAACGTCATGAGAGAGCAAGGCTCCAAGGAAGAGGCCGCTCGCCATTAAATATTTGTTATCCAGAAGCTGCGTTGTGAAAAGCACGCTTTTTCGTGTTGTAAAGAACTGTTGTGCTGTGTAACCATCTTATACAACCACACTATGTTATTGCAGAATTCGTGAAGCCTGCTCTTGTTAAAATATTTCATTTATTACAATGTTATACAAGAGTATTTTATTGCTTGGTTTTATTTGTAATGTGTAAGCTCCTTTTTAAAATTATAGAATATTTTACAGATTTATAATAATAAATAATAAACTCCAAAATCATCAATTGAACATATTTACGGAAATAAAATGTTTAACGGGGCCCCTTTCGAAAGTTTCAGGCTATGGGCCCGTTGGGCGTGTGCCTATGGTCAAAGGTCACACCTTACCCATTCCTTAGAATAAGTAATGATATTAATGACTTATTATTAATAATTGTGTCTGTTCCTGCGAGGGAGTCAAAAAGAGTTCGAACCGTTAGATGTCTATGTGATGTCAAATCCGAAAATTCGCAGCAATACAATCCATGTCGGGAGTAAACTATTCTTAATGCTTGCCATAATTCGACTTGACCTATTTAAAACAATTTTAAACCATATGAATACGTATGAGCCATAGGAATAAACCAAAAATATTACATCAACTAAATATAGCAGTGTATTCTGGTTAAGCTGATGGAGATTTATTATTCCATTACAAGGGAAAATTCTGTGGACAAATTCATCGGTAATTTATTAGCATAAGTGTGAGGATCAAAAAAATAAGAGGAGGCAAATTACATTTCTGTGTCCCCCTTGCACTTTGACTTCTTTAGTTTATATACGACATTTTACTAGCAAATAAAAAACTACATGAAAAATGGACATTTAACTTTCAGTAATAAGTAACAGTTATTTTATGTCAAACCATTCACACGGTTGCCAGATAGATTGGAAGAGCAAATGTATAATATTTCCTAAACTCAAGAAAAAGGAGGAGAACAGGTATTGACATATTTAAGAAAAGACCACATTTCCTTTCGCATGGCAACGGGACCTCTTTAAAATTGAAACACGTTTATGTTTCGTAGCAAAACACCTCTTTCGAACGAGGAAAGAAAAGTAACTCCTCATTTGTCCCAGAGCGTCGCGCCCTCCCGCACCTTGGAGAATTTACTTACTTACTAGCCAACGCCCACCCTTGTCGATTAGCCATTCGTGACGCGCTGACCGTATAGTCTCTCTGTATAAGTCGTCCTCTGCCGAGTTTGTGTGTTGCACTCAGGGCTGGGCACATCGGAGGTGTGTTGCATCCATCTTGAGCCATTACAGAGTACACAGGCGTCGGTTTCGAAGACCCCTACGCGTGCAAGGGGCTGGCAAGGTAGTCGTGGCCTGTAGTTGTTTCTGAAAGCAACGCACCTTGAGATGTGCTGCTCCGCAATTGGGTCGCGTGTGGGGTCGGGTGGGCGACGCGTACGTGGGGGGTCGCGGGCGTCCGCAAGGGCGCCGGTACGGTATCTCGCCTCCGCCACGCGACCGGAAGGGAAGCCGCCGGCCCGCCCGACCCGCCGCGCGACGCAACGCGACGCGCGACGCTATGCCGTGCGTGACGCGCGAACGGGGCCGCCCGCAACCTTCGGGTCGAACGCGTGAGCGCAACTTCGGCAAAAACAGAGGCTGAATGACCGGGAAGTAGTTTCATTGATTGATAAATTGATGTTCCGGGCATGTCAACTGCTATGGTAACGGTGGTGTAATAATTGCTTTTGAAATGCCTGGATGCTGTTCCTCCCCCAGTGTATGGCGACCATCAGCGACGATACACACGTCGGTTTGCGCGCGGGGGGGGTCCCTCCAGGTACTTCCTCCAGCAGAACACTGCCCCAACCAGACAAACGCCAGCATCCGACTGGTCTCGACTACGCATGTCGTAGTGTATTCGTGTAACTGTGTCAAAGGAATGGTAAGTAAGACCGCGCCTTGTCTTGTTGTTGGGCTGTTAGGAACTGCTCCCACATGGCTGGCATTGATTGGAGAAACTACGGAAAACTATATATCAGAGCAGCCGACCGTTATAATTATCATCTAGAGAGCGGCTGAATTCGACCGAGTTGTACGTAGTTAGTATAAAAAAACACCATTGTCGGGACTCGAATCTTAAGATTTTGAGGCAAATGACTTTTTTACTCCTGATACAGACATTCAAAATTAATTTGAACACATTTCATGATTTAATGATATCAGGAACAGTATTTCATAGAGACTAAAACACGTATTTCTTCATCAGAGCCAAAAAAAGGCTTACACAACCTGTAAAATCCTAAAAATGCATGCCCGGGGTAAATGAAACTGAGTGTAAAATAAACTCGAAAGG